>LR738713.1:2186801-2276124 GCA_902687465.1 Secale cereale | reverse complement strand
GGGAAGGCGGGGTGCGCTTTAGTTATAGCGGAGACGACTTGGCATGGTGTGCGAGCTGGTCTGCTGCTGCTGGTGCTTGGATATTTGTAGATCGCTCCCTGGGCTTTGGGGGTTTTGCTGCTTGGTCCCGTCGTCATGGTGGTCGGCTGGGCTGGGCTGGGCTGGGCTGGGCTGTCGGTTCAGCCTTCATGACACGCAGATCCGCCTCCTGGACGCGTGGGCCTGCGACGCCGCGACACCCTACTCGAGGAAGATCCGCTCATAGTCGAGCTCACGGCAGCGGAGCGCGTCGGCCTCCTCCTCCTCCCTCGCCGAGCACTCCATGATGACGCGCTCTAGGTGCTCCTTCTGTCCCGGGGGGAGGTAGTCCTCGGGGCCGATTACTCCTGACGCGGCGGCCTCGAGCTTGACAACGAGTGGCCCGAGGTCCTCCGGCTCTCTCTTTACCAGAGTGAGCCGCGAGCTCGAGGCGCCCGCAGATGAGCTCCCGCGACAGAGGAGCTGGAGGAGGCGTGGCGGCGGACCGCGAGCTCACGCTCATACTTGACGAGCTAGGGACGTTCGAACGTCGGCGGCGGCCGTCTCCTGTGGTTGAGCCACTTCGCGCCCCCGCTTCCATGCGGCGTCGGATCTGCAGCGGCGGCGGCGGCACTCCTCGTCATCCTCATAGCCATCCATGGGTCGCTAGGCCTTTTTTAGGCTCGCCGGCGGCGAGAAATTGGGACGAATGAGGGGGGAATCACGGTGGAGGCGGATGGGGTTTGACCCGTATTCGAGCAGTGAAACCGCATATATAGCGGTGGAGAGAGACATTTTTCGGGCCACGATAAAAAAATTACGGGCCGAGAAAGAGAGAGAGATTAAACACATAGCTACTAGTACAAACCCTCAGCCCCGAGGGTGGACTACTCCCTCCTTATCATGGTGGCCGCCATGATGATGAAGATGGGCCATTGTTCGGGGTATCTTCACCTCGATCGGAAGCGCAGTTAATTGCCACTCAACCTACTGCACCTACTGAAAATATTGGTTATGAAATTCCTTCGGGTATGATAGAATAACTGCTAGCTAATTCTTATGCAGGAGATGGAACTGAACATCCTGATATGCACTTGAATTATGTGAATGAAATTTGTGAATTATTTATGCTTGCAGGTTTACCCGGAGATGAAGCTAAGAAGAAGGTTTTCCCTTTATCTGTAAAGGGGAAAATCATTGGCACAGTATAGGCTATGCGATGATATTGGATCTTGGAACTGAAATTGATTGAAATTGGAATTTCACCAAAATATTTATCCTATGCATCTAGTTCATCGTGGCCGCGGATACGGTGTCTATTCTGGCCAGAAAATCGGGCCAAACCCGTATACTCGCCAGAATTATACGGGTTTGGCCCTTTTACGGGGTCTGCTAGAGATGCTCTAACAATCGTAACTGAAATTTTAAAGGGGCGATGTAAGGTATCTATCTATTTCAGCATGGAATTTGGGGTTTGAGTTACATTGGAGGCTAGGAGCATCAAGGTAGGAGCCGATCTGGTCCTATCCTAGCCGGCTACTAGCTGTGAAAGATTATGGATGTCGCCTAGAGGGTGGTGAATAAATGCTTTAAAAATAATTACGGTTTAGGCTTGAACAAATGCAGAATAAACCTATCGGTTAATTTGTCAAGCATAAAACCTACAACAACTATGCTCACCTATGTGCACCAACAACTTATGCTAAGCAAGATAAACAACTATGTGATAGCAAAATATACGACAAGAAACAATATGGCTATCACAAAGTAAAGTGCATAAGTAAGGGCTCGGGTAAGATATAACCGAGGCACGCGGAGACGACGATGTATCCCGAAGTTCACACCCTTGTGGATGCTAATCTCTGTTTGAAGCGGTGTGAATGCACAATGCTCCCCAAGAAGCCACTAGGGCCACCGTAATCTCCTCACGCCCTCGCATAATGCAAGATTTCATGATTCCACTAAGGGACCCTTTGTGGGGAACGTAGCAGAATTCAAAAAATTTCTACGCTTCACCAAGATCATGTTGGGGAACGTAGTATTTTAAAATTTTCCTACGATCACGCAAGATCTATCTACTAGATGCATAGCAACGAGCGGGGAGAGCGTGTCTACGTACCCTCGTAGACCGGGAGCGAAAGCGTCAAGTGACGCGATTGATGTAGTCGAAATTCCTCGCGATTCAACCGATCAAGCATCGAACGTACGGCACCTCCGCGTTCAGCACACGTTCAGCTTGATGACGTCCCACGAGCTCTTGATCCAGTTGAGCTTCACGGGAGAGTTTCGTTAGCACGACGGCGTGGTGACGGATATGATGTATCTACCGGCGCAGGGCTTCGCCTAAGCACTGCAACGGTATGACCGAGGTGTGTTTCTGTGGAGAGGGGCACCGCACACGGCTAAAACAATTCAACTTGTGTGTCTTTGGATGCCCCCTGCCCCCGTATATAAAGGAGCAAGGGGGAGGCCGGCCCTAGAGGGGGCGCGCCAAGTGTGGGGAGTCCTACTAGGACTCCCAAGTCCTAGTAGGATTCCCCTTTCCTTTCCGGAGTAGGAGAGAAGGAAAGAGGTGGAGAGGGAGAAGGAAAAGGGGGCTGCACCCCTTGTCCAATTCGGACCAGAGGGGGGGCGCGCCTCCTTCCTTTTGGCCTTTCTCCTCTATTCCCGTATGGCCCAATAAGGCCCATATACTCCGAAAAATACCCGAATCACTCGGAACCTTTCCGATGTCCGAATATAGTCGTCCAATATATCGATCTTTATGTCTCGTCCATTTCGAGACTCCTCGTCATGTCCCCGGTCTCATCCAGGACTCCGAACTCCTTCGGTACATCAAAACTCATAAACTCATAATACCGATCGTCATCAAACGTTAAGCGTGCGGACCCTACGGGTTCGAGAACTATGTAGACATGACCGAGACTCATCTCCGGTCAATAACCAATAGCGGAACCTGGATGCTCATATTGGCTCCTACATATTCTACGAAGAACTTTATCGGTCAAACCGCATAACAACATATGTTGTTCCTTTTGTCATTGGTATGTTACTTGCCCGAGATTCGATCGTCGGTATCTCTATACCTAGTTCAATCTCATTACCGGCAAGTCTCTTTACTCGTTCCGTAATACATCATCTCGTGACTAACTCATTAGTCTTTTGCTTGCAAGGCTTATTATGATGTGCATTACCGAGAGGGCCCAGAGATACCTCTCCGACACTCGGAGTGACAAATCCTAGTCTTGATCTATGCCAACACCACGAACACTTTCGGAGACACCTGTAGAGCATCTTTATGATCACCCAATTACGTTGTGACGTTTGATAGCACACAAGGTGTTCCTACGGTATTCGGGAGTTGCATAATCTCATAGTCATAGGAACATGTATAAGTCATGAAGAAAGCAATAGCAGTAAAACTAAACGATCATAGTGCTAAGCTAACGGATGGGTCTTGTCCATCACACCATTCTCCTAATGATGTGATCCCGTTGATCAAATGACAACTCATGTCTATGGTTAGGAAACATAACCATCTTTGATCAATGAGCTAGTCTAGTAGAGGCATACTAGGGACACTCTGTTTTGTCTATGTATTCACACATGTACTAAGTTTACGGTTAATACAATTCTAGCATGAATAATAAACATTTATCATGATATAAGGAATTAAATAATAACTTTATTATTGCCTCTAGGACATATTTCCTTCAGATCAATCTATGGAGTTCATCTAGCAACGAGCATAAAGGAGTGCATCTACATACCCTTTGTAGATCGCGTGCGGAAGCGTTCGAAGGAACGTGGATGATGGAGTCGTACTCGTCGTGATCCTCGTCACCGATGATCCCAGCGCCGAACGGACGGCACCTCCGCGTTCAACACACGTACGGTACAACGACGTCTCCTCCTTCTTGATCCAGCAAGGGGGGGGAGAGGTTGACGGAGATCCAGCAGCACAACGGCGTGGTGGTGGATGCAACGGGAAAAGCTGCAGGGCTTCGCTGAGACCCTGCGGGAGGACTTGGAGGTGTAACGGGGGGGAGAGGCGCCAGGGGCTGAGGTGCGGCTGCCCTCTCTCCCCCACACTATATATAGGGGGCCAGGGGGGCGCCGGCCCTAGGAGATCCAATCTCCTAGGGGGGCGGCGGCCAGGGAGGGTATCTTGCCCCCCAAGCCAAAGGGAGGCGCCCCCACCCCTAGGGTTTCAACCCTAGGCGCATGGGGGGTGGCCCATGTGGGGTGCGCCAGCCCACTAGGGGCTGGTCTCCCTCCCCCTACGGCCCACGGGGCCCTCCGGGATGGGTGGCCCCACCCGGTGGACCCCCGGGACCCTTCCGGTGGTCCTGTTACACTACCGGTGACCCCCGGAATTCTCCCGATGGCCGAAACTGGACTTCCTATATATCATTCTTTACCTCCGGACCATTCCGGAACTCCTCGTGACGTCTGATATGTCCAAAACATATCTATAATTTCTGCTTGCTCCATGCCTCTTTTGTGTGATATTGCTATGATATTTATGCACTTCCATACACTTTTGATCATATTTGGACTAACCTATTAACTCAGTGCACCACAGTGCCAGTTCCTGTTTTCTGCTGTTTTTCTATTTCATGTTTCCCCCATATTAAAAGTGCCCTAAAAATTCCGGGAAAAATACAGGAAAAATCAGCGTATCGGGAGCTTCAAGAAAAACCAAAGCAGGGCCAGAGGGGAGCCTGGGGTGGCCCAGGCGGCCACCCGGCGCGGCCCCACCCCTGGCCGCGCCAGGGGGGCGCCTGGGGCCCCACCTCCGCCTCTGGTGACCCCCTTTTGCATATATATTGCTCACGTCCCGAAACCCTCGAGGACGGAACCCTTTTCTCCAGAAGCTATTCCGATCTCCGCCGCCATCGCCACCAAGTTTCGGGGGACCAGAATTCCTGTGCCGGCATCCTGCCGGGACGGGGAAGTGCCCCCGGATTCGTCTCCATCGACGTTGCTTCCTCCCTCCATGATGCGGGAGTAGTTCCCCCTCGGGGCTGAGGTTTCTACCAGTAGCTATGTGGTCAATTCTCTCTCCCATGATGTGATCTTCGTTGTGATCATAGGCTATGTTAATCTAGGGTGATCCCATGATATTTCCCCTTCCTCTATGTATTGGATTGATGTACTCACTTGTCTTTATCTAGTATAATCCCCGAGACCAAGGTGACAGCGGTCTATTGGACATGGATTATAAGAATATTTTCATGGGTGATTTCCTCTTTTGTGTGTTGATTGAAGATTGAGAGTCTCTTGGTGCTTGTCTTTGACTATCCTTGAGATATGTTGTGGTGATTGTGGTACTCTCTTTGGATGGCCGTGGTGACATTGGGAAATCCATAGATAGAGAACTACGAACTTAGAGGTGCGCTTTTGTAGCCCTACATAATTCTCGTCCTCTCTTGACCACAAAGGAATGACCTCCGAGTGCGTCTCCATTATGGGAAATATCATGTGATTCGATTATGTTAATGTTGTTGGGAGTTGCCACTAGTGAAAGTATGAAGCCTAGGCCTTGTTTCCACCATTGCAATACCATTTGTGCTCACATTTACCACTTGTTTGCTTGCTGCACTTTTTATTACAGATTTATATTACTTTGCTTTGCCACTCCTATCATCCATATTTTACCATCTCTTCGCCGAACTAGTGCACCTATACAACTCCTAGTTGTATTAGGTGTGTTGGGGACACAAGAGACTTCTTGTATCTTAGTTGCAGGGTTGCTTGAGAGAGACCATCTTCGACCTCTACTTCCTTGAGTTCGATAAACCTTAGGTCATCCACTTGAGGGAAATTGCTGCTGTCCTACAAACCTCTGCGCTTGGAGGCCCAACATAGTCTACAAGAATAGAAGCGTGTGTAGACATCAAGCTATTTCTGGCGCCGTTGCCGGGGAAGTAAGTGTTTGAAGGTATATCTTTAGATCTTGCAATTAAATCTTTTCGTTTCTTGTTTTTAGTTTCACTGGTTATGTTTATGGAAAACCGCACTCTTAGTTCGCTTGGGGAAGGCCGCTTTACCACACCCGTGGTAGAGAAGTCTCCTCCACCTACTGAATGTATCCCGTTCCAAATACCACTTGGGATAATTGAAATAATTAGGGATGATTGTTATGATGGGACAGTCGATCCTAGTATTCATTTGTTGAAACTTACAGAACTTTGTGAGTTGTTTAAGATTTCAGGTTTGACAAGAGATGGAGTCATGAGGAAATTATTTGCCTTGTCACTGAAAGGAAAAGCATTGGAATGGTATAGGCTACTAGATGACTCTCACCTGCTGGATTGGGAAGAGATCCAGTCTCTCTTTTACTCCAAGTTTTATTCTCTTCATGAAGTCCATGAGAATAGGAATTGCGTTTATAATTTCTATCCTCATGACGGAGAGAGCATAGCTCAAGCTTGGGGGAGACTGAAAACGTTAATGCTAAAATGTCCTAACCATGGGCTCCCCAAAGATACGATTATTACTAATTTCTATGCGAGGCTCTCTCGACAGGATAAAGATTTGCTCGATGCTTCCTCTACGGGTTCTTTCACAAACGAAAAGATTGATGCTAAATGGGAACTCCTTGAAAGAATTCAACGCAACACTGAAGATTGGGAGATCGACAAAGGTAAAGAGTCAGGTATAATTTATGAGTATGATTGCATTAAGTCCTTTGTTGAAACTACAAGTTTTAATAAGTTTAGCGCTAAGTTTGGGCTTGATCCTCAACTCCTTGTTGATTTCCTCAAATCTTTTGCTTCACACCTTAATATGCCTAAGGAGGATTGGATCAAGCATCATGAACCTTTTAAAGAGATTTGCAAAGAAAATGAAATTGTTCATGATGATTGCAACATGCATGATCCAATTCCTAAAAATGAAGTTTTATATAAGCATGTTAATTTTTGTGGAGTGGATAGACCTTGTGAAAGGCCTATGATTGAAGAAGAGAAGTATTGTAAGCAACATAAGCATGAAAGAACAATCACTTGGGTCAAAGATTTAAATGAAATTGCTAGAGAATTGTGTGACCTTTATCCTTTTACTTGTGAACTTTGCTGTATAGATGGTCACTTTAATTTTCAATGCATGCACTTTCGAAACATAACTGTTAACCAGTTGTGTGATAACATGATCACCCCTGATCTTTATGATGAGCTTATGTTATTTTTGATGTGTGAAGAGTTATCAGAAAAGACTTCTTGGCTAGATGTTAATGCCATAGGAATAAAAAACACTTTGCAAAATTGCCATCTCTATTGTGTTGTTAATTGCCATAAAAATGATTACATAAGTAAGATTAGAAAGGAGGGAACTTTACCAAAGTATAAAAATGTCTCTTATATTTCTGCTAATAAAAAGGAGAGTTTCTCCCGAGTTTCCCCTATTGTTTCTAATGATAAACCAGGATATGTGGAGAAGCTTCATCTCCAACCACTCCCTCCTAAGGTGAAGAAGAAGAAAAAGAAGAGGAAGAGGAAGAGGAGCAAGAAGGAAGAAGAATGGGTATCAACCTGGCCTGAGCATATTCCTCCCATCAACTTTTATCCTAACGGTTGTAAGTTTAAAGAAGAAGGTGAAGTTTATTGCCTTAATTATCATCTTGATGATACGTCCGTAGGTACTATTGAAGATGATTTTGATTATGATATGCATGTTACTTATTGTGATTGGGAAAATGATGATAATGCTACTTATGATCTTGAAAATCTTTTTGGTACCAACTCTGAAAGTGATGATATGGAAAGCTCTAAGCTTGGGGGTGATAGGATTGCAAATCCTTTACCCACTAGTGATGTGATAATCGATAATTCTTTTGCTAGTAAGAATAAAGACAACATGTTTACAAATATGGTTGCTAGCAATGATAATGCTCTTCTCTACTATGATGATGTTATAACTCCAATCTATAGTGATTATAAAGGTACCTATGACATAAGGAGAAATTATCCTTATGAAACTTGTCATAATCATGGAGGGAATTACTCCCTTGTTGAACACAATCTTCCTAATACACAATTAATCTATAGTGTTCAAGTTGTTTATGATAGTCCTACTCCCACTATTACCAATGAGAAAGATTATGCTTATGTGGAGAGTAAGAGTACCTTTTTGCATGTGGATCGTGGTAACAATGCTTTATGTGATGCTTATATTGTTGAGTTTATTCGTGATCCCACTGAAAATTATTATGAGAAGGGAACATATGCTTATAGATATTTCAATAATATCAAGTTCCCTCTCTTTATGTTGAAGGTTTTGAAGCTGCACTTGTTTTGTCTTCCTATGCTTATTGCTTTGTGCTTCAATGAATTATTCTATTGCAATATTCCTATGCATAGGAAGCATGTTAGGCTTAAATGTGTTTGGTATTTGCTTCTTGATGCTCTCTTTTGTTCTTCAACTCTTATTCCTACGAGAGCATCATTAAAGTCTTAAGCCTATCTTTATGGCTATAAAGAAAGAGCTCTAGGGAGACAACCCTTGTTATCTTTGCTTTCAGTTTGTTCTTTCAGTTTTTAGTGGTCTTGATGTTTGTTACTACTGTAGCAACATCATTGTATCTTTATTTTTCAGCATTGTGCCAAGTTTAGCCTCCGATTGCAAGAAAGTTCAAAAGTTGTGACGTGCTGTCCAGGAAACAGATTCTGTCCTTGGACAGAAAAATTCGAATAAAATCACCAGATCATCTTTTTGATCTGAATTTTTTTGAAAGCGTGCTCTATACAATTGGATTTCGGGCGTCTGTTCGGAGTTTTTTGATTTGAGTTGCAGAAGTACCCCGAAAAAATTATTTACTACCCGCTGGTCTGTTTTTCACAGATTCTGTCCTGTTTTGCCTTTTCTTCGTTTTGCAAACCTTGAGCTTGCTTTTTCTTTGCAAAAACCTTTTGGCAATCTTGAGAAACAGTAGCTCTTCAAGATTATCTTTATTTCCAACAGGGAAAAGTTATTTTATTGTGGGTACTAACCTCGCTAATCAGATTATGATGAGTTATGTATGAAGGGAGTTTTCAAGTGTGCGAGGGAAGATGATAAAAGAAGATTCAGGAGGGTCAAACGCTCAAGCTTGGGGATGCCCCCATGCACCCCCAAGAAATATTCAAGAAGACTCAAGCGTCTAAGCTCGGGGATGCCCCCATGCATCCCCTTCTCCATCAACAATTATCAGTTCATCTTTCGTTCCACTATATTTTAATCACTTCATGCGTTATGTGCTATGCTTGGAGCGTCTTGCTCTTAGTTTCCTTTTTAGTTTTCTTTAGCTTTGCTTGCTGTTCATAACAAGTTAGAACCCATCTTTCTTTGTGTGGGAGAGAAACACGCTCCACTTCAACCTAGAACACAACATAGGATTTCATGCTTATCTTTGCTGTGTGTGTTCTTTGTCTTTTCTTAGCTACTGTCATGTTTAGCTCTTAGTTTTCATGCTTTTCTTTTTAAAGAGCTTTTGTTTAGTTGGTTGTTGAACTCTCTTGAGTTTTCATGTTTATCTTGTTAAGAGAGTTTGCCTGTTGCACCGAGTTGTGTGTCTTAACTTAAAGTAGGTAACTGAGGTTGCTATTTAATTTTAGTAGTAACCTGCAATAGTTTTGAGGTATTGCCATGAGTAATGTCTGAACTTTTGGTGTCAAGAGCTTTAGCCTATTAGTGATAGATGTCGTATTTTGGGCAATCCGTGTTTATTTTCGAAAACCTACAAATAGTTGAGAACTTTAGCTACTAAATGGATCACTAATCTTTGGAGGGATCGAATATTAGAGTACACTCACGTACCATGAGCCGAGGATGCGCAAGGATAACCAAACCCCCATACACTCCTCCTCGGGGTACTTGTATCTTTGTGAACCTCCTAATTAGATTGAGAGTTACCGATAATAAGTGCATGAGTTCTTCGGACTAATGTGAGTATTCGAAAGTTGACACTTCCACCTAGCCATATTTTTCTAGCCTCTTCGGTGCCGTGCATTGCCCTTTCTCACCTCGAGAGTTGGCGCATACTTCGCCGGTGCATCCAAATCCTTGGCACGATACGCTCTGTCATCATAAGCCTCATTATATCCTTCCTCAAAACAGCCACCATACCTACCTATCAAGGCATTTCCATAGCCTTTCTGAGATACATTGCCATGCAACATCCATCTTCTCATGACTTGATCTTCATGTCATACATGCTTTTTGCTTGATCGATGAGCCGCATGCTAGTTGGGCCTTGCCCTAATCATTGCTACATGACGCGCTAGTATCATTGCATATCCTGCTACACTGGCAGAGGCATACGTTTGCATACATCATGATAGTTTCATTTTCTTTATGTTGAGTACTTTTGTAAAGTGTGAAAGATCTTCTATACTTCTTGTAATACATAGAGTGTTGCCCCTAAAGTGAGGAAAAGATCCCAAAGAGGACAAAATCAAAAGATCCCAAAGAGGACAAATGAGAGTTAAATAGAAAGAGCCATTGAGGCCACAAAAAAAATTAAAAAAAAAGAGAAAAAAAGAGAAAAAGAAATAAAAAGAGAGAAGGGGGCACACTACTATTCCTTTTGAGAGATCCACACTCGTACTCCATCTTATACCTTGTACTCCATAGAGATTATCATTCATGCATATAACTATGTGGGGACCTTCACACTATAGAACTTGGCTCGTATATTCCAATGATGAGCCTCCTCAAAAGAGCTCTAGGTCTTCTTGAGCAAGCAAGTTGGATGCACCCCCACTAGTTCCATTGGAGAGCTTACCTTAGCTCATATGTGCATCCGTTGCATGGCAATCCCTACTCCTCACATCATATCTATCATTTGGCTTTCTCTCGCCTATGATTGTCCTCATTGATGTGAGCCTTTCACACCTTTTTTGTCTTCCCCTTCATAATTTTTCTCTTTTTGCCATCCTAAGTGTTGACTTTCTTGCTTACGCTCATCCATTGCATGAGTGCTCAAAATATCGAAAGGGAGTGGATCGTTTTGACTTGTACCTGGCTGACGGTCTGGGGATGAGTCAAGATAAGATTCCAAAGAAGACCAAGTGTGAAACTTTAGTAGATTAAGTTCTCAACAATACAAAAACTATGTTTTACTCTCTCATATATCCCTATCCCCTTTCTTGCACGCAAACACCATTTGGAGCGAGTCACGGACAGCGAGAGCTCTTGCACCGTTATGTTCTTATGTTACTTGTTACAATGCTAATATAGACTCTTGCTTGTTATGACTTGAATTGGATTACATGCCTTGATTGCTTTACTTAAAAGTTCTTATATGGTTGATAGCATGTCACCACAGAAATTATGCTTGTTATCATTTACCTACTCGAGGACGAGCAGGAATTAAGCTTGAGGATGTTGATACGTCCAAAACGTATCTATAATTTCTGCTTGCTCCATGCCTCTTTTGTGTGATATTGCTATAATATTTATGCACTTCCATACACTTTTGATCATATTTGGACTAACCTATTAACTCAGTGCACCACAGTGCCAGTTCTTGTTTTCTGCTGTTTTTCTATTTCAGGTTTCCCCCATATTAAAAGTGCCCTAAAAATTCCGGGAAAATACAGGAAAAATCAGCGTATCGGGAGCTTCAAGAAAAACCAAAGCAGGGCCAGAGGGGAGCCTGGGGTGGCCCAGGCGGCCACCCGGCGCGGCCCCACCCCTGGCCGCGCCAGGGGGGCGCCTGGGGCCCCACCTCCGCCTCTGGTGACCCCCTTTTGCATATATATTGCTCGCGTCCCGAAACCCTCGAGGACGGAACCCTTTTCTCCAGAAGCTATTCCGATCTCCGCCGCCATCGCCACCAAGTTTCGGGGGACCAGAATTCCTGTGCCGACATCCTGCCGGGACGGGGAAGTGCCCCCGGATTCGTCTCCATCGATGTTGCTTCCTCCCTCCATGATGCGGGAGTAGTTCCCCCTCGGGGCTGAGGTTTCTACCAGTAGCTATGTGGTCAATTCTCTCTCCCATGATGTGATCTTCGTTGTGATCATAGGCTATGTTAATCTAGGGTGATCCCATGATATTTACCCTTCCTCTATGTATTGGATTGATGTACTCACTTGTCTTTATCTAGTATAATCCCCGAGACCAAGGTGACAGCGGTCTATTGGACATGGATTAGAAGAATATTTTCATGGGTGATTTCCTCTTTTGTGTGTTGATTGAAGATTGAGAGTCTCTTGGTGCTTGTCTTTGACTATCCTTGAGATATGTTGTGGTTATTGTGGTACTCTCTTTGGATGGCCGCGGTGACATTGGGAAATCCATAGATAGAGAACTACGAACTTAGAGGTGTGCTTTTGTAGCCCTACATAATTCTCGTCCTCTCTTGACCACAAAGGAATGACCTCCGAGTGCGTCTCCATTATGGGAAATATCATGTGATTCGATTATGTTAATGTTGTTGGGAGTTGCCACTAGTGAAAGTATGAAGCCTAGGCCTTGTTTCCACCATTGCAATACCATTTGTGCTCACGTTTACCACTTGTTTGCTTGCTGCACTTTTTATTACAGATTTATATTAATTTGCTTTGCCACTCCTATCATCCATATTTTACCATCTCTTCGCCGAACTAGTGCACCTATACAACTCCTAGTTGTATTAGGTGTGTTGGGGACACAAGAGACTTCTTGTATCTTAGTTGCAGGGTTGCTTGAGAGAGACCATCTTCGACCTCTACTTCCCTGAGTTCGATAAACCTTAGGTCATCCACTTGAGGGAAATTGCTGTTGTCCTACAAACCTCTGCGCTTGGAGGCCCAACATAGTCTACAAGAATAGAAGCGTGTGTAGACATCAACGTCCGGGATCTCATCCGGGACTCCGAACAACATTCGGGTTTCTGTGTGCATATATCTCTACAACCCTAGCACCACTGAACCTTAAGTGTGCAGACACGCATACATGACCGAGACGACTCTCCGGTCAATAACCAATAGCGGGATCTGGATACCCATGTTGGTTCCCACGTGTTCCTCGATGATCTCATCGGATGAACCACTGTGTCAAGGATTCACTTAATCCCGTACGTAATTCCCTTTGTCTATCGGTACGGTACTTGCCCGAGATTCGATCGTCAGTATGCCCGATACCTTGTTCAATCTCATCATGGCAAGTCTCTTTACTCGATCCGTAATCCATCATCCTGTGACTAACTCCTTAGTAACATTGAGCTCATTATGATGATGTCTTACCGAGTGGGCCTAGAGATACCTCTCCGTCACACGGAGTGACAAATCCCAGTCTCGGTTCGTGCCAACCCAACAGACACTTTCGGAGATACCCGTTGCGTACCTTTATAGCCATCCAGTTACGTTGTGACGTTTGGCACACCCAAAGTATTCCTACGGTATCCGGGAGTTGCACAACCTCATGGTCTAGGGAACAGATACTTGACACTGGAAAAGCTAAAGCATTACGAACTACACGATCTTATGCCAGGCTTAGTATTGGGTCTTGTCCATCACATCATTCTCCTAATGATGTGATCCCGTTATCAATGACATCCAATGTCCATGGTCAGGAAACCGTGACCATCTGTTGATCAACGAGCTAGTAACTAGAGGCTTACCAGGGACACATTGTGGTCTATGTATTCAGTATTCACACATGTATCGCTGTTTCCGTACAATACAATTCAAGCATGAATAACAGACATTTATCATGAACAAGGAAATATAATAATAATCCTTTTATTATTGCCTCTAGGGCATATTTCCAACAGTCTCCCACTTGCACTAGAGTCAATAATCTAGTTACATTGTGATGAATCGAACACCCATAGAGTTCTGGTGTTTATCATGTTTTGCCCGTGGAAGAGGTTTAGTCAATGGATCTGCAACATTCAGATCCGTATGCACTTTACAAATATCTATGTCTCCATCTTGAACATAATTCCTGATGGAGTTGAAACGACGCTTGATGTGCTTGGTCTTCTTGTGAAACCTGGGCTCCTTGGCAATGGCAATAGCTCCAGTGTTGTCGCAGAAGAGAGTCATCGGGCTTGACGCGCTTGGAATGACTCCTAGGTCGGTGATGAACTCCTTCATCCAGACTCCTTCCTAGGCTACTTCGCAAGCAGCTATGTACTCCGCTTCACATGTAGAATGCGCCACGACGCTCTGCTTGCAACTTCACCAGCTGACTGCTCCTCCATTCAAAATATACACGTATCCGGTTTGTGACTTGGAGTCATCCAGATCTGTGTCGAAGCTAGCATCGACGTAACCTTTTACGACGAGCTCTTCGTCACCTCCATAAACGAGAAACATGTCCTTAGTCCTTTTCAGGTACTTCAGGATGTTCTTGACCGCTGTCCAGTGTTCCATACCGGGATCACTTTGGTACCTCCCTACCAAACTTATGGCAAGGTTTACATCAGGTCTGGTACACAACATGGCATACATAATAGAACCACTCATCTTTTCTCGATCTTCTGCCGTGGTCGGGGACTGAGCCGTGCTCAATCTCATACCTTGTAAAACAGGCAGGAACCCCTTCTTGGACTGATCCATATTGAACTTCTTCAATATCTTGTCAAGGTATGTGCTTTGTGAAAGACCAATAAGGCGTCTTGATCTATCTCTATAGATCTTGATGCCTAATATATAAGCAGCTTCTCCAAGGTCCTTCATTGAAAAACTCTTATTCAAGTAGGCCTTTATGCTTTCCAAGAATTCTATATCATTTCGCATCAGTAGTATGTCATCCACATATAATATGAGAAATGCTACAGAGCTCCCACTCACTTTCTTCTAAATACAGGCTTCTCCCCAAGTCTGTATAAAACCAAACGCTTTGATCACATCATTAAAGCGAATATTCCAACTCCGAGATGCTTGCACCAGCCCGTAGATCGAGCGCTGGAGCTTCCATACTTTGTTAGCATTCTCTGGATCGACAAAACCTTCCGGCTGCATCATATACAGTTCTTCCTTGAGGAAGCAATTAAGGAATGCTGTTTTGACGTCCATTTGCCATATCTCATAATTCGGACGAACTTCAGCATCGCTACGGGAGAGAAATTCTCATCGTAGTCAATCCCTTGAACCTGTCGATAACCTTTAGCGACAAGCCGAGCCTTATAGATGGTCACATTACCATCCGTGTCTGTCTTCTTCTTGAATATCCATTTATTTTCTATGGCGTGCCTATCATCGGGCAAGTCCACCAAAGTCCATACTTTGTTTTCATACATGGATTCTATCTCGGATTTCATGGCTCCAAGCCATTTATTGGAATCCGGGCCCGCCATCGCTTCTTCATAGTTCGAAGGTTCATCGTTGTCCAACAACATGATTTCCAAGACAGGGTTGCCGTACCACTCTGGCGCGGAACGTGTCCTTGTGGACCTTCGAAGTTCAGTAGTAACTTGATCTGTATCTTCATGATCATCATCATTAACCTCCTCCCTTGTCGGTGCAGGCACCTCGAGAACAACTTCCCACGCTGCGCTACTTTCCGGTTCGGGAAGGGTGACTGTCACCTCATCAAGTTCTACTTTCCTCCCACTTACTTCTTTCGAGAGAAACTCTTTCTCCATAAAGGATCCATTCTTGGCGACAAAAATCTTGCCTTCAGATCTTAGGTAGAAGGTGTACCCAATTGTTTCCTTTGGGTATCCTATGAAGACGCATTTTTCCGATTTGGGTTCGAGCTTTTCAGGTTGAAGTTTCTTGACATAAGCATCGCAACCCCAAACTTTCAGAAACGACAGCTTAGGTTTCTTGCCAAACCAAAGTTAATACGGTGTCGTCTCGACGGATTTTGATGGAGCCCTATTTAAAGTGAATGCGGCAGTCTCTAAAGCAAATCCCCAAAAAGATAGCGGTAAGTCGGTGAGAGACATCATAGATCGCACCATGTCCAACAAAGTACGATTTCGACATTCGGACACACCATTACGCTGAGGTGTTCCTGGCGGTGTCAATTGTGAAACAATTCCACAGTTTCTTAGGTGCGTGCCAAATTCATGACTCAAATATTCACCCCCACGATCTGATCGTAAGAACTTTATTTTTCTGTCACGTTGATTCTTAACCTCATTCTGAAATTCCTTGAACTTTTCAAAGGTCTCAGACTTGTGCTTCATCAAGTAGACATACCCATATCTACTCAAGTCATCTGTGAGGGTGAGAACATAACGATAGCCTCCGCGAGCTTCAACACTCATTGGACCGCACACATCGGTATGTGTGATTTCCAATAAGTTGGTTGCTCGCTCCATTGTTCCGGAGAATGGAGTCTTGGTCATCTTGCCCAAAAGACATGGTTCGCACGTGTCAAATGATTCATAATCAAGAGACTCTAGAAGCCCATCTGCATGGAGCTTCTTCATACGCTTGACACCAATATGACCAAGGCAGCTATACCACAAGTATGTGGGACTATCATTATCAACTTTACATCTTTTGGCATCCACACTATGAATATGTGTATCATCACGTTCGAGATTCATCAAAAATAAACCATTGACCAGTGGGGCATGACCATAAAACATATCTCTCATATAAATAGAACAACCATTATTCTCGGATTTAAATGAGTAGCCATCTCGCATCAAACGAGATCCAGATACAATGTTCATGCTCAAAGCTGGTACTAAATGACAATTATTAAGGTTTAAAACTAATCCCGAGGGTAGATGTAGAGGCAGCGTGCCGACGGCGATCACATCGACCTTGGAACCATTCCCGACGCGCATCGTCACCTCGTCCTTCGTCAGTCTCCGCTTATTCCGCAGCTCCTGCTTTGAGTTACAAATGTGAGCAACTGCATCGGTATCAAATACCCAGGAGCTACTACGAGCGCTGGTAAGGTACACATCAATAACATGTATATCATATATACCTTTGACGTTGCCGGCCTTCTTATCTGCTAAGTATTTGGGACAGTTCCGCTTCCAGTGACTCGTTCCCTTGCAATGAAAACACTCAGTTTCAGGCTTGGGTCCATTCTTTGGCTTCTTCCCAGCAACTGGCTTACTGGGCGCGACAACTCCTTTGCCGTCCTTCTTGAAGTTCTTCTATACCCTTGCCCTTTTTGAACTTAGTGGTTTTATTGACCATCAACACTTGATGTTCTTTCTTGATATCCACCTCCGCTGATTTCAGCATTGAATACACCTCGGGAATGGACCTCTCCATCCCCTGCATATTGAAATTTAACACGAAGCTCTTGTAGCTAGGTGGGAGCGACTGAAGGATTCTGTCAACGACCGCTTCGTCTGGGAGATTCATTCCCAACCGATACAAGCGGTTGTGCAACCCAGACAATTTGAGTATGTGCTCGCTGACAGAACTATTTTCCTCCATCTTACAACTGTAGAATGCGTCGGAGACGTCATATCTCTCGACTCGGGCATGAGCTTGGAAAACCATTTTCAGCTTTTGGAACATCTCATATGCTCCGTGGTGCACAAAATGCTTTTGGAGCCCCGACTCTAAGCTATAAAGCATGCCGCACTGAACCAGGGAGTAATCATCACAACGCGACTGCCAGGCGTTCATAACGTCTTGGGTCGCCGGGAGAACGGGTGCATCACCTAGCGGTGCTTCAAGGACATATGATCTCTTGGTAGCTATGAGGATAATCCTCAGGTTACGGACCCAATCCGTATAGTTGCTACCATCGTCTTTCATCTTGGTTTTCTCTAGGAACGCGTTGAAGTTGAGGGCAACTTGAGCGTGGGCCATTTGATCTACAAGACATATTGTAAAGATTTTAGACTAAGTTCATGACAATTAAGTTCATCTAATCAAATTTAATGAACTCCCACTCAGATTGACATCTCTCTAGTCATCTAAGTGATACATGATCCGAATCGACTAGCCCGTGTCCGATCATCACGTGAGACGGACTAGTCATCAACGGTGAACATCTTCATGTTGATCGTATCTTCTATACGACTCATGTTCGACCTTTCGGTCTTCCGTGTTCCAAGGCCATGTCTATACATGCTAGGCTCGTCAAGTGAACCCTAAGTGTATTGCGTGTGTAAATCTGGCTTACACCCGTTGTATGCGAACGTTAGAGCCTATCACACCCGATCATCACGTGGTGCTTCGGAACAACGATCCTTAGCAACGGTGCACAGTTAGGGGGAACACAATTCTTGAAATTTTCATTGAGAGATCATCTTATTTACTACCGTCGTTCTAAGTAAACAAGATGCATAAACATGATAAACATCACATGCAATCAAATAAAGTGACATGATATGGCCAATATCATTTTGCTCCTTTGATCTCCATCTTCGGGGCACCATGATCATCTTTGTCACCGGCATGACACCATGATCTCCATCATCATGATATCCATTATCGTGTCTTCATGAAGTCGTCTCGCCAACTATTACTTCTACCACTATGGCTAACGTTTAGCAATAAAGTAAAGTAATTACATGGCGTTATTCAGTGACACGCAGGTCATACAATAAATAAGACAACTCCTATGGCTCCTGTCGGTTGTCATTTTCATCGACATGCAAGTCGTGATTCCCTATTACAAGAACATGATCAATCTCATACATCACATATATCATTCATCACATCTTCATCGCCATATCACATCACATAGCACGTGCTGCAAAAACAAGTTAGACGTCCTCTAATTGTTGTTGCAAGTTTTTACGTGGCTTCTATAGGTTTCTAGCAAGAATGTTTCTTACCTACGCCAAAACCACAACGTGATATGTCAATTTCTATTTACCCTTCATAAGGACCTGATAACCCTCAACCGTAAGGGATCGAGATAGTCTTCGCGGGTAAGAATAACCCAATTTATTGATTCGACACACGGGGAGCCAAAGAGTATTTATAAGCTTTAACAGTTGAGTTGTCAATTCAACCGCACCTGAAATATACTAACTTGCAACAAAAGATAAGTGGTAACAGCGATATGATAGTGATGATAGTAATAGTAAAAGTAAACAGCAAAAGTAAATAGCAGTAGTAAATTGCAAAAGTAGCAACTAGTGACAAGCAAGGTTTGAAATACTGTAGGCTAGGGAGATGGATGGTTGGGCGCTGCATGGATGAGATAGATTCTAACTTGGGGCACGGCACACGGAAAAGTAATGATCATCTAGGCAAATATCAAACATTAGGCATGTATCCCGCAAGGTTGTCAGAATCGCGATTTTGAATCGGATCGGACCTTGGATGGTAGGATCGCAAATCGTAGAATCTTCACTATCAGGATCGTAGAAACATAGATTCTAAGAACTAAAATCGTAGAATCATAAGGGCTAGTTTGAATCGTAAAGTCGTAGAATCGTATGATAGAATCGCGATTCTGACAACCTTGGTATCCCGTAGGTAGTTGTACGTGCTATCAATAAGAACTTGCAGAACATCTTTTGTCCTACCATCCCGCTACGAACGGGGCCAAAAGGAACTTATGGATATTAAGGTGCTCCTGTCAAAGAGCACCGGAACAAAGCAATGAACTCAATGGATACATGTAATCCTCAAACTACGGACCATCCCCTTTGGTGTCCCAAGCTGTCACTTTTGGGATCGCCGGTTCCGAACCGTAACAGGTGCATACAACTCATAGATAGGATCAAGAACACAAATATATTCATGCAAACACATATGGTTCAGATCTGAAATCATGGCACTCGGGCCCTAAGTGTCAAGCATTAAGAATAACAAGTTGTAGCAAAGATGATAAACACCATACTAGATGATAGGCAACATGCCCCCAACAATCTGACGAACTATTACATGATCTAACTCATCCAATCCCTACCATCCCCTTCGCCTACAGCAAGGGAATTACTCACACATGAAGGGGGAAGTCATGGAGGGATGATGGAGTGGTGATGATGATGACGATGGCGACGATCTCCCCTCTCCGGAGGCCAAATCAGCCTCCAGATTAGCCCTCCCGAAGAAGAACAGAGGGTGGCGGCGGCTCCGCGACGAAAAACAGCGAAAGGACTTCCGATCTGGGATTTCTGCATCGGGAGGAAAAATAAGGGCTAAAGTAGGGCACCAGGGGGTGTGGGGCCCACCCAGGCGCCCCCCCGGCGCGGCCCAGGGGGGGCGCCCACAGGGCGCCTGGGCACCCCTTGGCCCCCCTCTGGCCCCACTTCTGGCATTTTGTTTCTTCGGGTGCGTGGATTTTTCGTGATTTTTCGTGGATTTTTCTGAGATGCTTAAAAATCCGTTTTCCTGCACACAAATAAACCATACAGGCAGCTCTGCTGAAAACAGCGTCAGTCCGGGTTAGTTTAGTCCAAATCATGCAAGAATGAGGTCAAAACAATATCAAAAGTGTTTAGAAAAGTAGATACGTTTGAGACGTATCAACTCCCCCAAGCTTAGCATATTGCTTGTCCTCAAGCAATTCAGTTCAACGAACTGGACGCGACAAAGAAAACTTTGACAAACTCTTTTGCTTCATTAGATGTATATAAGCATGTACTACGAAAAGAGTTCAGCAAGTATTAAAACAGTACTTATGAGAACAATGCAAGGAGCAATCCTTCTTTCAGTGACCAGTCACAAATAATCAGGAGTAAACAATATATTACCGAAAATCAAGACAAGATCACATTGCACATAGCTTGAGCATATTAAGGTGGTATCTCGCTAGCCTCCATGAGTGAAGCAAAACATAAATGCAGAGACTCCTCCAGAGTTTTAAAGGAGACTAGAACTAAGAATTTCAGAATAAATCATATCACAAGTATGCAGAAGACAATGTAATACTTTGGGACAATGCACATTACACTCAGAATGACAATTATGCTCTCCTAGTCAGTGCTTTGAAGAAAGAAGATGAGACTCTCGAACCGTGGCTTTTATTGGCAAGGTTGAAAACCCGTGATCGGAAACAAAAACTAAACATGTACCAGAGCTCTTGGTTTTAAAAACAGAAGTAAATATGTTTTTGAGAGGTGCATATTTCGTCAACGAATGCTAGCAGATAACTCAATTACTTTTTAAGCTAGACAAGTCTCGAGGAACGGCTCCCGCATGAGGACGATCACATCCTCTTAATCTCCTTTGTTTATCACTGCCAAAGTTTTCTGATTTCTCATGAACAAAGCGTGAAGGAGGGTTTGTTTGTTATATTATCTTTTTGAGCCGGGCGTACTCAATGCCAGTTCCTTTTCATATTAGGGGTTCGCACATTATACATGCAATCCAGGGGTGAAACTTGTCCAACTTAAAGAGATCATGAATTAACTACTACTTCCTCATGAGCTAAAACATAGGCACAAAAAGAGAAATGCTTTTGATTAATTTCGAGATGGTACATGAAAGTCTTCGTTAGGAATGGCAAGTAAATACCATGTATAGGAAGGTATAGTGGACTCATATGGCATAACAGGTTTAAAGGTTTTGGATGCACAAGCAGTCATTCCGCTTAGTACGGGTGGAGGTTTAGCAAAAGACTGGGAAGCGACCAACTAGAGAGCAATAACGGTCATAATCATGCAGAGCGACAAAGCAACATTGAATCGGGCATGAAAGTGATATAACTATTCTAAAACTCAAAGATCATCAAGGCAA
Organism: Secale cereale; assembly: GCA_902687465.1. Taxonomy (NCBI): domain Eukaryota; kingdom Viridiplantae; phylum Streptophyta; class Magnoliopsida; order Poales; family Poaceae; genus Secale; species Secale cereale. The sequence goes on along the minus strand of LR738713.1, from coordinate 2,254,564 downwards.
AGTAGACCTTTTAGTCTTAAACATGTGTAAGCATGTGCCAAGTCAATCCAAAAATTCTCTAAAGGGAAATACCACCCTAGTATGCCAGACTATGAACAGTGCGATGCATGTAGATCATTTCAATAACACATTATGTACTCTAGTTATTCGGGATTAGCCACAAGGAAAGCATGAACCACTGAAAAAGCATTGTAAACATAGCACTACGTCGCTACAAGCTGGTCTCTAGATCATAAGTACAGGCATATGTACAAAAGTAGAAACAGAAAGAGTTCATACCGGTCTTCCTTGTTGCTTCCTTTCAGTCGATCTTCGTTATTACTGCTTGTCACTTGCATGATCGAACGTAGGAAATATAATCAAATGCCATCACGGACTCGAGCTGATCTCTGAAAACAAAGCAAAACCCCCAAGCTTAGGCTTTTGGCCTAAGTTGGTAGCAGCTACTGCCCCCAGGAGCCTCCTGCTCTAGGGGTATGGTGGTGAGACCAAGGGTCGTAGAAGGATGATGGCGCGTACACCGAACTCCTCGGAGTCTCCCACGAGGAAGGTTCCGAGCGCCAAACAGAGGAAGACCCTTCACCAAACTCGGTGGCAGTCTCTTCCTGAAAATGTGGTATCTCACCGTGCGTCTCCTCGCTGGGCACAACCCCCTCCATGGGGTTATGAAACTGGTGCTGGACCATGAACTCATCGAACTGGACAACATCAAAGGACCATCCGTTCCTGCGAGAAAAATCAAACAAAAGAGGTGCAGGTAGAAGGATCTCGCGTTCCGCGGTAGTTCCGAAACGCAAGATATAAACAAGGTTATCAAGTTCAGAACCCATGGTAACAAACTTATGCCTCTTCATAGCAGCAAGATCAAAGCTTAAATAAGTAAAAGGAGTATCATCAGGGTGTGGGGTGCCTCCAAGATGCTCTAAGATAAGCGTGGCATAAATGCCACCATATAAGTCCCCCTTGTTGCCGTTCATAGCAAGGCGTCGAGCAATTAAGGTACGAATATTATAATCAGACCTCCCTGAGAGGGCTGCTGCCAGGATAGCAATATCCGGAGCAGAAATGTTGCTCGTGTTGTCGCGAGCTAACACCCCTCTAGCAATATAATATGCAAAATACCTCAGGTGAGGAAACAAGATGCTGGAGATCTTCGACTGATGAATATCCCTCGTACCCATGCTGCAGAGAGAGTTGATGACGGTTTTCAGCTCGGAGGGCTGCGTGGCCATCCTTGCCGTCCTCCCAACGTTCGGCACACCTATTACTTCACAAAAATTTCTCAGAGTCATGGTGATAAGGTCATTATAAATTTTAAACTCAATAGCACCTGAATCAGGATTATATCTAAAACTGTTAATGAAACCGGAGGTGAGTTTCTGATACTGAGTAACATGGCTCATGACGAGTCGTGTCAAACCTGCATTAGCACAAAGATTATAAAACTCATCCTTGATTCCCGCAGCTTCCATGAATTCATCACATGGAAATGTCATCGCACGTGCTGGACTTGTGTCTTCCAACAACTCCAGGGGCACATGATCTTCATTATAGCTCACCCTAACAGTCGATGGTGAAGCTGCGGCTCTAGTGACTCGATCGGAGTGTGCGGGCCTCCTCTTCTCAAGCCATCCTTTTGCCCTTCCTAACAAACTCATTTCTGAAATTTTTATAATTTACAAAAACGAGGATTAAAACAAAGTGAGCTAAGGCAAACTACTCAACTCACTTGCCTAAGGCATAAACTTGCATCAAAACTTGGAAAACAACTTTCTACACATGCATGCAAGCTCATCTCTACAGCACCAAGAACTACTAAATACTCACAAATGAGGCCACCAATCAAAAATCTAATTGGAGGGGTGGATGAGTCACATACCAGGGAGTATTTGCTCAAAATTTCAGCTCAGATGATGGGCTGTAGAGAGAGATCGAAGAATCGCCCCCAAGAACAGCAAGAACAGCAAGAACAAGACCAGAACTCGGGTTTCTGGAAAAAGAGAGAGAGGAGGGAAGAAGAAGTACCTGGAGGGGGGTCCCGTGGGCCCCAGGCGCCCTGTGGGCGCGGCCAGGGGCTGGGCCGCGCCAGCTGGCCGCCTGGGCCACTGGTGGCCCCCCCTGGCTGGCCCCAGGACTTTCCGGGTCTCTCCCGTTGTGGAAATATTTAATATAATTTTTCTGGAATTTTTCTGAAAACTTCACTGTTGAAATTTTTTCGAAGTTCAAAAAGCTGCGAAACTCTCTGAAAACTTGAAGTAGTTAGTAGAATTGTGAAGGCTTCAAAAACATAGATACTTGGTACAGCAAGTATGACAACACTAAAAACAAATAAAAACATAGAAAGGTCAACTTTTTATCCATATAAAACACGTTCACTAGTAAGGTTGATCAAGTCTTACCAACAAACAAGCGGTATATAGAACAAAAAGTCTCACCTCCTACGAAGTAATCACTAAACTTTTACCTTGATGGACATTGTCCCTACCATGATAGTTTTGTATTTGTGAGGCACATGTAGTGGACAGTCCCATTCTCCAATTTTCACGGTTTCGATATTCTCTATAGAGTTGAGGGCATGCCTCCTGTCGGTCTTCTTCGGAAAATATACCGTGTGTTCTTTATCATTCACATGAAAGGTAACCTTCCCTTTGTTGCAATCAATAACAGCACCTGCGGTGTTAAGAAAAGGTCTACCAAGAATAATGGACATGCTCCCATCCTCAGGCATGTCAAGCACAACAAAATCAGTAAGAATTAAACAATTAGCAACTTCAACTGGAACATCCTCACAAATACCTATCGGAATAGCGGTTAACTTGTCAGCCATCTGAAGGGAGATATCTGTAGGAATTAGTTTCTCTAAACAGAGCCTCTCGTAAAGAGAGAGAGAGGCATAACACTCACTCCCGCTCCAAGATCACATAAAGCAGTTTTGACATAATTATTCTTTATGGAGCAAGGAATGGTGGGTATACCTGGATCACCGAGCTTCTCAGGAATCTTTCCACTGAAAGAATAGTTAGCAAGCATAGTAGATATTGCATCATTAGGAATTTTTCTTTTGTTAGTGACAATATCTTTCATATATTTTGAATAAGGAAGTAACTTAATAGCATCAGTCAAAGGAATTTGAAGAAAAAGAGGTTTAATCCATTCACAAAACTTATTGTAATGCTCTTCTTCTTTAGATTTGATGGACTTACCTGGAAAGGGCATGGGTTTCTATACCCATGGTTCTTTCTCCTTCCCATGTTTTCTTGCGATGAAGTCTTCCCTAGTGTACCTCTTACGTTTGTCAGGTGCTTGTTCTTCTCGAACTTCAGGCGGATCGTTTTTCTCATTATCATTACTTTCAGGTTCAGCACCGTCTTCAGTCTCAGCATCGGAAATAGATACACTGTTGGGATCAATAGCTGGCTCTTCATCTGCAATAAGATCATTAGAATTGTTAGCCTCTTTATGTTTCTTCTTCTTATTTGGAGGGACAACAATTTCTTCTTCCTGCATTTGAGAATCTTGCTCGATTCTCTTCGGATGTCCCTCTGGATAAAGAGGATCTTGAGTACTAGTTCCTCCTCGGGTCTTAATCCCAAAATCCTGCAATTTATCTTGTTTGGCATTGTTAGCAAGCAAATCTCTTTGCACATTAGAAATTTGATCAAGCTGAGTTTGAACCATATGAAAATGCTTCACAAGACATTGGACATCATTAACTATTCTATCTAAAACACCAAGCAACTTTTTGATAGCAAGGGAATTATCATGCAACTGACTTTCTATCCTCTCATTAAAATGATTCCGTTTCATAATAAAATTATCAAACTCATCTAAACATTGATCAGGAGGCTTACCATGAGGGATGTCACTTGAGTTGAAATCTAAAAGAGAGTGTACCTCTACCATAGGAGGGTGAGTGGTAGGCTCACACAGCTTCTCAATAGGGGGTAGATTCTTCACGTCTTCAGCTTTAATACCTTTCTCTTTAATAGACTTCTTTGCTTCTCGCATATCCTCGGGGCTTAGAACAAACATGCCCCTCTTCTTTGTTGGTGGAGGTGGTTCAGGGACGGACCAATCCTCATGGTTTTTGGCAATCCTGCCCATTAAATCTTCCGCGTCGTCCGGTGTTCTTTTCCTGAAAACACAACCAGCACAATTGTCCAGATAGGACCTAGATTCATCAGTTAGACCAGCATAGAATATATCAATTAATTCATTCTTAGGAATTTCATGTCCTGGTCTAGCCCGAATCAAGCCGCAGTACCTCCCCCAAGCTTTAGGGAGGGACTCATCCTGCAACTGTTTAAAGTTGTAAATTCTTTGTAAAGCAGCATGTTGCATATGAGCAGGAAAGTACTTATCAACAAAAGAGTGAGCTAAGTCCCGACGACTCTTAATAGAACCGCATGGGAGTGAATCATACCATGCTTTAGCACCTTCCTTCAAGGAGAAAGGAAGAAGCTTGGTCACATAAAAGTAGCGTATCTTCTCATCTGTGGTAAACAGGCTACCTAGCTCACCAAGTTTAGTTAGGTGTGCAATAGCATCATCATTTTCTCTGCCATAAAAGGGGTCAGCTTCAACCATAGGTATAAGTGAAAGATCAACAGAGAAATCAAAATCAGGATCATCAATGCATATAGGAGATGTAGCAAACTCAGGGTTAGGAACGGTTTTGTTTTTCAAGGAGTGTTTTTCAAATATTTTCTTAATAACTTCAGGGTCAGAGCCGGCAAACTCTGTCAGTTCCCTGCATAAATCTTCATCAAGTATATAGTAATCATCATCAAGGAGCCTCTCCTGGAGTTTACTCAATTCAGGATAATCATAAGTTTCACCAATAGGGTAGCGAGTAACAGGAAGTTCAATTCCATATTTTTCAGCAGCAGCAGTAATTTGTTTCTCAAGAGCATAACCAAGCGAACTAATATCATCATGAAAAGTAGTAGAAGCATCATCAAGAGTATCAGACATAATAACAGATTCAGCAGGAGCATCATGTGGTGGTGGTGAGGCAAACTTACTCATAACAGAAGGTGAATCAAGCGTAGCACTAGTGCTCAGAGCAGTACCTCTTCTTGTAATGGATAGTAAGATCGGAACCTTGGGGTCACCTTTCTTACCCATAGTGAATAAAGTGCAGCAGGTAGGATACCTCAAGTAGACTTGTAAGTATTGCTATGCTCCCCGGCAACGGCGCCAGAAAACGGTACTTGATAACCCTCAACCGTAAGGGATCGAGATAGTCTTCGCGGGTAAGAATAACCCAATTTATTGATTCGACACACGGGGAGCCAAAGAGTATTTATAAGCTTTAACAGTTGAGTTGTCAATTCAACCGCACCTGAAATATACTAACTTGCAACAAAAGATAAGTGGTAACAGCGATATGATAGTGATGATAGTAATAGTAAAAGTAAACAACAGTAGTAAATTGCAAAAGTAGCAACTAGTGACAAGCAAGGTTTGAAATACTGTAGGCTAGGGAGATGGATGGTTGGGCGCTGCATGGATGAGATAGATTCTAACTTGGGGCACGACACACGGAAAAGTAATGATCATCTAGGCAAATATCAAACATTAGGCATGTATCCCGTAGGTAGTTGTACGTGCTTGCAATAAGAACTTGCACAACATCTTTTGTCCTACCATCTCGCTACGAACGGGGCCAAAAGGAACTTATGGATATTAAGGTGCTCCTATCAAAGAGCACCGGAACAAAGCAATGAACTCAATGGATACATGTAATCCTCAAACTACGGACCATCCCCTTTGGTGTCCCAAGCAGTCACTTTTGGGATCGCCGGTTCCGAACCGTAACAGGTGCATACAACTCATAGATAGGATCAAGAACACAAATATATTCATGCAAACACATATGGTTCAGATCTGAAATCATGGCACTCGGGCCCTAAGTGTCAAGCATTAAGAATAACAAGTTGTAGCAAAGATGATAAACACCATACTAGATGATAGGCAATATGCCCCCAACAATCTGACGAACTATTACATGATCTAACTCATCCAATCCCTACCATCCCCTTCGTCTACAGCAAGGGAATTACTCACACATGAAGGGGGAAGTCATGGAGGGATGATGAAGTGGTGATGATGATGACGATGGCGACGATCTCCCCTCTCCGGAGGCCAAATCAGCCTCCAGATTAGCCCTCCCGAAGAAGAACAGAGGGTGGCGGCGGCTCCGCGACGAAAAACAGCGAAAGGACTTCCGATCTATGATTTCTGCGTCGGGAGGAAAAATACGGGCTAAAGTAGGGCACCAGGGGGTGTGGGGCCCACCCAGGCGCCCCCCCGGCGTGGCCCAGGGGGGGGGCGCCCACAGGGCGCCTGGGCACCCCCCGGCCTCCCTCTGGCCCCACTTCTGGCATTTTGTTTCTTCGGATGCGTGGATTTTTCGTGATTTTTCGTGGATTTTTCTGAGATGCTTAAAAATCTGTTTTCCTGCACACAAATAAACCATACAGGCAGCTCTGCTGAAAACAGCGTCAGTCCGGGTTAGTTTAGTCCAAATCATGCAAGAATGAGGTCAAAACAATATCAAAAGTGTTTGGAAAAGTAGATTCGTTTGAGACGTATCAGGACCCTTTTCATCGAATCCGATCCGACTAAAGTGGGAGAGACAGACACCCGCCAGCCACCTTATGCAACTAGTGCATGTCAGTCGGTGGAACCAGTCTCACGTAAGCGTACGTGTAAGGTCGGTCTAGGCCGCTTCCTCCCACGATGCCGCCGAATCAAGATTGGACTAGTGGCAGCAAGAGAATTGAACAAAATCAACGTCCACAACTTGTTTGTGTTCTACTCGTGCAAGATGCTACGCAAAGACCTAGCTCAAATGCCACTGTGGGGAACGTAGCAGAATTCAAAAAAATTATACGCTTCACCAAGATCAATCTAAGGAGTTCATCTAGCAACGAGCATAAAGGAGTGCATCTACATACCCTTTGTAGATCGCGTGCGGAAGCGTTCGAAGGAACATGGATGATGGAATCGTACTCGTCGTGATCCTCGTCACCGATGATCCCAGCGTCGAACGGACGGCACCTCCGCGTTCAACACACGTACGACACAGCAACGTCTCCTCCTTCTTGATCCAGCAAGGGGGGAGGAGAGGTTGACGGAGATCCAGCAGCACAACGGCGTGGTGGTGGATGCAATGGGAAAAGCTGCAGGGCTTCGCCGAGACCCTGCGGGAGGAGTTGGAGGTGTAACGGAGGGGAGAGGCGCCAGGGGCTGAGGTGCGGCTGCCCTCTCTCCCCCCACTATATAGGGGGCCAGGGGGGCTCCGGCCCTAGGAGATCCAATCTCCTAGGGGGGCGGCGGCCAGGGGGGTATCTTGCCCCCCAAGCCAAAGGGAGGCGCCCCCACCCCTAGGGTTTCAACCCTAGGCGCATGGGGGTGGCCCATGTGGGGTGTGCCAGCCCACTAGGGGCTGGTACCCCTCCCCCTACGGCCCACGAGGCCCTCCGGGATGGGTGGCCCCACCCGGTGGACCCCCGGGACCCTTCCGGTGGTCCCGGTACACTACCGGTGACCCCCGGAATTCTCCCGATGGCCGAAACTGGACTTCATATATATCACTCTTTACCTCCGAACCATTCCGGAACTCCTCGTGACGTCCGGGATCTCATCCGGGACTCCGAACAACATTCGGGTTTCCGTGTGCATATATCTCTACAACCCTAGCGCCACCGAACCTTAAGTGTGCAGACCCTGCGGGTTCGGGAGACACGCAGACATGACCGAGACGACTCTCCGATCAATAACCAACAACAGGATCTGGATACCCATGTTGGTTCCCACGTGTTCCTTGATGATCTCATCGGATGAACCACTGTGTCAAGGATTCACTTAATCCCGTATGTAATTCCCTTTGTCTATCGGTACGGTACTTGCCCGAGATTCGATCGTCGGTATGCCCGATACCTTGTTCAATCTCGTCATGGCAAGTCTCTTTACTCGATCCGTAATGCATCATCCCGTGACTAACTCCTTAGTCACATTGAGCTCATTATGATGATGTCTTACCGAGTGGGCCCAGAGATACCTCTCCGTCACACGGAGTGACAAATCCCAGTCTCGGTTCGTGCCAACCCAACAGACACTTTCGGAGATACCCGTTGCGTACCTTTATAGCCACCTAGATACGTTGTGACGTTTGGCACACCCAAAGTATTCCTACGGTATCCGGGAGTTGCACAACCTCATGGTCTAGGGAACATATACTTGACACTGGAAAAGCTAAAGCATTACGAACTACGCGATCTTATGCCAGGCTTAGTATTGGGTCTTGTCCATCACATCATTCTCCTAATGATGTGATCCCGTTATCAATGACATCCAATGTCCATGCTCAGGAAACCGTGACCATCTGTTGATCAACGAGCTAGTAACTAGAGGCTTACCAGGGACACGTTGTGGTCTATGTATTCACACATGTATCGCTGTTTCCGTACAATACAATACAAGCATGAATAACAGACATTTATCATGAACAAGGAAATATAATAATAATCCTTTTATTATTGCCTCTAGGGCATATTTCCAACACCCTTGAGGGCGGTCACCGAACCCTTACACTTTCGCAACCCTTGGGGGTGGTCACCGGAACCCATCAAATTACTCGGAGCGATCTCCACAACCTAATTGAAGACCCCGACGCTTGACCTGAGCTTTACACCACAATGATTGAGCTCCGAACACCACAAACCCTCTAGGGCACCAAGGCACCCAAGAGGAACAAGCTCAAGGGTACCAAGCACCCAAGAGTAATAAGCTTCTCAAATTCACTTCCACGTATCACCTTGGAGAACTCAAACTGATGCACCATATGCCATGGCAAGGGCACACTGAGTGCCTAAGTCCTTCTCTCCCAAATCCCACCAAAGCAACTAATGCTAGGGAGGAAAATGAGAGGAATAGCGAAGAAGAGAACCCGAAGAACTCCAAGATCTAGATCCAATGGGTCCCCCTCACATAGAGGAGAAAGTGATTGATGGAAACGTGGATCTAGATCTCTTCTCCCTTCCCCCCAGAAAAAAAACTAGTAAGAATCCATGGAGGGATTGAGAGATAGCAAGCTCGAAGAAGGTCAACAATGGGGGAAGAACATGAGCTCAAGAGATAGATTCCAATGGGGAAGAAGATCCCCTTTATAGGTCCCCACGAATCTGTCTGTTATGTGCAGAAAACTGCAGGAGCGGTACAACCGCTAAGAGAACCAATACAACCGGAAACACACGGGAACCCTGCAGAAACCCTATTAAGCGTTACAACCGGCGACGCGGGCGGTATTACCAATTGAATCGAGAAACCGGAACAACCGCTCCACCATCGCTCAACAACCGCTTTAAAAACAGAGATGAATCACCCTCGAGCGGTAGTTGAGACGGTGGTTGCACCAGTGCAACCGCCAAGACCAAGCTCGGGTGGTGGCTAAGTCCCAAGCAGTACAACCGCTTCGGAAACCGGTAGTTCCGCTCAAAACAAGTTGACCGGACCAACCGGTTCACCACCACCCAAGAACCGCTCCACAATAGAAGCCAGTCCGGTGGTAGGGCGATAGTGGGCCGGTACAACCGCCTAGTCGCAAACCTGGAGTTTTCCAAGCACCAGGAGGTACAACCGTCCAGGGCAACGGTACAATCGCTTGGAGAACACCTAGAGATTGTAACCCTGGGGTATCACCCCCTAGGACGGTACCACCGCTCGGCCCCGTGGTACAACCACAAGGAGCAAAAACCAGAACTGACATAACTTCTGCAAATGAGCTCCAAATTGAGCAAACTCAAGCTTGTTGGATAGATGGCGACAAATACAATCCAACAGCGATTGTTTATAATAAGAAGAGGCAGGGGAGGTATGCGTAAGATATATAAGAGTGAAACCTCAAATAGAGAAGAACCGACATAACCTCCAACATCAAAAACATCACTCCGTTTTCGATGAACTCGAGCTTGTCATAAAGATGACCATAAGCTCCAAATCTCACAAGGAGAAGAACCAAAAAATAACCAATAAAGATGATGCAAGGATGCAATGGTTTGAGCTCTCTACGAACGATACGATCAAGCTACTCATCAAGAGCCCCCCTTGATAGTACAATAATCTATCCTATAACCCGGTCTCCCAACTACCACCATGAGACCGGTAAAATAGAAAACCTACCAAGGGCAAACCTTTGCCTTGCACATAGTCCACTTGAACTAGATGATGATGATCTTGACTCCCTCAAGTTGGACCACCTTTCTTGATTGCGTTGGCTTGATGAAGACTAGTTGATCGCTCCTCCATACTCCACTATGGGTGAGCCACTCTTCGACACATCTTCACAAGTCCATTGACACCACAATGGACGGTAAGCTTCAAGCACTTGATCTCTTCGTGATGCTCCACTTGACCTTGCACGCCGCAATCTTGATGACGATCACCACTTGATGTCATCCTCTATTGGTTGTATAATATCTTCCTCTGGACGTAAGCCCATGGAAATAAAACTAACCCCAGATAGAACTCTCACGTAGACCATGAGTTAGTACATAAAGTGTAATGGACAATTCTTACCATACCATGGGATCACTTGATCCCTCTCGGTACATCTTCTACGCTTTTGTGTGTTTATCAACTTGAATCACTCTTTGTACATAGTCTTGATCAACCTTGAATCTTTGCAACTCTCTTCATTTGGATGATGTCTTGAAGGTAAACATGAATGACCAAACACTCATCTTCTTCAAGACATGCTTGCAATAAGCTCAACACTCACATGACCAATCTTTGGATAATTCCTTAATAGCACATTGGTCAACTCATAAACTCCTTGAAACCAACACATGGACTTCAAGAAAAGCCTATGGACAAGTCCTTCAAACATAACTCAAGGCAATCATTAGTACATAGAGATTGTCATCAATTAACAAAACGAAACATGGGGGCACCGCATGTTCTTTCAAGCTGTTCTGCCGTCCACACACACGCGCGCCAAGGGATAAAATGGCTATTTAAGCACTTACAAGCGTCAAGGCCCATTCAGGGCCTTCAAGTCAAGATGGAGTCAAGGCTTGCGGGTGGGCCTTCGATCTAAAATGCTTGTGTTCTCCCCGCTCCAGCTCGTCCTTGGCGCTCACAGAGGACTGGTGTATTTAGAACCAAAATGAACTCCTGCAAGGGCTATATCTCTCTTAGGGCGGTCGCTACAGCCCGCAAGTGCGCCCTATATTTTTTGGTCCAATTAGCTCTGGTTTTTAAAACCTTCTGTCCCTCTGGTCGACACTCAACAAACTTGCTGCCGCTTCTTTTTTGTTTTTCTATGTTAGGTTTCCAGTTTTGTTACCTTTTTATTTCTCTTTTCCTTTTCAAAGTCATGATTTTTTTTAATCGACCAAGTTTCAGTGAACGGACGCTTTTTACATGTCATGCAAATTTTTCGAAAATATGCATGAATGCATTCCAATATTTTTATGAATGTTTTTATAAAATGTAAACAGACATTTCTTAAACATATGAATATTTCTGTTAAATGGTAAAGGCCGAAAATATTTTCATAAAATGTGTAAACAATTTATATTTCAAAAAAAAATCTTAATGCGTGAATTTTTTTCAAAAGTTTCAAAAATAGTTTTTCAAAACTGCATGGGCACTAGTTCGAATTCCCTGAAAAAATTTAAAAAATGTGTGGACACTATTTTGAATTGCATAAATAATTAACATAAAAACTAAATTTTAAAAAAATATAATTTTTGATGAGTATATAAAAATATATGTAAGTAAATGATAAGGTGAAAAAAATGTGTGTACCTTTGTGCTATACGCTGGTGAGTGCCAGGCCAGAACTTAGGCCTAACCCATTTATCTTGCGCTGTAGGGAAGCACCATGTTCGCCTCACAACAAGGCAGGTATAGGTGCTCCAGTATTATTTATTTGTCTTTCGAAAGCATTAAATTAAATATTTCGGAAGATTTCCTTCGCTTTATTCCTTTTAGACCAAATTATTTTGCACTAAAGAAGATTTCAAATTTCTAATGTTTTTTCTTCGATTCTCCTTCTAACCAGAGTTGTTATTTCTAATGATGACACATGAGCTGTCTCAAGCCGTAAAGGAGGTCTGACGGACCTGTAAAATTACTGCACAGATCTTGCTTATAGCGATACTAACATATGTCTCGTTGAAGGTTTTATCCCCCACCTGTAGCTACTGGCCTGGCCCTTTTTTTTTTGTTAGCTGGTTTCGATCAAGTTCAATTGCTTCTTCACTGGGTTTCATTCGCTAGGGTTATTTCATTCTTTCTTTTTCTAGTCCTTCCCTAGTTTTATTGGTTTTCCTATTTTCCTTTGTTTTTTCTCAGGTTTTATTAGTTTCTTTCTTCGATTTTTTCTTTTCCTTTGTTTTTCTTTCTTTCTTTCTCAGGTTTTACTGTTTTTTCTTCACTTTTCCTTTTCTAGTTTGGGTTTCACCCCTTTTTCTTCATTTTTATTTGTTTCATTCTTGGTTTTTTTATCTTCCATTCTACATCTCTCGTATATGGCAAGAACACTTTTTAATACATGTTTAACATTTTAAAAATACAAGTTTAATATTTTTCAATACATGTTCAACATTTTTTCTCTACACATTTTTAACATCTATCGAATGTTTGATTAAATTTATCCAATAAAAGTGTAAGATTTCTAAATACAATACAAAATTAACTTTTTTAATACATGGTCAACATTTTTTCTATACAAATTTAACATTTTTTCAAATGCTTGATTAATTTTTTTTAAAAAAATTGGTTAAGATTTTATCAAATGTTTATCAACATTTTATAAATACATGATCAACTTTTTTCACACATACTATTGTAAATTTTTTTGTATACATGACAAACATTTTTACTATACACATTAAAAAAAATCAAATGATTGGTTAACATTTTTTCAACCATTTTAAGTAAAGTGATTTTTTTGTAATATATTTATTTAGAATAATTGAAATTATAAAAGGAAGTTAAAAAGGGTGGAAAACAAAATCAAAAAATGTGAAAAAGAAAACAAACGTGGCAGTGGCCTTCCGTGTGCCTGGTCGGCCCATCTAGCGCTCCCTTGATGCGACTCTTCCTATGTATCACCATAGGAGCGCGCAAATTCATGCGTTTCTTTTTCTTTGAAAACCGAGTTCTAAGATGTTCTGCCATTTTTCCTTTGCTTCACTACTTTGATGAACTAGACAGATGGATGGTGCCACCAAAGTAATATGCCAAATTCCTACGTTCTTTTCTTCACCAAAGAGTCACAAATGCTAGTGGGTATGATTAGCCTTGCGTTTGGATATAAATGTTAGAGATAGGATTCCCATCAAGGAAAGATAGAAATGCTGCCAGACATCCATCTATGTTACTTGTGTTGATTCGTGCGAAGGTTGGCAGGAGGTGCTGTCGCGGCGCAAGATGCAGCACCAAGACTCTCTAGCCCCTGCATTGGCTCCGCGTCCTGTCCCGGTTTGGCTTCGTGGTAGATATTGCAGATTCCTCCTTCCTAGTCACTGGGCAGTGGTTTGTCGAGATCCTTTTAGGTGTTCTCGGTGCCTTGAGAATGGTAATCGAGCTCGTGAGTGCCGCAATGTCTGGCGTCCCCTCAGCTTCTTGGGAAACACTACTGTGTCGTCGTTGCCTCGCATTCCCGTTGGGCACCAACAAGTTTGAGCTCCTCGCAAGGTCCAGAAAGAAGCCTCGCCCCTCTCGAAGACATTTTGTCATGATTCTTGGGCATCAATTGTTGCTACTCCTGCTGGCTCTGTGGCCTCGACGGATATCCCGGTACGGCCTGCCTTGGGGAGGCAGGCTGAGCTGGTGCGCTCTGAGCTCCTTGGTATGGCTTCCTTTCGGTTCGAGGATACGGTCCAGCCTCTGCATGATGTCATTGGCTCCATGCAAGGTTGGATGTTGCGGATGGAGAGCTTCGCGCGTGCCGAAACTTGTAATGCCCAGGATGGGACTATACCTCCTACGTGTCGAGGCACGACTTAAAGGTATAAGCCCATTCTGGAATGATCTCAAGTTTGGTACCTTTGCACATCTCATGTAAAAATAGGGAAGAAAGCGAAAAGATAGTTGGCTTACACTCGCCACGTCACACAATTCATTACATATCCAAACATCATTCAAAACATCACAACCCGTCTACGGGTAAAGATCCAAATGAAAGATACCAAACATACATAAAACCACAGGTCTGAATCGTCCCTAGTAGAAACCTCTACTGATCGTCGGGATAGTGCACATAGTAACGGCTACGGTCCTCGTTGTACTCCCAGTACAGCTCGGTGCCGTCACTTGAATAGATCGCCTGAGTACCTGCATCTGGTGTGGTGTAGAATCTGTGAGCCACAGAAGACTCAGCAATCCCGTTCCCGGGTAACACAACTATCCAAGCCTTGGGTGTGGAACAAGGCTGAAGAAAGAACAAGAGGTTGCAGCAGCACTAGCACTAACTTACGTAAAAGAGAGCGAGAAGAGAAGTGCCTCGGACGACAAGATGATCAAGAAGTGATCCTAACTAAGCAAGTCAAACATAACCCCACCGTGTTCACTTCCCGAACCCTTTTCGGAAAATGACCGTCACGGTACTCACGCTGGTAGTGTATTCTGATCATGGTGTCAAGTTTTCTACAACCGGATATTAACAAATTCCCATCTGCCACATAACCGCGGGCATGGCTTTCGAAAGTTCATAACCCTGCAGGGGTGTTCCAACTTGGCCCATGACAAGCCCACGATCCGCGGAGTCGCAACTCCAAGGTGGGAAGGCACGAGTATCCTCGGAATCCCGTGCTCAAGATACTCCGACTAAGGTAAGGCTAATCCAGCAAATCCTCCCGGTGTGCCGACACCCTGACAGTAGCCGCGCGTATCTAGTCTCAGGCCACGACCGGATGGATGAAGCTACGGGTTTTTACCAGACCTCGGGTTCCCCCAAGGTGGCCCCGCAGGCTCCCGGTTTCGGACCAACACTCATGTGGAGCACTGGCCCGGGGTTGTTGATTAAGAAGAGGGTTAATTACTCCCTATGCAAGTTTTTAGTTATTAGGCAAATAGTACCAATGTTGGGACTTGCTGGAAAAGACTTAGCACTTAGCGGTTTATACGGGGGTCCCATAACCCCAACCGTGTGAGGAACGCAAAATCAAGGAACATAACACCGGTTTATACGGTTCCTAGGCCGGCATGAGTGGAACAAATCACCAAGCAAAAGGCTTAGCCTTCCACCCATTACCAATATATAGATGATTTCATTTAAGAGTTAATATAGTGTGATATCCCCACAAGCTTCAACATGAAGCAAGAATCTTCAAATCTTCTCCTGCAGCTAACAATGCCATAAGAGGGGCTGAGCGAAGCTTACTTAGCCAAACATGGGTTTGCATAGGTAGGGTGGTTAGACAGATTCATG
Source organism: Secale cereale (assembly GCA_902687465.1). NCBI lineage: Eukaryota > Viridiplantae > Streptophyta > Magnoliopsida > Poales > Poaceae > Secale > Secale cereale. The sequence continues at coordinate 2,239,116 of LR738713.1, read as the reverse complement.
GTTACAATAGGAGGCTGACAGGAAAACATGGGCATCGAGGCAAAAGCTATAGAGCGAGACTTCTAGCAATAGTCAAAGATAGTAATGATATCCGGGTCAGGTCATCTTGCCTGTCGGGTCGTCGATGGGATCGTAAGGGGGCTCCTCGTTCTCAACCTCGGTAGTAACCTCGTTCTCGTACTCGGCCTCGGCTTCCGGCTCTACTCAACACAAAACACACGAGGCACGAAATCAACAAGATGCAATGCGCAAACCACAGGATGCATGAATGATGCACTAAGGAAGCACTACAGATGCACTAAGGATGCACAGAAAGTCAACATAGGAAACACAGAGATACAACATAAGGAACATGACAATGTGCATCAAGCAAAATACTTCAAAACATGTTAACAAGAGGATATTATGAATCTACATGCAAAATCACACAAGTTTCATATAGGACTTGCTCAAAACGGAGCAACGGGCTAAAAGATACACCCGAAACAAGAAACACGCAAAGCTGAAATTAACAGCCACATAGCAACTTCGGAGCAAGAAATATATAGTCTACAGCACTCAAACATCATGACAAGAAGCATGGACATAAAGTAGACATATCCTACAGCAAACAACTCCATTGGAGCATCTCCATAGGAGGCATGGATCAATAGCAACAAGCTATGACATTTTGAACATGACAACAAAAACCTGACAACATTAATTTATAGCAACTTGGGAGCAAGAGTTAAATATGCTACAGCCACACAAATGAGCATGTGAGAGCATGAATGGATAGCCAACAACATATACAACAAGGAATCATCAATAGTCACCCCAAAACTATCATGGATTTGCCTAGAACAACAAGCAAACATAGCATCTGGAAATTACAGATTCCAGACTTAGTGAAATTTCACTAAGTGTTAAAACAGCAGTAATATCATGGCATGTTTGTGAGCAAGTTTAAGTCACCTCAAAGCATAACATGGCAAGTGGTTTACCCCACAGCAAAGTACACATGATGGGGAATCCAAAACATCTAAGCATGCAACAAGGGGACAACCACGTCAATAGCAACGAGCTCATCAACTAGGCATCTCGTAACAAGTTTAACAAACTAACGGCCACAAGCACTTTTGCAAAGGAGATAAACATGGCAAGATGAAATCTATCATGCAAGCTAAAGCAACCAACATGTAGAGCATCTCATGATGAACATGTGGACATATCATTTGCTTCATTTGGATAAACATGCACCAAGTTATCACATCACAAACATGGCATGAAAACAACTAATAGCAGCAGTTTATAACAAGTAGCACTCTTCCCATGAAGATTAAGACATCTAGATGAACTCAAACATGCATGGCACAATGGAACAAAACATAGTACATGTCACCACGATCATTTTGACATATCATACACACAAAACGAACATGCACAGTAAAAGATATCCTCATCACAAATATGCATCAGACACTGAGAACAACTAGGGACTTAGCAAAAAAAAAAACACGAAGTCAACCTGCTGCGGTCAACGGGGCGGACGAAGCAGATCGGGTCGCGGGCGCCGGATCGGGCGGAGCGGGTCCACCGGGTCGGGCGGTCAGCACCCGTTAGGGTTCGGCCCCTAGGATCCGATCTGGATCGGGGCTCTGGCGCCTGGATCGAGCGGCGGCTCCTCTCGAGCGGCTCGGGCTGGCGAGGTCCTTCGAGCCCGCCGGCGGGAGGGCGCGGCTGGCCGGGGCGACGGCTGGCAGGAGGCGAGGGGGAGCCGGGCGACGGCGGCGCACGGCTGAGGAGGCGGCAGCGAAGGGGCCTGGCGGCGAGGGCGGAGGTGGCCGGCGACGGTCGGTGACGAGGGCGCTGGGGCGCGGCGGCGGGCAAGGTCCGGGCCGGCGGCGAGGGAACTCCGGCGGTGGGGCGGACTCGAGCTAGAAGACGAAGGGCCCGGCCCAGATTTGCGGAGGCGCGGGCCGATCTCGGGCCCAGTGGGCCCGCACGGCGAGGAGGAAGCACTGGCGGCGGCGAGGATGGAAGCACGGCTCGGGAACGGTGGAAGCACGGCGCGGCAACGGTGGAAGCACGGCGCGGCAGAGGTGGAAACACTAGGGTTTTGGACGCAAAATTGGAGGGGGGTGGACGTTTATATAGGCACAAGGAGCTAGGGAAGTCCAAATGAGGAGAGGTTTTCGGCCACGAGATCACAATTGAACGGCCTAGATGATGGGAAGGGTTTGAGCCAGGTTGGTGGGCTGTTGGAGGGGTGTCTTGGGCCTCAAAGAGGAGGTACTTTTAGCCCACGAGGATAACTGTTGGAGCCTCAAACGAACTCCAAACATGACAAAACTTGGCAGGTGGGTTACACGTATCAAAATAACATCGCACAACAAGTCTCACGCCAAACCGGAAACGTTACACGGCCAAACACAAAAGAAGGCCTCGGGAAAGCCACGGGCACGTGTGAGAGCGTCGGAACTCGAAACGGACAACGGGAAGGAACGAGTGGGACCGGATGCAAACGACAACACAAATGCAATGCAATGCACATGACAACATGACATGGATGAATGCACACACGCACACGACAAAACGATGAAAACCCGAAAAGACGAAGAACCCGGAATGGAACTGATGAAGCCAAAGTTATATATTGCCCAAAAGGGAAAGTATTACATCCGGGGCATTACAAACTCTCCTCTACTACGAAAAGATCTCGTCCTGAGATCTAGGACTGGAAGAAGGAAGGGTACTCGGAATGAAGGTGATCTTCTCGTTCCCACGTAGCTTGTCGGTCGGTATGGTGTGACCACTTGACTTTCAAGAACTTGATTGACTTGTTGCGGGTCTTGCGCTCGGTTTCTTCGAGAATAGCAACGGGATGCTCTCGGTAAGACAAGTCTTGTTGAAGATCAATCTCCTCAAACGGAATGGTGCGTTCAGGTGTCTTGAAGCACTTGCGGAGTTGAGACACGTGAAACACATCATGAACATTGGCGAAGTTGGAAGGGAGCTCAAGTTGATAGGCTAGATCGCCTCTTTTGCTAAGGATCTTGAAAGGGCCCACGTATCTAGGAGCAAGCTTTCCTTTGATACCGAATCTTTGGGTGCCTTTCATAGGAGAAACACGGAGATAGACATGATCCCCAATGTTGAAGGCCAAATCACGATGCTTGCCGTCATAGTAGCTCTTCTGACGCGACTGAGCGGCCTTGAGATTCTCACATATGACTTTGCACATTTCTTCGGCTTCTGAGATCAAGTCATTGCCAAGAAGTTGACGTTCACCAGTCTCGGACCAGTTGAGAGGGGTACGACACTTTCTGCCATAGAGGATTTCAAACGGAGATTTGCCGGCACTTGCTTGGAAGCTGTTGTTGTAAGAGAACTCGGCAAACGGAAGGCAATCTTCCCATTTCATGCCAAAAGATATGACACAGGCTCTGAGCATGTCTTCTAGAATCTGATTCACTCTCTCGACTTGACCACTAGTCTGAGGGTGAAATGCAGTGCTGAAACGGATCTTAGTGCCCATGGCAGACTGAAAGGAGTCCCAGAACTTGGAAGTGAACAAACTTCCACGGTCTGAGGAGATAACTTGAGGAATGCCATGTAAGGACACAATTCTGGAAGTGTACAACTCTGCCAGTTGAGCTGCATTGATGGATTCTTTGACTGGAAGGAAGTGAGCGACTTTGGTAAGCTTGTCAATCACCACAAAGATAGAATCATTCCCTTTCCTGGACATAGGAAAGCCAGTGACGAAATCCATTTCAATGTGGTCGAATTTCCACTCGGGAATAGGAAGAGGTTGGAGAAGACCGGCTGGACGTTGATGCTCTGCCTTCACTCTTCTGCAGACATCACATTCATTCACGAATTGGGCAATCTCCCTTTTCATGCGAGTCCACCGGTAAGATTGCTTGAGGTCTTGGTACATCTTGGAACTACCAGGATGAATCGACAGGAGGGAATCATGTGCTTCGTCCATTATGAGCTTCCTGAGATCACCTTTGGGAACCACAAGTCTGTCCTCAAAGAACAAGGTATCTCTCTCATCAACGCAATAGCACTTGTATTTGGGAGTACCCTTTGCAATACCATGTTTCACTTTCTGCACCATTGCATCACTGAGTTGGGCCTCACGGATCTGATCTTCCAAGGTAGGAGCAACTTGAAGATTTGCAAGAAAGCCTTCCGGAACAACTTGGAGGTTGAGCTTCCTGAATGCATCACAAAGCTCAGGCCGAAACGGCTTGATAAGGAGACTGTTGCAATATGCCTTCCTGCTCAAAGCATCTGCAATCACATTTGCCTTGCCAGGTGTTGATGGCTTCTCGCCCCTCGTTGGTTACCCCAAGTGGAAGGTTTGAGATGCAGTGTAGCGGAAGTTTTCCCTTGGCAATACCAAGGATCGATTTCCCTGAGACTCCCAGTTTCAACAAGAAGGTGTCAACTGCTAACGGCGCCAGATATTAGCAATCAACGTGGACCTGCACACAGATACAAATAACTTTGCTCCCAACGAGTACAGAGAGGTTGTCAATCCCTCCGGCCTTGTAGTTTACAAAGGATCAAACGCAAGTGATAATAGTGATATGTATAATTGCAATAGTAAGTAAAAAGCGGAAAAGTAAATAGCGGATGTGATCAATGATGGTAATATGGACCGGAGTCTCATGATGTTCACTAGTGATGTCTCTCTCCCAAAAGACGATAAAACTGCTATGTGAGGTAAACGAATTACAGCTGGGCAATTGACAGGACCATGTGCGCAAACCAATGCTGACTAAGTTGCAAGAAAGGTAGAGGTTCAAAGCATGGGCGGTACGCCAAGGTAAGTAGACCGAAATCCATCAATATCTACTACTAATCATCCACCTTGAGATATCTATCCAGAACATCTCGCTGGTATTAAGTTGCGAGTCCCACCCATAGTGTAAACTCAAAGCAACAGACAACTGCATTAAAAGAACTTTGCGTAAAGTAAACAATCCTTGCACCCGCGGGCACAAGCACCGTTGTTTTCCCCCTTGTGGCAACAACACATCCCCTAGACTCATGTTTCTGTCACTCAAGCTAGTCATCGAGGGGCATGAACCCACAATCAAGCATAACGTTCCCTCTTGGAGTCACTACCTACTACTTGGCCAAAGCAATAAATAACAACGGAGAACATGCAAGAATTACTTACGAACATAAATATAAAAGAGGTGAATCCAATATATTACTCAAACACAATCTGAACATAATCTCATAATCCATCGGATCCCAGCAAACTCATCATAGCAACAGCATAAGGATTACATATGTGCCTCGATCATGTAGGGCAGCTCACGAGGACTAATTAGTGAAGCACAAGAACGGGAGGAGAACATCACATAGCTACTGGTCATGGACCCATGGTCCAAGGGAGACTACTCACAACTCATCCGGGAGGCATCCATGGTGGTGGAGAAGCTCCCGGTGGTGATCCTCCCCTCCGGCAGGGTGCCGGGAAGGGTTCTCCTGGTGCTCCCGATCTTGGAAGCGGCGGCGGCGGCGGAACAGAGATGAGATCGCGAAAAAGGGTTTCCATCCCGAGGGTTTTGGGAGACGGTCAAAATATATGCCAAAGGGGGGCACCAGACGGGGCTCGGGGGGCCCAGGCGCCCCCCCCCCCCAGCGCGGCCCAGGGGGGGGGGCGCCACCAGGGCGCCTGGAGCCCTGGTGGCCCCCCCGGCTGTACTTTGGCTACCGGGAACCTTCCGAAACGCTGATTTTTTATATAATTTTTCCGGTATTTTTCTGGCAGTTCTCGTAATGGGAAAACCTGAAATACAAAAACAGCCGAAAACAGAAACTGGCACTGGAGTGCTCTGAGTTAATAGGTTAGTCCAAATATGATCAAAAGTGTATGGAAGTGTATAAATATCATAGCAATATCACCCAAAAGAGGCATGGAGCAAGCAGAAATTATAGATACGTTTTGGACGTATCAACATCCCCAAGCTTAATTCCTGCTCGTCCTCGAGTAGGTAAATGATAACAAGAATAATTTCTGTGGTGACATGCTATTAACCATATAGGAATTTTTCATAGTCATATGACAAAAGCTTACTGAGACAATGAATCTATAATAATTAAGTTGCCTCATGAGAAAATCACAAAGAACTGAAAGTTTTACAATATGATACTGAAACATCAAATAGATTTGTAATGAACATGGTGTGCAAATATGATAAAGTGATATCTCGCTTGCCCCCTTTAGTGAAGCAAAACATAAATGCAGGGGCACCTCCAAGGTTTAAGTGATGACTAGATACAATGATTTCAGAATAAACGATATCACAATCATGCAAAAGACAATGCTACTTTGGGACAATGCACATTACACTCAGAATGACAATCATGCTCTCAGTAGTTGGTGCTTTTAAAAGAAGGTGGAGACTCTCGAACCGTGGCTTTTGTTGGCAAGGTTGAAAACCCGTAGTCGGAAACAAAGACAAAACATGTACCAGAGCTCTTGGTTTTAAACCAGAGGTAATAATAAATTTTTTAGATCATGCATGTTTCGTGAACGAATGCTAGCAGACAACTCAATCACTTCTTGAGATGGACAAGTTTCAAGGAACGGCTCCCGAATGAGGATGATCACATCCTCTTAATCTCCTTTGTTTATCACTGCCAAAGTTTTCTGATTTCTCATGAACAAAGCGTGAAGGAGGGTTTGTTTGTTATATTAATTTTGAGCCGGGCGCACTCAATGCCAGTTCCTTCTCGTATTATGGGTTTGCACATTATACATGCAATCCCGGGGTGAAGCTTGTCCAACTTAAAAAGATTATGAATTAACTACTACTTCCTCATGGACTTACAACAGAGGCACAAAATAGGAATGCATTTTTCTTTGAATAATTTCGAGATGGTACATGCAAGTCTCCGTTAGGAATGGCAGGTAAATACCATGTAGGAAGGTATGGTGGACTCATATGGCATAACTGGTATAAAAGGATGTGGATGCACAAGCAGTCAGTCCACTTAGTACAGGTGGAGGTTAGCAAAAGACTGGGAGCGACCAACTAAGAGAGCAAAGATGGTCATAATCATGCAGAGCGACAAAGCAACATTGAATCAGGCATGGAAGTTATATCGCTACTCAGAAACAAAAGATCATCAAGGCTTGACAGACTTTCTTTACAGTCTTAAATATGCATGAGCATATGCCAAGTCAATCAAAATAAATTCTCGAAGGAAGATATTACTAAACCATACCACATCATAGGCAAACAAATCATGTTGGTACTCCAATAACACATTGGAAACCCTCCAGCTATTTGAGACTAACCATAAGAAAACATGAACTACTAAGCGCCATTATGCACGTAGCATCTTTATCATAGACATATCAACCGGTGCCACGGAAGCAAACTCTCTTAATAAGATAATCATGATAAGTAAAGAGAGTTCAAGCAACCAACTAAACAAAAGCTCTTTAAAAAGATAAGCATGAATACTAAGAGCTAAGCATGATAGTAGCTATTAAAAGACAAAGAACACACACAGCAAGGATAGACATGAAAATTCTATGTTATGTTCTAGGTAGAAGTGGAGCGTGTTTCTCTCCCACATAAAGAAAGCTGAGTTCCGACTCGTTATGAAAAGCTAAAAGAAAACTAAAAAGGAAAACTAAAAGCAAGACGCTCCAAGCATAGCACATAACACATGAAGTGATAAAAATATAGTGGAACGAAAGACGAACTGATAATGTTGATGGAGAAGGGGATGCACGGGGGCATCCCCAAGCTTAGACGCTTGAGTCTCCTTGAATATTTCTTGGGGGTGCATGGGGGCATCCCCAAGCTTGAGCGTTTGACACTCCTGAATCTTTTTATCATCTTCCCTCGCACACTTGAAAACTCCCTTCATACATAACTCATCATAATCTGATTAGCGAGGTTAGTACCCATAATAAAATAATTGTTCCTTGCTGGAAATAAAGATATTCTTGAAGTTCTACTGTTTCTCAAGATTGCCAAAAGGTTTTTGCAAAGAAAAAGCAAGCTCTAGGTTTGCAAAATGAAGGAAAGGCAAAACATGACATAATCTGTGAAAAACAGAACATCAGGTAGTAAATGAATTTTCCGGGGCACTTCTGCAACTCTAATAAAAAAACTCAAAACAGACGCACGAAAGACAATTATATAGAGCACGCTGTCGAAACAATTCAGACCAAAAAGATGATCTGGTGATTTTATACGAATTTTTCTATCCAAGGACAGAATCTGTTTCCTGGACAGCACGTCACAACTTTTGAACTTTCTTGCAATCAGAGGCTATACTTGGCACAAAATTGAAAAGCAAAGATACAATGATGATGCTACAGTAGTAACAACATCAAGACACAACAAAAACAAAATAAATTTATTCATGTGGGCTGCCTCCCAAAAGCGCTTTCTTTTATGCCTTTAAGCTAGGCATAATGCATAGAGATCAAGTTTTATCAAGAGTAAAAGAATAGCTAGCCCGTATAACGGACTCAAAAGGTAACTCAATCTTCTTTCGAGGGAAGTGTTCCATCCCTTTCTTGAGAGGAAACTGAAATTTTATATTCCCCTCTTTCATGTCAATGATAGCACCAACGGTGCGTAGAAAAGGACGTCCCAAAATAATTGGGCAAGAAGGTTCACATTCAATATCCATAATAGTAAAATCAACGAGAACATAGTTGTCATTGACAATGATAAGAACATCGTCGATCCTCCCCAAAGGTTTCTTTATGGAAGAATCAACGAGACGAACACCAAAAGAACAAGAATAAAAAGTTTCAATTTAAGCATATCATATATTCTTTTGGGCATAACAGAGGTACTGGCACCAACATCACATAAAGCATAGCAAGAGAAGTTATTCAACTTAATTTTTATCATAGGATCCCAACCATCTTCTAGCTTTCTAGGTATGGAGGCTTCTACTCTAAGTTTCTCCTCCCTAGCTTTGATAAGAGCATTTGTGATATGCTCTGTAAAGGCAAGGTTAATCGTGCTAGTGCGGGGATCTCTAGACATCTTGTGAAGGAAATCAATAACTTCAGTAAGAGTGCAATTGTCAAAATCAAGGTCACTACTATCAAGTAAGGTGGTAGTGGTGTCCTTTAGGTTCACTTGTTTGGTAGTTTCTATAGTCATAGCATCACCATTAATAGGTCCATCGGGACCAGGAGTGCATTGGGTGCTAAGAGTTTGGATATCCTCAACAACTTGGATAGTAGCAACAGTGTGGTGGGTAGGAAGGCTCTTAATTCTATCTTCTTCCTCCCTTTCTCTAGCCCATCTCTCTTTAAGTTTAGCCATCATCCTAATGTTTTCGTTAATTTGCACTTGAATAGCATTAATAGGAGTGACCTTCCTCTCCTCAAGAGGAGAAGTTCTAATTTTAAGCAATTCTACCTCATTGGCTAAATTGTCTACCTTTGAAGAGAGATCACCTAGCTTGTTTAGTTTTTCTTCTACACTATTATTAAAAGCTTTTTGGGTAGTGATGAAATCTTTAAGCATAATCTCTAGTTCAGTAGTGGAGTTCTTGGTGCTAGGATAAGCATTGTTGTTCCCATAAGAATTAGAGGGGAACGGTCTAGGATTGCTACCAAAATTACTCCTATAAGCATTGTTATTAAAATTGTTTCTAGAGATAAAGTTCACATCTACTTGTTCTTGAGCAATCAAAGAATTTAAAGGAACATCACGAGGATCAACAGAAGATTGCTTCGAAAGTAGAGACATGATCAAGTCAACTTTTTCATTTAGGGAGGAAATCTCCTCGACAGAGTTTACCTTCCTACCTGTTGGGGCGCGTTCGGTGTGCCATTGGGAATAGTTGGTCATCATCTCATCGAGAAGCTTTGTGGCAGCACCAAGTGTAGTTGACATAAAAGTTCCTCCCGCAGCCGAATCTAACAAGTTCCGCGAGGTAAAGTTCAAGCCTGCATAAAAAGTTTGGATAACCATCCAAGTAGTCAAACCATGAGTAGGGCAGTTCTTGATAAGAGATTTCATACGTTCCCATGCTTGGGCAATGTGTTCATTATCCAATTGTTTAAAATTCATTATGTTACTTCTTAGTTAGATAATTTTAGCAGGTGGATAGTATTTTCCAATAAAAGCATCTTTGCACTTGTCCCATGAATTTATGCTGTTTCTAGGCAAAGACTGAAACCAAATTTTAGCTCCTCCTCTCAAAGAGAAAGGAAAAAGCTTAAGCTTAACAATATTACCATCTATTTCTTGGTACTTTTGCATGTCACTAAGTTCAACAAAATTGTTTAAGTGTAAAGCAGCATCATCTCCAGCACCGGAGAATTGATTTTTCGTGACTAAGTTCAGTAAAGCAGGTTTAATTTCATACGAAGGTGTTGAAGTGGCAGGTGTAGTGATAGGTGTGCAGATAAAGTCATCGTTGTTGTGACTAGTGAAGTCACACAACTTGGTGTTCTCGGTGGAATCCATAGTAGCAAGCAAGTAAGATAACTATTTTTGTGATTTTTGATAAAAGATACTAAAGCAAAACTGAAAGGTAAACTAACAAGACTAAATAGCAAAGGTAAAAGATAGCGTGCAACTCCCCTATCTTGAAGAGTGGAGTCCCCGGCAACGGCGCCAGAAAACTTTGCTTGATGGCTTCTCACCCCTCGTTGGTTACCCCAAGTGGAAGGTTTGAGATGCAGTGTAGCGGAAGTTTTCCCTTGGCAATACCAAGGATCGATTTCCCTGAGACTCCCAGTTTCAACAAGAAGGTGTCAACTGCTAACGGCGCCAGATATTAGCAATCAACATGGACCTGCACACAGATACAAATAACTTTGCTCCCAACGAGTACAGAGAGGTTGTCAATCCCTCTGGCCTTGTAGTTTACAAAGGATCAAACGCAAGTAATAATAGTGATAGGTATAATTGCAATAGTAAGTAAAAAGCGGAAAAGTAAATAGCGGATGTGATCAATGATGGTAATATGGACAGGAGTCTCATGATGTTCACTAGTGATGTCTCTCTCCCAAAAGACGATAAAACTGCTATGTGAGGTAAACGAATTACAGCTGGGCAATTGACAGGACCATGTGCGCAAACCAATGCTGACTAAGTTGCAAGAAAGGTAGAGGTTCAAAGCATGGGCGGTACGCCAAGGTAAGTAGACCGAAATCCATCAATATCTACTACTAATCATCCACCTTGAGATATCTATCCAGAACATCTCGCTAGTATTAAGTTGCGAGTCCCACCCATAGTGTAAACTCAAAGCAACAGACAACTGCATTAAAAGAACTTTGCATAAAGTAAACAATCCTTGCACCCGCGGGCACAAGCACCGTTGTTTTCCCCCTTGTGGCAACAACACATCCCCTAGACTCATGTTTCTGTCACTCAAGCTAGTCATCGAGGGGCATGAACCCACAATCAAGCATAACGTTCCCTCTTGGAGTCACTACCTACTACTTGGCCAAAGCAATAAATAACAACGGAGAACATGCAAGAATTACTTACGAACATAAATATAAAAGAGGTGAATCCAATATATTACTCAAACACAATCTGAACATAATCTCATAATCCATCGGATCCCAGCAAACTCATCATAGCAACAGCATAAGGATTACATATGTGCCTCGATCATGTAGGGCAGCTCACGAGGACTAATTAGTGAAGCACAAGAACGGGAGGAGAACATCACATAGCTACTGGTCATGGACCCATGGTCCAAGGGAGACTACTCACAACTCATTCGGGAGGCGTCCATGGTGGTGGAGAAGCTCCCGGTGGTGATCCTCTCCTCCGGCAGGGTGCCGGGAAGGGTTCTCCTGGTGCTCCCGATCTTGGAAGCGGCGGAACAGAGATGAGATCGCGAAAAAGGGTTTCCGTCCCGAGGGTTTTGGGAGACGGTCTAAATATATGCCAAAGGGGGGCACCAGACGGGGCTCGGGGGGCCCAGGCGCCCCCCCCCGGCGCGGCCCAGGGGGGGCGCGCCACCAGGGCGCCTGGAGCCCTGGTGCCCCCCCCCCAGCTGTACTTTGGCTACCGGGAACCTTCCGGAATGCTGATTTTTTATATAATTTTTCCGGTATTTTTCTGGCAGTTCTCGTAATGGGAAAACCTGAAATACAAAAACAGCCGAAAACAGAAACTGGCACTGGGGTGCACTGAGTTAATAGGTTAGTCCAAATATGATCAAAAGTGTATGGAAGTGTATAAATATCATAGCAATATCACCCAAAAGAGGCATGGAGCAAGCAGAAATTATAGATACGTTTTGGACGTATCAGGTGTGTATTTGATGCTTGGATCATACTCTTGGATCATTTCAACCCAACGAGTCTGGCGGAGGTTCAGGTTCGGCTGTTTGAATATGTACTTCAAGATCTTGTGATCGGTGAAGATGTCGACTTTTCTGCCCAACAGAAGGTGTCTCCACGTAATCAAAGCATGTACCACAGCTGCTAGTTCGAGATCATGTGTGGGGAGTTCTTCTCACTTGGCTTCAGTTGACAAGAAGTGTATGCCACAATGTTCTTGTCCTGCATTAGCACACCACTAAGTCCTTGAAGAGAAGCATCACAGAATACTTCGTAGGGCTTGGACTCATCTGGAGGAGTAAGAACTGGAGCAGAGATGAGCTTTTCTTTGAGAGTTTTGAATGCCACATCACATTCTGGAGACCAGTTGTACTTGACATTCTTCTGCAGCAAGTTGGAAAGAGGCTTGGCAATCTTGGAGAAGTTCTCAACGAACCTTCTGCAATAGCTAGCAAGACCAAGAAAGCTTCGGAGTTGCTTGACGTTCTGAGGAGGTTCCCAGTTGACAATCGCTTCAACTTTCTCGGGGTTCACAACAATACCGTTAGCGGAGATGATATGGCCCAGATATAAGACCTTATCGAGCCAAAATTCGCACTTGGAGAACTTGGCATAGAACTTATGTTCACGGAGTCTATCGAGAACCAGACGGAGGTGCTTTTCGTGATCCTCTTCTTTCTTGGAGAATACCAAGATGTCATCCAGATACACAAGCACAAACTCGTTGGTGTAGGGGTTGAAAATGTAGTGCATCATTCTCGAGAAGGTAGGTGGCGCATTAGCGAGGCCAAAAGACATGACTGTATACTCATAGGAGCCGTAGCTCATTCTGAAGGCAGTCTTGTGGATATCTTCTTCACGAATGCGAATTTGGTGATAGCCCATTCGGAGATCGAGCTTTGAGAACACTTTTGCTCCTTTGAGCTGCTCGAACAATTCATTGATGTTGGGGAGCGGATACTTGTTCTTTATTGTCTTCTTGTTTAATGGCCGGTAATCGACGCAAAGGTGCTCCGTGCCATCCTTCTTCTTGACAAATAAGACACCACAGCCCCAAGGAGACGTACTAGGCCTGATCAGACCCATACGCTCCTGTTCATCAAGCTGTTTCTTCAACTCCTTCAACTCTTTGAGGGAGAGCTTGTACGGACGCCGGCATGCTGGCTCAGTACCAGGCTCGAGTTGAATGACGAATTCAACTTGACGATGCGGAGGCATGCCTGGAAGTTCTTCAGGGAAGACGTCTTCGTATTCGTTAACCACCGGAATTTGAGAGATGGCATTAATCTCGCCCTTGTCATTGAGAGAGAATAGCCTGATTGTGTTATCCCGAGAGGCGAAGATAATCACATCTTCATTAGGATGAGTAATCTTGACTTCCTTATTTGCACAATCAATGTGAGCATCATGCTGAGAAAGCCAATCCATCCCGAGAATAAGATCAATGTCGGAGTTGCCGAGAACAACCGGTTTAGCCAGAAAGCGGTAATCACCCATGCGAATAGATACATCCGGAGCATATATATTAGAAGTCATACGTCTCCCCGGAGAAATAACTTGCAACTTCTGAGGTAAGCTTTGGACGTCAACATTATGCTTGGATGCAAATGGTTGAGACATGAAAGAACATGAAGCACCTGAATCAAACAACACTTTTGCAGGAAAAGAGTTAACTGGAAGGTTACCAAGTATCACATCTGAAGAATTCTCTGCTTGAGCTGCATTCATCAGATTCACTCTTGCTTGCTTGGGATTGTGCTTGACAATGGCAGTGCTGACAGGTGGAGGAGGCGAAAGGCGCCTTGGGTTGGGGCACTTGTTAGCATAATGACCCTTCTGAGTGCACTTGTTGCAGACCACTTCTGAGAGAGGACGGTAATGAGGAGCACTTGACTTGGAACCTTGAGACTGATTCTTTGACTGGTTGCTTGTGTTGGGTGGGTGGGAGAAACCACGGCCACCAGAGTTCTTGTTGTTGTTGTAGGGAGCTCAGATCACTGGAGGAGGTGGAAGCCAAAACTTCTGTTGCTTCGCGACCACTTGAGAAGATGAGGAGGAGTGAACAGCGTCTCTGATCCTCTTTTTGGAAGCTTCCATCTTGAGCTGGGCTGCCTCTTGCTTAAGTGCCATGTTATAGAATTTGTCAAACTCATCAGGCTCGAACAAGGTGAGAGCAAGTTGGAGTTCATCCTTCAGACCACCACGGAATTGATAGATCTTACTCTTGGCATCTGGAATGTCTTGCTTGGCATAGCGGGCAAGGTTCTGGAACTTGACATTATATTTGTAGACAGACATAGAGCCTTGCTTCAGGTTGCGGAATTGCTCACGCATACCCTCGATGACACTTGTTGGAATGTGGTGAGAGCGAAAGTCCTTGCAGAAATCATCCCAGGAGATTACACGCCCTTCTCTGGAGTCTTTGTACTGCTGCCACCAATCAGCTGCTTGGTCCTTGAGTTGGAAGGCTGCAAACTTCACATAGTCCTCGGGCCTTACGTTGCTGCACTCAAAATGCTTCTTGATATCCGTTATCTAGTCTTCAGCATCGAGAGGGTCCATGCAGTAACTGAAAGCCTTTGGTTGATTTGCCAATAACTGGTTGAGCGTAGCAAAGTGCTGTTGGTTGAACAAATTGCCTTGGTTCCCATGAGCACCCTGATTTGCTTGATTTGCTTGCATTTGCTGCATCATCTGCATAAGCATCTGGGTGTTCTGGTTCGTAGTTTGCATAATTGCTCTCCAGGCCTCAGACGGAGGAGGAGGGGAAGGAGGACGATCAGGAACCTCTTCACCCTCTGGGTTAGCGTTGGGAACCCTTTTAGGAGCCATCCTGAAAGAGATGACCACCATTAGCCATTTGATTGAAAGAAGATATAAGCTGAAACAACGGCTAGAATTGCAACATAGTCTTCACAAGAATCATTCGAACAAGAGGAACGAATGAAATTCTCAGTTTAATGATAACAACAATCTTCATGAGAAGCCACTTGGGAGATAAAAGGTAAATAAGAAAAACAACAAGGTGCAGATAGAACAAATACAAGATAGGAGCTTCGTTCGACATATTCGTGCTGAAAGCTTATGGAACGTGTTACAAAAAGGTTTCGCAATCCCCGGATCAGCATAGCCAAGGACCCTTTAAGATGCAACTCCCGATCGGAACATCGGCCATAAAACCACTTCACTCAATGTAGAACCCCGAACTCCATAACCTGCATTCGTTGGAAGAATGCCTACGAGCTACTAGATGAACCCACCTATTAATTTCCGAAAGTTTCCAGTTATGCAATCATGTGTTGGGGATACAGGGGAAGCATCGCGCACTCAACTCTAATCCTACATCCAGCTGTATCCATGCTTCAACACATAACCAGTTATTTTCGGAAACCGTCTACCTCGGACCTTCGAAACACATCCACTATACAAGCTATGGCAATACTCCCGAACTACCTTCCCAGTACTGGGTGATGTCGGGGTTATCTTGCCACTAACCGCATAGGAGAGTTTTCGATGTCGGCCGTCTTAAGTATTCTAGAACTGCCGCGATATATTTGTGACGACAACAGCTCGGAGCTCAACTCCCCGGGACACTGCCACAACCCCTAATGATAGGAGGCATCGAGAACAATGTTCTCGTCACAAAGACATCGGAACAATCCAAACAATACTCGCGAGATTCCTAAAATAATTTGTGCAATTTTTGAGAGTAGAAGAGGCAAGAGTAATCGTCAGGAGTCCTCACCAGAGTGAAAAGAGATGAGGAGCAAAAGAAATCCTACTCTCCGATATAAATATAGGACTCAAAACATTTTAAGTGTGTGCCTAGACTCAACCGTCAACGATTCGATCAAACAGTGGGGGCTTCTAGGTCGGAGAAGGCTCTGAATACCAACTTGTAATGCCCAGGATGGGACTATACCTCCTACGTGTCGAGGCACGACTTAAAGGTATAAGCCCATTCTGGAATGATCTCAAGTTTGGTACCTTTGCACATCTCATGTAAAAATAGGGAAGAAAGCGAAAAGATAGTTGGCTTACACTGCCACGTCACACAATTCATTACATATCCAAACATCATTCAAAACATCACAACCCGTCTACGGGTAAAGATCCAAATGAAAGATACCAAACATACATAAAACCACAGGTCTGAATCGCCCCTAGTAGAAACCTCTACTGATCGTCGGGATAGTGCACATAGTAACGGCTACGGTCCTCGTCGTACTCCCAGTACAGCTCGGTGCCGTCACTTGAATAGATCGCCTGAGTACCTGCATCTGGTGTGGTGTAGAATCTGTGAGCCACAGAGGACTCAGCAATCCCGTTCCCGGGTAACACAACTATCCAAGCCTTGGGTGTGGAACAAGGCTGAAGAAAGAACAAGAGGTTGCAGCAGCACTAGCACTAACTTACGTAAAAGAGAGCGAGAAGAGAAGTGCCTCGGACGACAAGATGATCACGAAGTGATCCTAACTAAGCAAGTCAAACATAACCCCACCATGTTCACTTCCCGAACCCCTTTTCGGAAAATGACCGTCACGGTACTCACGCTGGTAGTGTATTCTGATCATGGTGTCAAGTTTTCTACAACCAGATGTTAACAAATTCCCATCTGCCACATAACCGCGGGCACGGATTTCGAAAGTTCATAACCCTGTAGGGGTGTTCCAACTTGGCCCATGACAAGCCCACGATCCGCGGAGTCGCAACTCCAAGGTGGGAAGGCCCGAGTATCCTCGGAATCCCATGCTCAAGATACTCCGACTAAGGTAAGGTTGTTGGGGAACGTTGCATGGGAAACAAAAATTTTCCTACCGTTCACCAAGATCAATCTAGGAGATGCTACTACGAGAGGAGAGTTGGATCTACGTACCCTTGTAGATCGCTAAGCGGAAGCGTTAAGAACGCGGTTGATGGAGTCGTACTCGCCGCGATTCAGATCGCTGAAGATCCAAGCACCGAAGCAACGGTGCCTCCGCGTTCTTCACACGTACGGCTCGGGGACGTCTCCTCCTTCTTGATCCAGCAAGGGGTGGAGGAGAGGTTGATGGAGAACCGGCAGCACGACGGCGTGGTGGTGATGGTGGAGAAGAACTCCAGCAGGGCTTCGCCTAAGCTCCTCGGGAGAAGAAGATGTTACGGGAGAGGGAGGGCAGCACCGAGGCACGAACTTGTGTTGGCTGCCCTCCCTCTACCTCTCTATATATAGGGGGAAGGAGGAGAGGGGGGCGCCCTAGGGTTTCCCCTAGGGGGCCGGCGGCCAGGGCAAGGGGAGGGGCGGCGGCCAAGGGCCAGGCCCTAGGGTTTCCCCCCCTAGGTGCCTTGCCCCCCAAGGCTAAGGGGGTGCGGCCACCCTAGGGGGTCCCACCTCCCTTGGCGCACAAGGAGAGGGCCCAGGGGGGGGGCGCACAGCCCCTTGAGGGCTGTGGTGTCCCCCTTTGTGGCCCAATAGGCCCAGAACTACTTCCGGAACCCCCGAAACCCCTTTCGGTCGTCCGCCGATTTCCCGATGCTCCCCGGAACACTTCCGGACTCCGAAACCTTTCATCCTATATATCAATCTTCGTCCCCGGACCATTCCGGAGACCCTCGTCATGTCCGGGATCTCATCCGGGACTCCGAACAACCTTCGGTAACCATGCACTTTTCTCACTAACAACCCTAGCGTCACCGAACGTTAAGTGTGTAGACCCTGCGGGTTCGGAAACCATGTAGACATGACCGAGACACTCCCAGGTCAATAACCAATAGCGGGATCTGGATACCCATATTGGTTCCCACATGTTTCTCGATGATCTCATCGGATGAACCACGATGTCAAGGATTCAGGCAATCCCGTATACAGTTCCCTTCGTCTCGTCGGTATGTTACTTGCCCGAGATTCGATCGTCGGTATCTCTATACCTAGTTCAATCTCGTTACCGGCAAGTCTCTTTACTCGTTACCGTAATACATAATCCCGTGACCAACTACTTAGTCACTTTGAGCTCATTGAGATGACGTATTACCGAGTGGGCCCGGAGATACCTCTCCGTCACACGGAGTGACAAATCCCAGTCTTGATCCATGTCAACTCAACAGACACCCTCGGAGATACCTGTAGAGTACCTTTATAGTCACCCAGTTACGTTGTGACGTTTGGTACACACAAAGCACTCCTATGGTGTCAGTGAGTTACATGATCTCATGGTCATAGGAACTTATACTTGACATGCAGAAAACTATAGCGATAACTGACACGATCAAAAGCTATGTTTAACGTTTGGGTCTCGTCCATCACATCATTCTCCTAATGATGTGATCCCGTTATCAAATGACAACTCATGTCTATGACCTGGAAACCGCGGTCATCTTTGATCAACGAGCTAGTCCTGTAGAGGCTCACTAGGGACACAAAGTCTGTCTATTCATCCACACGTGTATTTGAGTTTCCAATCAATACAGTTATAGCATGGATAATAAACGATTATCATGAACAAGGAAATATAATAATAACTCTTTTATTATTGCCTCTAGGGCATATTTCCAACAGTCTCCCACTTGCACTAGAGTCAATAATCTAGCATTACAAGGTAATGAATCTAACACCCATAGAGTCTTGGTGTTGATCGTGCTTAGCCCGTGGAAGAGGCTTAGTCAACGGATCTGCAACATTCAAATCCGTGTGTACTTTGCAAATGTTTATGTCCTCCTCCTTGACCGAATCGCGGATGGAATTGAAGCGTCGCTTTATGTGTCTGGTCCTCTTGTGAAACCTTGGTTCCTTGGCTAGAGCAATGGCACCAGTGTTGTCACAGAACAGAGTCATTGGGTTCAGTGCACTAGGCACAGCTCCAAGATCTGTCATGAACTCCTTCATCCAGACACCTTCCTTCGCCGCCTCCGAGGCAGCTATATACTCCGCTTCACATGTAGAATCAGCTACCACGCTCTGCTTGGAACTGCACCAGCTTACCGCTCCCCCGTTGAGAATATATACGTATCCGGTTTGAGACTTAGAGTCATCCGGATCAGTGTCAAAGCTTGCATCGACGTAACCCTTTACGACGAGCTCTTGATCACCTCCATAAACGAGAAACATATCCTTAGTCCTTTTCAGGTACTTTAGGATATTCTTGACCGCTGTCCAGTGATCCATACCAGGATTACTTTGAAACCTTCCGGCCATACTTATGGCAAGGCTGACATCTGGTCTCGTGCACAGCATTGCATACATGATAGAGCCTATGGCTGAAGCATAGGGGACGACACTCATCTTTTCTCTATCTTCCGCAGTCACTGGGCACTGAGTCTTACTCAACTTTGTACCTTGCAATACCGGCAAGAACCCCTTCTTGGATTGATCCATTTTGAACTTCTTCAAAACTTTATCAAGGTATGTGCTTTGTGAAAGTCCTATCAAGCGTCTTGATCTATCTCTATAGATCTTGATGCCCAATATGAAAGCAGCTTCACCGAGATCCTTCATCGAAAAACTCTTGTTCAAATACCCCTTCATGCTATCCAAAAATTCTATATTGTTTCCAATCAGCAATATGTCATCCACATATAATATTAGAAACGCTATAGAGCTCCCACTCACTTTCTTGTAAATACAAGCTTCATTGTAAACTTGTATAAACCCAAACGCTTTGATCACCTCATCAAAACGAAGATTCCAACTCCGAGATGCTTGCACCAGCCCATAAATGGAACGCTGGAGCTTGCATACTTTGTCAGCATTCTCTGGATCGACAAAACCTTCTGGTTGCATCATATACAACTCTTCCTTAAGAAAACCGTTAAGGAACGCTGTTTTGACATCCATCTGCCAAATTTCATAATCGAAATATGCAGCTATTGCTAACATGATTCGGACGGATTTAAGCATCGCTACGGGTGAGAAAGTCTCATCGTAGTCAATCCCTTGAACTTGTGAAAAACCCTTTGCCACAAGTCGAGCTTTATACACGGTGACATTACCGTCAGCGTCCGTCTTCCTCTTAAAAATCCATTTATTCTGAATGGCCTTCCGCCCTTCAGGTAATACTTCCAAAGTCCATACTTTGTTTTCATACATGGATCCCATCTCGGATTTCATGGCCTCTAACCATTTGTCGGAATCTGGGCCCACCATCGCCTCTCCATAGCTCGTAGGTTCACCGTTGTCTAACAACATGACCTCCAAGACAGGGTTACCATACCACTCAGGTGCAGTGCGTACCCTTGTCGACCTACGAGGTTCGGTAGTAACTTGATCAGAAGCTTCTTGATCATCATCATTGGCTTCCTCTTCAACCTCTGCAGGCTCCACAAAAACATCTTTCTGTGCTGCGCTACTTTCTGGTTGAAGCAGAGGTTCAATAACCTCATCAAGTTCTACCTTCCTCCCACTCAATTCTTTCGAGAGAAACTCCTTCTCGAGAAAGGACCCGTTCTTAGCGACAAACACTTTGCCCTCGGATCTGAGATAGAAGGTGTACCCAACAGTTTCTTTTGGGTATCCTATGAAGACACATTTGTCCGCTTTGGGTTCGAGCTTTTCTGGCTGAAGCCTTTTGACATAAGCATCGCAGCCCCAAACCTTGAGAAAAGACAACTTCGGTTTCTTACTAAACCATAGTTCATACGGTGTTGTCTCAACGGACTTAGATGGAGCCCTATTTAAAGTGAATGCAGCTGTCTCTAACGCATATCCCCAAAACGATAGTGGCAAATCGGCAAGAGACATCATAGAACGCACCATATCTAATAGGGTTCGATTACGACGTTCGGACACACCATTACGCTGTGGTGTTCCAGGTGGCATCAACTGTGAAACAATTCCACATTTTCTTAAGTGATCACCAAACTCATAACTCAGATATTCTCCCCCTCGATCAGATCGTAGGAACTTGATCTTCTTGTTACGATGATTTTCAACTTCACTCTGAAATTGCTTGAACTTTTCAAAAGTTTCAGACTTATGCTTCATCAAGTAAATATACCCATATCTACTTAAGTCGTCAGTGAAGGTGAGAAAATAACGATATCCACCGCGCGCCGTTACACTCATCGGACCGCACACATCAGTATGTATGATTTCCAATAAGTCACTTGCCCGTTCCATTGTCCCTGAAAACGGGGTCCTTGTCATCTTGCCCATGAGGCACGGCTCGCACGTGTCAAGTGATTCAAAATCAAGAGACTCCAAAAGTCCATCAGCATGGAGCTTCCTCATGCGTTTCACGCCGATATGACCCAGACGGCAGTGCCACAAGAAAGTGGTATTATCATTAACAACTCTACATCTTTTGGCATCAATGTTATGAACATGTGTATTATCACTATCGAGATTCAATAAGAATAAACCCCTAACTTCGGGTGCATGACCATAAAAGATATTACTCATATAAATAGAACAACCATTATTCTCTGACTTAAATGAGTAACCGTCTCGCAATAAACAAGATCCAGATATAATGTTCATGCTTAACGCAGGCACTAAATAACAATTATTCAGGTTCATAACTAATCCCGATGGTAATCGAAGAGCGAGCGTGCCGACGGCGATCACATCAACCTTGGAACCATTTCCCACGCGCATCGTCACTTCGTCCTTCGCCAGCCTCCGTTTATTCCGCAGTTCCTGTTTAGAGTTGCAAATGTGAGCAACCGAACCGGTATCAAATACCCAGGCACTACAACGAGAGTTGGTAAGGTACACATCAATAACATGTATATCACATATACCTTTGTTGTTGTTGGCCCCCTTCTTGTCCGCCAGATACTTGGGGCAGTTCCGCTTCCAGTGGCCGTTCCCCTTGCAATAGAAACACTCAGTCTCTGGCTTGGGCCCAGCCTTGGGTTTCTTCACTGGATTAGCAACTGCTTTGCCACCCTTCTTAGAGTTACCCTTCTTGCCCTTACTGCTGCACGAAGCTCTTGTAGCTTGGAGGGAGTGACTGGAGAATTCTGTCAATGATAGCCTCATCCGGGAACACAAGTCCCAGATCAGCTATGCGGGTATAGTACCCAGACATCTTCAGTAAGTGCTCACTGACAGACGAATTCTCCTCCATCTTGCAAGCGAAGAATTTATCGGTGGTCTCATACCTCTCGATCTTAGCATTCTTCTCAAAGATGAACTTCAACTCCTGGTACATCTCATATGCACCATGACGTTCAAAACGCCTTTGAAGTCCTCCTTCCAAGCCGTACAACATGGCACACTGCACTATCGAATAGTCATCCGAACGTGTCTGCCAGACGTTCAAAACGTCTGCAGGCGCTGTAGGAGCGGGGGGTCACCTAGCGGTGCATTTAGGACATAAACCTTTTGGGCAGCTGTGAGGATGATCCTCAGATTGCGGAGCCAGTCCACAAAGTTGCTCCCGTCATCTTTCAGTTTAGCTTTCTCTAGGAACGCATTAAAATTCAGGGGAGCTACTGCGCGAGCCATCTACAACCAAAAATTTGCAAAGACATTTTAGACTATTGTTCATGATAAGTGAGTTATTACCTAATCAAATTATTTATAACTCCCACTCAAATTGACATCCCTCCGGTCATTCGAGCGTGACATGATCCAAATTCACCAACCCAAGTCCGATCATCACGTGAGATGAGGTGGTGTCAATGGTGAACATCAACATGTTGATCATATCTACTATATGACTCATGCTCGACCTTTCGGTCCTCCGTGTTCCGAGGCCATGTCTGTACATGCTAGGCTCGTCAAGTCTAACCCGAGTGTTCTGCATGTGCAAAACTGGCTTGCACCCGTTGTATGCGAACGTAGAGTCTATCACACCTGATCATCACGTGGTGCTTCGAAACGACGAACCTTCGCAACGGCGCACACTCGGGGGGAACACAATTTTATCTTGAAATTTTAGTGAAGGATCATCTTATAATGCTACCGTCGTCCTAAGCAAAATAAGATGCATAAAAGGATTAACATCACATGCAAATCATAAGTGACATGATATGGCCATCAACTCGTGCTTTTGATCTCCATCTCCAAAGCACCGGCATGATCTCCATCGTCACCGGCGCCACACCATGATCTCCATCATCATGATCTCCATCATCGTGTCGCCATCGGGGTTGTCGCGCGCCCACCATGCTCTTACTACTATTGCTACCGTTTAGCGATAAAGTAAAGCATTACAAAGCGCTTAATGATTGACACGCAGGTCATACAAAAATTAAAGACAACCCTATGGCTCCTGCCAGTTGCCGTATGCATCGACATGCAAGTCGATATTAACTATTACAACATGATCATCTCATACATCAAATATATCTCATCATGTCATTGGCCATATCATATCACATACATACCCTGCAAAAACAAGTTAGACGTCCTCTAATTTGTTGTTGCATGTTTTACGTGGCTGCTATGGGTATCTAGCAAGAACGCTTCTTACCTACGCAAAGCCACAACGGTGATATTCAAGTTGCTATTTAACCTTCTACAAGGACCGCCTTGTTCTATTCCGATTCAACTAAGATAGGAGAGACAGACACCCGCCAGCCATCTGATGCAACAAAAGTCACATGTCTGTCGATGGAACCGGTCTCATGTACGTGGACATGTAAAGTTGGTCCGGGCCGCTTCATCCCATAATACCGCTGAATCAAGAAAGACTAAGGAGGGCAGCAATTTAAACATCAACGCCCACAAACCCTTTTGTGTTCTACTCGAGAAAGCATCTACGCAAGATCCTAGCTCATGATGCCACTGTTGGGGAACGTTGCATGGGAAACAAAAATTTTCCTACCGTTCACCAAGATCAATCTAGGAGATGCTACTACGAGAGGAGAGTTGGATCTACGTACCCTTGTAGATCGCTAAGCGGAAGCGTTAAGAACGCGGTTGATGGAGTCGTACTCGCCGCGATTCAGATCGCTGAAGATCCAAGCACCGAAGCAACGGTGCCTCCGCGTTCTTCACACGTACGGCTCGGGGACGTCTCCTCCTTCTTGATCCAGCAAGGGGTGGAGGAGAGGTTGATGGAGAACCGGCAGCACGACGGCGTGGTGGTGATGGTGGAGAAGAACTCCAGTAGGGCTTCGCCTAAGCTCCGCGGGAGAAGAAGATGTTACGGGAGAGGGAGGGCAGCACCGAGGCACGAACTTGTGTTGGCTGCCCTCCCTCTACCTCTCTATATATAGGGGGAAGGAGGAGAGGGGGGCGCCCTAGGGTTTCCCCTAGGGGGCCGGCGGCCAGGGCAAGGGGAGGGGCGGCGGCCAAGGGCCAGGCCCTAGGGTTTCCCCCCCTAGGTGCCTTGCCCCCCAAGGCTAAGGGGGTGCGGCCACCCTAGGGGGTCCCACCTCCCTTGGCGCACAAGGAGAGGGCCCAGGGGGGGGCGCACAGCCCCTTGAGGGCTGTGGTGTCCCCCTTTGTGGCCCAATAGGCCCAGAACTACTTCCGGAACCCCCGAAACCCCTTTCGGTCGTCCGCCGATTTCCCGATGCTCCCCGGAACACTTCCGGACTCCGAAACCTTTCATTCTATATATCAATCTTCGTCCCCGGACCATTCCGGAGACCCTCGTCATGTCCGGGATCTCATCCGGGACTCCGAACAACCTTCGGTAACCATGCACTTTTCTCACTAACAACCCTAGCGTCACCGAACGTTAAGTGTGTAGACCCTGCGGGTTCGGAAACCATGTAGACATGACCGAGACACTCCCAGGTCAATAACCAATAGCGGGATCTGGATACCCATATTGGTTCCCACATGTTTCTCGATGATCTCATCGGATGAACCACGATGTCAAGGATTCAGGCAATCCCGTATACAGTTCCCTTTGTCTCGTCGGTATGTTACTTGCCCGAGATTCGATCGTCGGTATCTCTATACCTAGTTCAATCTCGTTACCGGCAAGTCTCTTTACTCGTTACCGTAATACATAATACCGTGACCAACTACTTAGTCACTTTGAGCTCATTGAGATGACGTATTACCGAGTGGGCCCGGAGATACCTCTCCGTCACACGGAGTGACAAATCCCAGTCTCGATCCATGTCAACTCAACAGACACCCTCGGAGATACCTGTAGAGTACCTTTATAGTCACCCAGTTACGTTGTGACGTTTGGCACACACAAAGCACTCCTACGGTGTCAGTGAGTTACATGATCTCATGGTCATAGGAACTTATACTTGACATGCAGAAAACTATAGCGATAACTGACACGATCAAAAGCTATGTTTAACGTTTGGGTCTCGTCCATCACATCATTCTCCTAATGATGTGATCCCGTTATCAAATGACAACTCATGTCTATGACCTGGAAACCGCGGTCATCTTTGATCAACGAGCTAGTCCTGTAGAGGCTCACTAGGGACAAAGTCTGTCTATTCATCCACACGTGTATTTGAGTTTCCAATCAATACAGTTATAGCATGGATAATAAACGATTATCATGAACAAGGAAATAAAATAATAACTCTTTTATTATTGCCTCTAGGGCATATTTCCAACAAAGGTTTATCCAGCAAATCCTCCCGGCGTGTCGGCACCCTGACAGTAGCCGCGCGTATCTAGTCTCAGGCCACGACCGGATGGGTGAAGCTACGGGTTTTTACCAGACCTCGGGTTCCCCCAAGGTGGCCCCGCAGGCTCCCCGTTTCGGACCAACACTCATGTGGAGCACTGGCCCGGGGTTGTTGATTAAGAAGAGGGTTAATTACTCCCTATGCAAGTTTTTAGTTATTAGGCAAATAGTACCAATGTTGGGACTTGCTGGAAAAGACTTAGCACTTAGCGGTTTATCGAGGGGGTCCCATAACCCCAACCGTGTGAGGAACGCAAAATCAAGGAACACAACACTGGTTTATACGGTTCCTAGGCCGGCATGAGTGGAACAAATCACCAAGCAAAAGGCTTAGCCTTCCACCCATTACCAATATATAGATGATTTCATTTATGAGTTAATATAGTGCGATATCCCAACAAGCTTCAACATGAAGCAAGAATCTTCAAATCTTCTCCTGCAGCTAACAATGCTATAAGAGGGGCTGAGCGAAGCTTACTTAGCCAAACATGGGTTTGTATAGGTAGGGTGGTTAGACAGATTCATGGTTACAATAGGAGGCTGACAGGAAAACATGGGCATCGAGGCAAAAGCTATAGAGCGAGACTTCTAGCAATAGGCAAAGATAGTAATGATATCCGGGTCAGGTCATCTTGCCTGTCGGGTCGTCGATGGGATCGTAAGGGGGCTCCTCGTTCTCAACCTCGGTAGTAACCTCGTTCTCGTACTCGGCCTTGGCTTCCGGCTCTACTCAACACAAAACACACGAGGCACGAAATCAACAAGATGCAATGCGCAAACCACATGATGCATGACTGATGCACTAAGGAAGCACTACAGATGCACTAAGGATGCACAGAAAGTCAACATAGGAAACACAGAGATACAGCACAAGGAACATGACAATGTGCATCAAGCAAAATACTTCAAAACATGTTAACAAGAGGATATTATGAATCTAAATGCAAAATCACACAAGTTTCATATAGGACTTGCTCAAAACGGAGCAACGGGTTAAAAGATACACCCGAAACAAGAAACATGCAAAGCTGAAATTAACAGCCACATAGCAACTTCGGAGCAAGAAATATATAGTCTACAACACTCAAACATCATGACAAGAAGCATGGACATAAAGTAGACATATCCTACAGCAAACAACTCCATTGGAGCATCTCCATAGGAGGCATGGATCAATAGCAACAAGCTATGACATTTTGAACATGACAACAAAAACCTGATAGCAGTAATTTATAGCAACTTGGGAGCAAGAGTTAAATATGCTAGAGCCACCCAAATGAGCATGTGAGAGCATGAATGGATATCCAACAACATATACAACAAGGAATCATCAATAGTCACCCCAAAACTATCATGGATTTGCCTAGAACAACAAGCAAACATGGCATCTGGAAATTACAGATTCCAGACTTAGTGAAATTTCACTAAGTGTTAAAACAGCAGTAATATCATGGCATGTTTGTGAGCAAGTTTAAGTCACCTCAAAGCATAGCATGGCAACTGGTTTACCCCACAGCAAAGTACACATGATGGGGAATCCAAAACATCTAAGCATGCAACAAGGGGACAACCACGTCAATAGCAACGAGCTCCTCAACTAGGCATCTCGTAACAAGTTTAACAAACTAACAGCCACAAGCACTTTTGCAAAGGAGATAAACATGGCAAGATGAAATCTATCTTGCAAGCTAAAGCAACCAACTTGTAGAGCATCTCATGATGAACATGTGGACACATCATTTGCTTCATTTGGATAAACATGCACCATGTTATCACATCACAAACATGGCATGAAACCAACTAATAGCAGCAGTTTATAACAAGTAGCACTCTTCCCATGAAGATTAAGACATCTAGATGAACTCAAACATGCATGGCACAATGGAACAAAACATAGTACATGTCACCACGATCATTTTGACATATCATACACACAAAACGAACATGCACAGTAAAAGATATCCTCATCACAAATATGCATCAGACACTGAAAACAACTAGGGACTTAGCAAAAAAAACACGAAGTCAACCTGCTGCGGTCAACGGGGTGGATGGAGCGGATCGGGTCGCGGGCGCCGGATCGGGCGGAGCGGGTCCACCGGGTCGGGCGGTCAGCACCCGTTAGGGTTCGGCCTCCAGGATCCGATCTGGATCGGGACTCTGGCGCCTGGATCGAGCGGCGGCTCCTCTCGAGCGGCTCGGGCTGGCGAGGTCCTTCGAGCCCGCCGGCGGGAGGGCGCGGCTGGCCGGGGCGACGGCTGGCCGGAGGCGAGGGGGAGCCGGGCGGCGGCGGCGCACGGCTGAGGAGGCGGCGGCGAAGGGGACCGGCGGCGAGGGCGGAGGTGGCCGGTGGCGGTCGGTGACGAGGGCGCTGGGGCGCGGCGGCGGGCGAGGTCCGGGCCGGCGGCGAGGGAACTCCGGCGGCGGGGCGGACTCGAGCTAGAAGACGAAGGGCGCGGCCCATATCTGCGGAGGCGTGGGCCGATCTCGGGCCCAGCAGGCCCGCGCGGCGAGGAGGAAGCACTGGCGGCGGCGAGGATGGAAGCACGGCTCGGCAACGGTGGAAGCACAGCGCGGCAGAGATGGAAACACTAGGGTTTTGGACGCAAAATTGGAGGGGGTGGACGTTTATATAGGCACAAGGAGCTAGGGAAGTCCAAATGAGGAGAGGTTTTCGGCCACGAGATCACAATTGAACAGCCCAGATGATGGGAAGGGTTTGAGCCAGGTTGGTGGGCTGTTGGAGGGGTGTATTGGGCCTCAAAGAGGAGGTACTTTTAGCCCACGAGGATAACTGTTGGAGCCTCAAACGAACTCCAAACGCGACAAAACTTGGCAGGCGGGTTACACGTATCAAAATAACATCGCACGACAAGTCTCACGCCAAACCGGAAACGTTACACGACCAAACACAAAAGAAGGCCTTGGGAAAGCCACGGGCACGTGTGAGAGCGTCGAAACTCGAAACGGACAACGGGAAGGAACGAGTGGGACCGGATGCAAACGACAACACAAATGCAATGCAATGCACATGACAACATGACATGGATGAATGCACACACGCACACGACAAAACGACGAAAACCCGAAAAGACGAAGAACCTGGAATGGAACTGATGAAGCCAAAGTTATATATTGCCCAAAAGGGAAAGTATTACATCCGGGGCATTGCAGCTGCACTACGTGAGCTCTCCCCGGCGCTGCCTATGTTGCAAAGTGCTCATGTGTTAAGCCCTTTGGTTGTGCCTGGTGACAGCTTCGAGATCGAGAGGGGAGTTGACCTTCATGGTCATTTCTCCCCTCATGCTAGAGCCAGGTCACCGTCGTCAGAGCTTCGGGAACTGTGTGGGGGCCCGGTTCTGCATCTGAGGGATTGTGCAACGGTGTGATTGTGACTCCGGTGCTGTAGATCATGCCTGAGCTTTGGGAACTGTGTGGGGGCCCGGTTCTGCCTCTGTCCATCGAACAACTGAAGGTAGACCTGCCCGAGATCTCGATTGTAGCTTTACTACCAATATCACCCCTGGTGTCTAGCCAGATAATGGATGCCGAGGAGTGTGTTGATTTCGACATTGCAATCTCTCGCTCGCCTAAGTCCAATGGGTGTTAGGCGCCTGCTAGCCTACCTCTCGGTGTCATGGAGCACAGAGTTTTAGATGTTGCTGCCCTTCCCTCGTCTGCGACCATCGATCAAGTGATGCCTGTGAGTGGCATGACCATTGAGACAAGTGTGTTGGCATACTCCAAATTCAAATGCTCTCTTTGCGAAAGAACTTTGTGACTTGCTCGCTAGTCTGGAGGTTGCTAGACCTGGTTTGGCAGGTCTATTGCTTGCCTCCTGACGGGGATGCCAATAAAATACAAACAAAAGAAGGTGGACAAATTTAAGGCAACAGTGGCGCCATAGGCAAGGCGTCTCTGACTACTTGATGTATGATCTTCGGTCTCTTGGCCCGCCCTCTTGGATTGGGTTGTCGTTGTGGGTTGGGAGGTGTTTGATGTCTTGTGTCGAGGTGTTCTTGTCGGGGGTCACTTGGCGTAGGAGCAGTGTCGGGGTTTGTAGATTTTCTGTATTCGAAGAGTCTGGCAGTTGCCGCCCATGTGGTTGTGGGTTTCTTGCCATGTGAGTAGTTAATCTGTGCTCCTTTGTATTGGTTTTCGCCCGGTTTTCCATTAATTAACTGGGCAGTTCTCTTCTTCTTAATTAATCAATGAGGCAAAACTTTTGCCTCCATTTCGAAGGAAAAAATTATATGCATATACAATTTCCCTTTGTTTCCACATCTTTTATTTGTGCAAGCCACGAAGATTCAGAGAAATCGACTGTTGCATAGGCTGATTGCAATAATTTTTTTGCTTTCAGGACAGTTGTTTTCAAAGTTCATCTTTTTTTTTTGTGTGAAAAGAGGCTACCCGACCTTTGCATCAGAATGATGCATGCAGCCATATTTTTAAGAAAAAAAAATCCAACAATCTCTGTGCTCAAGTACATGCCCTGCCCAAGCTAAAATGAAAGGCAAATTTTAACATGCTCCCTCTTACCCCTTATTTTTTCATATGAGGTAAGAAGGTAAGAGTTAATCCAACCACTAATTAATGTGATCAACGGCTCAGATCTACTACATACTCTTACCTCTCATGTGAAAAGAGGAGGTAAGAGGGACCATGCTAAAACTGCTCAAAATGAAATCAAATGAACATAAAGACGTAAAATGCCACAACCGGCAAAAATATGACGAGATGACTAAACATCTAACTTATTATTGGATCGTCATCCAAAATGGTTGTAGATATCCTGAGCTACCATCTCACATCGGGTAGACCCGGTAACCAAATACTCCCTTGCCTCCGCAGGAGTGAGTAACGACCATGGAGGGATCCAAATAGTGGCCCTGTAGATTAAGATTAACTGCACAAAATTAATTCGAGTTTGTTTGTTAAAAACCATATCATTTCTGTAGTTTCATATAGCCCAAAGTAACGCACATACTCCTACCCGAATATGTGGCGCAATAGTTGGATCAACCCCATTTAGCCACGTCCCGAATAACGTGTGAATACTATTTGAAGGGGTAATATTAAAGGCTATATGAACTAAACGCTATAATAATGTAGCCATCGGACACTCGAGAAAGTAATGTTCAATTGTTTCATCATGATCACGAAAGCAACGTCGTTTGCCCTCCCAACTATGCTTTGCCAAGTTATCCTTAGTCAGAATCACCTCCTTGTGAACAAATCACATTTTTTTTGGAAATGGATGCGTACCCCCCGCCTCTGCATCATAATGATGCGTGCATCTATCTTATTAAAAAGTCTCGAAGTAGCACAAAGTCATATAAGTATTACAGCTCGCAAGCGAAGCGAAACAAAGAAAAGAAAAGTACATGCTCAAAATCACAACCGGTAAGGCAATGTAAAGGATAAGCTCCCTAGACTCCTATCATGTTATGCGATCGCCATCCGAACCGGTTGAATATAGCCCGTTCTACTATCTCTCACTGGTTGCACCTAGTTACCAAAGGCCCACTGGAGTCCATAGGATTGAGTAAGGATCACATACCGATCCATGCGGTAGCTCTGAAGATGACCTACAAGAAAGTTAAAGTGTGTTGTCTGTTAAAAATCATATCATTCCTACAATTCCATATAACCCATAGAAGCGCACATATTCCAATCCGAATACGAGCCGCATTGATATGTTCAACCCCAGCTAACCACGTTCCAAACAACGATTCAATGTCAACTGGAGGATTAATGTTAAAGGCTACATGAATCATTCTTCAAAGCAATTTGGCGAGTGGGCACTCAAGGAATAGATGTTGTATTGTTTCATCATGATCATAAAAACAACAACGTGAACTACCTACCCATCACCTCTTTATTAAGTTATCCTTGGTGAGTATTACTTGCTTGTGAACGAACCACATAAATATTTTAATACGCAAGGGAGCCTTAACCTTTCAAATATGTAATGATCTCGAGATTGGGCCAGAATTAATCAGATCCATGTAGAAAGATTTCACCGTAAATACCTCATTTGTAGCTAACTTCCAGTGCGTCGAATCCGGTTGGGCGGATAATTGAACATCTATCTGTTGGGGAACGTTGCATGGGAAACAAAAATTTTTCCTACCGTTCACCAAGATCAATCTAGTAGATGCAACTACGAGGAAGGAGTGTGATCTACGTACCCTTGTAGATCGCTAAGCGGAAGCGTTATGAACGCGGATGATGGAGTCGTACTCGTCGCGATTCAGATCGCCGAAGACCTAGCACCGAAGCAACGGTGCCTCCGCGTTCTTCACACGTACGGCTCGGGGACGTCTCTTCCTTCTTGATCCAGCAAGGGGTGGAGGAGAGGTTGATGGAGAACCGGCAGCACGACGGCGTGGTGGTGATGGTGGAGAAGAACTCCAGCAGGGCTTCGCCTAAGCACCGCGGGAGAAGAAGATATGACGGGAGAGGGAGGGCAGCACCGAGGCACGAACTGTGTTGGCTGCCCTCCCTTTGCCCCACTATATATAGGGGGGGTGGAGAGGCTAGGGCGCCCTAGGGTTACCCCCTAGGGGCCGGCGGCCAGGGCAAGGGGAGGGGGGCGGCGGCCAGGGCAGGGGGAGGCGCCCAGGCCCTAGGGTTTCCCCCCTAGGTGCCTTGCCCCCCAAGTCCCAAGGGGTGCGGCCAGCCCTAGGGGGTCCCACCCCCTTAGCCGCATGGGGAGAGGGCCCAGGGGGGGCGCACAGCCCCCTGAGGGCTGTGGTGTCCCCCTTTGTGGCCCAATAGGCCCAGAACACCTTCCGGACCCCCCGAAAACCTTCCCGGCACTCCGCCGATTTCCCGATGCTCCCCGGAACACTTCCGGTACTCCGAAACCTTTCATCTTATATATCAATCTTCGTCTCCGGACCATTCCGGAGACCCTCGTCATGTCCGGGATCTCATCCGGGACTCCGAACAACCTTCGGTAACCATGCACTCTTCTCACTAACAACCCTAGCGTCACCGAACGTTAAGTGTGTAGACCCTGCGGGTTCGGAAACCATGTAGACATGACCGAGACACTCCCAGGTCAATAACCAATAGCGGGATCTGGATACCCATATTGGCTCCTACATGTTTCTCGATGATCTCATCGGATGAACCACGATGTCAAGGATTCAGGCAATCCCGTATACAGTTCCCTTTGTCTCGTCGGTATGTTACTTGCCCGAGATTCGATCGTCGGTATCTCTATACCTAGTTCAATCTCGTTACCGGCAAGTCTCTTTACTCGTTACCGTAATACATAATCCCGTGACCAACTACTTAGTCACTTTGAGCTCACTGAGATGACGTATTACCGAGTGGGCCCGGAGATACCTCTCCGTCACACGGAGTGACAAATCCCAGTCTCGATCCATGTCAACTCAACAGACACCCTCGGAGATACCTGTAGAGTACCTTTATAGTCACCCAGTTACGTTGCGACGTTTGGCACACACAAAGCACTCCTACGGTGTCAGTGAGTTACATGATCTCATGGTCATAGGAACTTATACTTGACATGCAGAAAACTATAGCGATAACTGACACGATCAAAAGCTATGTTAACGTTTGGTTCTCGTCCATCACATCATTCTCCTAATGATGTGATCCCGTTATCAAATGACAACTCATGTCTTATGACCTGGAAACCGCGGTCATCTTTGATCAACGAGCTAGTCCTGTAGAGGCACACTAGGGACACAAAGTCTGTCTATTCATCCACACGTGTATCTGAGTTTCCAATCAATACAGTTATAGCATGGATAATAAACGATTATCATGAACAAGGAAATATAATAATAACTCTTTTATTATTGCCTCTAGGGCATATTTCCAACAGTCTCCCACTTGCACTAGAGTCAATAATCTAGTATTACAAGGTAATGAATCTAACACCCATAGAGTCTTGGTGTTGATCGTGCTTAGCCCGTGGAAGAGGCTTAGTCAACGGATCTGCAACATTCAAATCCGTGTGTACTTTGCAAATGTTTATGTCCTCCTCCTTGACTGAATCGCGGATGGAATTGAAGCGTCGCTTTATGTGTCTGGTCCTCTTGTGAAACCTTGGTTCCTTGGCTAGAGCAATGGCACCAGTGTTGTCACAGAACAGAGTCATTGGGTTCAGTGCACTAGGCACAACTCCAAGATCTGTCATGAACTCCTTCATCCAGACACCTTCCTTAGCTGCCTCCGAGGCAGCTATATACTCCGCTTCACATGTAGAATCAGCTACCACGCTCTGCTTGGAACTGCACCAGCTTACCGCTCCCCCGTTGAGAATATATACGTATCCGGTTTGAGACTTAGAGTCATCCGGATCAGTGTCAAAGCTTGCATCGACGTAACCCTTTACGACGAGCTCTTGATCACCTCCATAAACGAGAAACATATCCTTAGTCCTTTTCAGGTACTTTAGGATATTCTTGACCGCTGTCCAGTGATCCATACCAGGATTACTTTGAAACCTTCCGGCCATACTTATGGCAAGGCTGACATCTGGTCTTGTGCACAGCATTGCATACATGATAGAGCCTATGGCTGAAGCATAGGGGACGACACTCATCTTTTCTCTATCATCCGCAGTCACTGGGCATTGAGTCTTACTCAACTTTGTACCTTGTAATACTGGCAAGAACCCCTTCTTGGATTGATCCATTTTGAACTTCTTCAAAACTTTATCAAGGTACGTGCTTTGTGAAAGTCCTATCAAGCGTCTTGATCTATCTCTATAGATCTTGATGCCCAATATGAAAGCAGCTTCACCGAGATCTTTCATCGAAAAACTCTTGTTCAAATACCCCTTCACACTATCCAAAAATTCTATATTGTTTCCAATCAGCAATATGTCATCCACATATAATATTAGAAACGCTATAGAGCTCCCACTCACTTTCTTGTAAATACAAGCTTCATTGTAAACTTGTATAAACCCAAACGCTTTGATCACCTCATCAAAGCGAAGATTCCAACTCCGAGATGCTTGCACCAGCCCATAAATGGAACGCTGGAGCTTGCATACTTTGTCAGCATTCTCTGGATCGACAAAACCTTCTGGTTGCATCATATACAACTCTTCCTTAAGAAAACCGTTAAGGAACGCTGTTTTGACATCCATCTGCCAAATTTCATAATCAAAAAATGCAGCTATTGCTAACATGATTCGGACGGATTTAAGCATCGCTACGGGTGAGAAAGTCTCATCGTAGTCAATCCCTTGAACTTGTGAAAAACCCTTTGCCACAAGTCGAGCTTTATACACGGTGACATTACCGTCAGCGTCCGTCTTCCTCTTAAAAATCCATTTATTCTGAATGGCCTTCCGCCCTTCAGGCAATACTTCCAAAGTCCATACTTTGTTTTCATACATGGATCCCATCTCGGATTTCATGGCCTCTAACCATTTGTCGGAATCTGGGCCCACCATCGCTTCTCCATAGCTCGTAGGTTCACCGTTGTCTAACAACATGACCTCCAAGACAGGGTTACCATACCACTCAGGTGCAGTGCGTACCCTTGTCGACCTACGAGGTTCGTTAGTAACTTGATCGGAAGCTTCTTGATCATCATCATTGGCTTCCTCTTCAACCTCTGCAGGCTCCACAAAAACATCTTTCTGTGCTGCGCTACTTTCTGGTTGAAGCAGAGGTTCAATAACCTCATCAAGTTCTACCTTCCTCCCACTCAATTCTTTCGAGAGAAACTCTTTCTCGAGAAAGGACCCGTTCTTAGCGACAAACACTTTGCCCTCGGATCTGAGATAGAAGGTGTACCCAACTGTTTCTTTTGGGTATCCTATGAAGACACATTTGTCCGCTTTGGGTTCGAGCTTTTCTGGCTGAAGCCTTTTGACATAAGCATCGCAACCCCAAACCTTGAGAAAAGACAACTTAGGTTTCTTACCAAACCACAGTTCATACGGTGTTGTCTCAACGGACTTAGATGGAGCCCTATTTAAAGTGAATGCAGCTGTCTCTAACGCATATCCCCAAAACGATAGTGGCAAATCGTCAAGAGACATCATAGAACGCACCATATCTAATAGGGTTCGATTACGACGTTCGGACACACCATTACGCTGTGGTGTTCCAGGTGGCGTCAACTGTGAAACAATTCCACATTTTCTTAAGTGATCACCAAACTCATAACTCAGATATTCTCCCCCTCGATCAGATCGTAGGAACTTGATCTTCTTGTTACGATGATTTTCTACTTCACTCTGAAATTGCTTGAACTTTTCAAAAGTTTCAGACTTATGCTTCATTAAGTAAATATACCCATATCTACTTAAGTCGTCAGTGAAGGTGAGAAAATAACGATATCCACCGCGCGCCGTTACACTCATCGGACCGCACACATCAGTATGTATGATTTCCAATAAGTCACTTGCCCGTTCCATTGTCCCTGAAAACGGGGTCCTTGTCATCTTGCCCATGAGGCACGGCTCGCACGTGTCAAGTGATTCAAAATCAAGAGACTCCAAAAGTCCATCAGCATGGAGCTTCCTCATGCGTTTTACGCCGATATGACCCAGACGGCAGTGCCACAGGAAAGTGGTATTATCATTATCTACTCTACATCTTTTGGCATCAATGTTATGAACATGTGTATCATCACTATCGAGATTCAATAAGAATAAACCCCTAACTTCGGGTGCATGACCATAAAAGATATTACTCATATAAATAGAACAACCATTATTCTCTGACTTAAATGAGTAACCGTCTCGCAATAAACAAGATCCAGATATAATGTTCATGCTTAACGCAGGCACTAAATAACAATTATTCAGGTTCATAACTAATCCCGATGGTAATCGAAGAGCGAGCGTGCCGACGGCGATCACATCAACCTTGGAACCATTTCCCACGCGCATCGTCACTTCGTCCTTCGCCAGCCTCCGTTTATTCCGCAGTTCCTGTTTAGAGTTGCAAATGTGAGCAACCGAACCGGTATCAAATACCCAGGCACTACAACGAGAGTTGGTAAGGTACACATCAATAACATGTATATCATATATACCTTTGTTGTTGTTGGCCCCCTTCTTGTCCGCCAGATACTTGGGTCAGTTCCGCTTCCAGTGGCCATTCCCCTTGCAATAGAAACACTCAGTCTCTGGCTTGGGCCCAGCCTTGGGTTTCTTCACTGGATTAGCAACTGCTTTGCCACCCTTCTTAGAGTTACCCTTCTTGCCCTTGCCATTCTTCTTGAAACTGGTGGTCTTATTGACCATCAACACTTGATACTCCTTCTGGATGTCTGCCTCAGCGACTTTCAGCATCGAAAACAGCTCGGCGATGGTTTTATTCATCCCTTGCATGTTGTACTGCTGGACGAAGCTCTTGTAGCTTGGAGGGAGTGACTGGAGAATTCTGTCAATGATAGCCTCAGCCGGGAACACAAGTCCCAGATCAGCTATGCGGGTATAGTACCCAGACATCTTCAGTAAGTGCTCACTGACAGACGAATTCTCCTCCATCTTGCAAGCGAAGAATTTATCGGTGGTCTCATACCTCTCGATCTTAGCATTCTTCTCAAAGATGAATTTCAACTCCGTGTACATCTCATATGCACCATGACGTTCAAAACGCCTTTGGAGTCCTCCTTCCAAGCCGTACAACATGGCACATTGTACTATCGAATAGTCATCCGAACGCGTCTGCCAGACGTTCATATCGTCTGCAGAGGCTCCAGGAGCGGGGGGTTGACCTAGCGGTGCATTTAGGACATAAACCTTTTGGGCAGCTGTGAGGATGATCCTCAGATTGCGGAGCCAGTCCACAAAGTTGCTCCCATCATCTTTCAGTTTAGCTTTCTCTAGGAACGCATTAAAATTCAGGGGAACTCCTGCGCGAGCCATCTATAACATAAATTTGCAAAGACATTTTTAGACTATTGTTCATGATAAGTGAGTTATTACCTAATCAAATTAATTATAACTCCCACTCAAATTGACATCCCTCCGGTCATTCGAGCGTGACATGATCCAAATTCACCAACCCAAGTCCGATCATCACGTGAGATGAGGTGGTGTCAATGGTGAACATCAACATGTTGATCATATCTACTATATGACTCATGCTCGACCTTTCGGTCCTCCGTGTTCCGAGGCCATGTCTGTACATGCTAGGCTCGTCAAGTCTAACCCGAGTGGTCTGCACGTGCAAAACTGGCTTGCACCCGTTGTATGCGAACGTAGAGTCTATCACACCCGATCATCACGTGGTGCTTCGAAACGACGAACCTTCGCAACGGCGCACACTCGGGGGGAACACAATTTTATCTTGAAATTTTAGTGAAGGATCACCTTATAATGCTACCGTCGTCCTAAGCAAAATAAGATGCATAAAAGGATTAACATCACATGCAAATCATAAGTGACATGATATGGCCATCAACTCGTGCTTTTGATCTCCATCTCCAAAGCACCGGCATGATCTCCATCGTCACCGGCGCCTCACCATGATCTCCATCATCATGATCTCCATCATCGTGTCGCCATCGGGGTTGTCGGCGCCCACCATGCTCTTACTACTATTGCTACCGTTTAGCGATAAAGTAAAGCATTACAAAGCGCTTAATGATTGACACGCAGGTCATACAAAAATTAAAGACAACCCTATGGCTCCTGCCGGTTGTCGTATGCATCGACATGCAAGTCGATATTAACTATTACAACATGATCATCTCATACATCAAATATAATTCATCATGTCATTGGCCATATCATATCACATGCATACCCTGCAAAAAAAGTTAGACGTCCTCTAATTTGTTGTTGCATGTTTTACGTGGCTGCTATGGGTATCTAGCAAGAACGCTTCTTACCTACGCAAAACCACAACGGTGATATTCAAGTTGCTATTTAACCTTCTACAAGGACCGCCTTGTTCTATTCCGATTCAACTAAGATAGGAGAGACAGACACCCGCCAGCCATCTTATGCAACAAAAGTCACATGTCTGTCGATGGAACCGGTCTCATGTACGTGGACATGTAAAGTTGGTCCGGGCCGCTTCATCCTATAATACCGCTGAATCAAGAAAGACTAAGGAGGGCAGCAATTTAAACATCAACGCCACAAACCCTTTTGTGTTCTACTCGAGAAAGCATCTACGCAAGATCCTAGCTCATGATGCCACTGTAGGGGAACGTTGCATGGGAAACAAAAATTTTCCTACCGTTCACCAAGATCAATCTAGTAGATGCAACTACGAGGGGAGAGTGTGATCTACGTACCCTTGTAGATCGCTAAGCGGAAGCGTTATGAACGCGGATGATGGAGTCGTACTCGTCGCGATTCAGATCGCCGAAGACCTAGCACCGAAGCAACGGTGCCTCCGCGTTCTTCACACGTACGGCTCGGGGACGTCTCCTCCTTCTTGATCCAGCAAGGGGTGGAGGAGAGGTTGATGGAGAACCGGCAGCACGACGGCTTGGTGGTGATGGTGGAGAAGAACTCCAGCAGGGCTTCGCCTAAGCACTGCGGGAGAGGAAGATGTAACGGGAGAGGGAGGGCAGCACCGAGGCACAAACTGTGTTGGCTGCCCTCCCTTTGCCCCACTATATATAGGGGGGGTGGAGAGGTGAGGGCGCCCTAGGGTTTCCCCCTAGGGGCCGGCGGCCAGGGCAAGGGGAGGGGGCGGCGGCCAGGGCAGGGGGAGGCGCCCAGGCCCTAGGGTTTCCCCCCTAGGTGCCTTGCCCCCCAAGCCCAAGGGGTGCGGCCAGCCCTAGGGGGTCCCACCCCCTTAGCCGCATGGGGAGAGGGCCCAGGGGGGGCGCA
The DNA here is from genome assembly GCA_902687465.1 of Secale cereale. Taxonomy (NCBI): domain Eukaryota; kingdom Viridiplantae; phylum Streptophyta; class Magnoliopsida; order Poales; family Poaceae; genus Secale; species Secale cereale. The sequence continues at coordinate 2,199,476 of LR738713.1, read as the reverse complement.
CAGCCCCCTGAGGGCTGTGGTGTTCCCCCTTGTGGCCCAATAGGCCCAGAACAACTTCCGGACCCCCCGAAAACCTTCCCGGTACTCCGCCGATTTCCCGATGCTCCCCGGAACACTTCCGGTACTCCGAAACCTTTCATCCTATATATCAATCTTCGTCTCCGGACCATTCCGGAGACCCTCGTCATGTCCGGGATCTCATCCGGGACTCCGAACAACCTTCGGTAACCATGCACTCTTCTCACTAACAACCCTAGCGTCACCGAACGTTAAGTGTGTAGACCCTGCGGGTTCGGAAACCATGTAGACATGACCGGGACACTCCCAGGTCAATAACCAATAGCGGGATCTGGATACCCATATTGGCTCCTACATGTTTCTCGATGATCTCATCGGATGAACCACGATGTCAAGGATTCAGGCAATCCCGTATACAGTTCCCTTTGTCTCGTCGGTATGTTACTTGCCCGAGATTCGATCGTCGGTATCTCTATACCTAGTTCAATCTCGTTACCGGCAAGTCTCTTTACTCGTTACCGTAATACATAATCCCGTGACCAACTACTTAGTCACTTTGAGCTCATTGAGATGACGTATCACCGAGTGGGCCCGGAGATACCTCTCCGTCACACGGAGTGACAAATCCCAGTCTCGATCCATGTCAACTCAACAGACACCCTCGGAGATACCTGTAGAGTACCTTTATAGTCACCCAGTTACGTTGCGACGTTTGGCACACACAAAGCACTCCTACGGTGTCAGTGAGTTACATGATCTCATGGTCATAGGAACTTTATACTTGACATGCAGAAAACTATAGCGATAACTGACACGATCAAAAGCTATGTTAACGTTTGGGTCTCGTCCATCACATCATTCTCCTAATGATGTGATCCCGTTATCAAATGACAACTCATGTCTTATGACCTGGAAACCGCGGTCATCTTTGATTAACGAGCTAGTCCTGTAGAGGCACACTAGGGACACAAAGTCTGTCTATTCATCCACACGTGTATCTGAGTTTCCAATCAATACAGTTATAGCATGGATAATAAACGATTATCATGAACAAGGAAATATAATAATAACTCTTTTATTATTGCCTCTAGGGCATATTTCCAACAGTTCTGTTGGGGAACGTTGCATGGGAAACAAAAATTTTTCCTACCGTTCACCAAGATCAATCTAGTAGATGCAACTACGAGGAAGGAGTGTGATCTACGTACCCTTGTAGATCGCTAAGCGGAAGCGTTATGAACGCGGATGATGGAGTCGTACTCGTCGCGATTCAGATCGCCGAAGACCTAGCACCGAAGCAACGGTGCCTCCGCGTTCTTCACACGTACGGCTCGGGGACGTCTCCTCCTTCTTGATCCAGCAAGGGGTGGAGGAGAGGTTGATGGAGAACCGGCAGCACGACGGCGTGGTGGTGATGGTGGGGAAGAACTCCAGCAGGGCTTCGCCTAAGCACCGCGGGAGAAGAAGATATGACGGGAGAGGGAGGGCAGCACCGAGGCACGAACTGTGTTGGCTGCCCTCCCTTTGCCCCACTATATATAGGGGGGGTGGAGAGGCTAGGGCGCCCTAGGGTTTCCCCCTAGGGGCCGGCGGCCAGGGCAAGGGGAGGGGGGCGGCGGCCAGGGCAGGGGGAGGCGCCCAGGCCCTAGGGTTTCCCCCCTAGGTGCCTTGCCCCCCAAGTCCCAAGGGGTGCGGCCAGCCCTAGGGGGTCCCACCCCCTTAGCCGCATGGGGAGAGGGCCCAGGGGGGGCGCACAGCCCCCTGAGGGCTGTGGTGTCCCCCCTTGTGGCCCAATAGGCCCAGAACACCTTCCGGACCCCCCGAAAACCTTCCCGGTACTCCGCCGATTTCCCGATGCTCCCCGGAACACTTCCGGTACTCCGAAACTTTTCATCCTATATATCAATCTTCGTCTCCGGACCATTCCGGAGACCCTCGTCATGTCCGGGATCTCATCCGGGACTCCGAACAACCTTCGGTAACCATGCACTCTTCTCACTAACAACCCTAGCGTCACCGAACGTTAAGTGTGTAGACCCTGCGGGTTCGGAAACCATGTAGACATGACCGAGACACTCCCAGGTCAATAACCAATAGCGGGATCTGGATACCCATATTGGCTCCTACATGTTTCTCGATGATCTCATCGGATGAACCACGATGTCAAGGATTCAGGCAATCCCGTATACAGTTCCCTTTGTCTCGTCGGTATGTTACTTGCCCGAGATTCGATCGTCGGTATCTCTATACCTAGTTCAATCTCGTTACCGGCAAGTCTCTTTACTCGTTACCGTAATACATAATCCCGTGACCAACTACTTAGTCACTTTGAGCTCATTGAGATGACGTATTACCGAGTGGGCCCGGAGATACCTCTCCGTCACACGGAGTGACAGATCCCAGTCTCGATCCATGTCAACTCAACAGACACCCTCGGAGATACCTGTAGAGTACCTTTATAGTCACCCAGTTACGTTGCGACGTTTGGCACACACAAAGCACTCCTACGGTGTCAGTGAGTTACATGATCTCATGGTCATAGGAACTTATACTTGACATGCAGAAAACTATAGCGATAACTGACACGATCAAAAGCTATGTTAACGTTTGGGTCTCGTCCATCACATCATTCTCCTAATGATGTGATCCCGTTATCAAATGACAACTCATGTCTTATGACCTGGAAACCGCGGTCATCTTTGATCAACGAGCTAGTCCTGTAGAGGCACACTAGGGACACAAAGTCTGTCTATTCATCCACACGTGTATCTGAGTTTCCAATCAATACAGTTATAGCATGGATAATAAACGATTATCATGAACAAGGAAATATAATAATAACTCTTTTATTATTGCCTCTAGGGCATATTTCCAACACTATCAATATCCGAACCAAGTGCATCCACGCAGTCCATCGCTCACCAACTAACGCACGTCTGAACTGAATATTCAAGGGAGTCGTTTAAAATACTGTGCCTACTTAATCCTCCTTATGTTGCACAATGTTATAAAGGGTGGGATATTGTACGACTAGGGGCGCCTCTCCTAACCACGTATCCTTCCAAAATCTTGTTGACATCCCATTGCCAACCAAGAATTCAACCCTACGAAAGAACAAGTCATTCGTTCTCATGAGTCCCTTTCAAAATGGTGAGTCACTTGGTCTCACGGTAACCTGGGCGAGCGTTTTTGACTGTAAATACTTATTGCATAGAATATGTGCCCACATACCTTCTGGCTCTGTCTCTAACCTGTAGAGCTATTTACTCATAAGACATTTATTCTTAATTTCTAAGTTCTCAATACCGAGACCCCCCTGGTCCTTGGGTCGGCAAAGAATATCCCATCGCGTGAGACGATATTTCCTCTTGGCCTCATCTGACTGCCAGAAGAATCAAGATCTAATGAAATCAAGTCTCTTTCGCACCCCTTTCGGTATCTCAAAGAACAATAGCAGGAACATCGGCATACTAGTAAGAACCGAGTTAATCAACGCTAGCCGACCTCCATACGACATAAGCTTGCTCTTCCAGCAACTAAGATTTTTTTCAATTCGATCTTCGATGCACTTCCATTCTTTATTAAATAACTTACAGTGATGAATTGGTATGCCCAAATAACTGAATGGCAAAGAACCTAATTCACACCCGAACAATTGTCTATAAGTGTCATGCTCTTCTTTGGCCTTTGTAAAGCAGAACAACCCGCTCTTGTGAAAGTTTATCTTTAATCCAGACAATTGTTCGAAGAGACATAATATGAGTTCCATATTTCGTGCTTTTGCAATGTCATGTTCCATGAATAGGATAGTATCGTCAGCGTATTGTAAAATGGAGATTCCCCCATCGACTAGATGAGGGACTAACCCCTCCACTTGACCATTTTGCTTGGCCTTGCCAATAAGAATGCTCAACATATCGGCCACTATATTAAATAGGAGAGGAGACATGGAATACCCTTGTCTCAGTCCCTTATGTGTCTGAAAGTAGTGACCGGTATCATCGTTAACCTTGATTCCGACAGTACCCTTCTGGACTTGAGAACCCATTTGGTCCCGCCAGGCCTCACTAATGAAGACTTTTAATCGAGTATTTGACAAAAAACTACCACATTTCACGTATCCGTCCCACAGAACTACCACATTTTGAAAACTGACCAAAAACTCCAGATTAGTGCTGATTTCGCGAAAAAAAACTACCAAGTTCACTTGATGACAGATTTAACCGGTTTAACCGCCTTTCTGACAGGGCTGGCCCACCAGTCAAGACGGCGGCTGCTAACGGCGCTCGCCTGCCGCCCGTTAGCCAGGCCCGTCCGTCGGACCCGGTCGCGTCGCGGGAGGAGATCGAGATGAGGGATCCGGAAGCGCCCTCGATGGTGAGGCTGCCGGAGCACGTGGTGCTGGAGATCCTCGCGCGCATGCCCGACGTCACCGACCTCTTCCGCTGCGCGGCCGCGCGCAAGCGCTGGCATGACCTCATCACCGAGCCGTCCTTCCTGACGCCGCTGGCCGAAGGGCGCGTGCCACTGCTCCTCCCTCATCGGCTTCCTCGACCGGGAGCGGCGCCGCGGCGGGGAAGGGCCGCCGGGCTCCAGCTTCGTCCGCGCGCCGGGGTCGGTGCTCGGCCCCGGCCGCCCCGGCTCGGCTCCTTCGTCCCTGACGCCGCCGGCCTCCTCGACGACCGCTTCGTGCCGCTCGCCTCGCATCGCGGCGTGCTCCTCGTGCGCTTTGACGACGGCGCCGAGACGGAGGCCGAGCCAGAGCCCGACGTCGACCGCCTCGCCGTGTGCAACTTGCTCTCGGGCGCGTGCCATGTGCTCCCCCCGCTGCGCTGCGACTGGTTCTTCGACTACTTTGGCACGAGCGCCCACGCCATCCTCATCGGCGCGGACTGTTGCCCCGACGACGGCCAGCGGCAACCGCTAGACCCGGCCTCCTTCAAGGTGCTGGTCATCGGCGTCAGCGACGACCGGCGGCACTACGTTCTCCGCACGTCGTCCTCCGGTGAGCCGGGCGGGAGCGCGCCTAGCGAGTGCTTCGACCCGGTAGAGCGCGGCATCCTCGGGCCGTTCAAGCGGCGCAGCACCATCATGAGCCACGGGACGGCGCACTGGGTCCTCTGGGACCTGGTGAAGTTCCACGTCCTCGACGTGAACGCCGCCACTCGCCACGCCTCCTTGCAGGAGCTACAGACCCCACCGCCGGCGGGCGACCTCCACATGTACGAGCGCCATTAGCCATTAGCGCGGCCGCCGTCCTGACCGGTTGGCCAGCCCTGTCAGATTCGCTTTTAAAACGGTTAAATCTGTCATCAAGTGAACTTGGTAGTTTTTTGTCACGAAATCAACACTAATCTTGAGTTTTTTGTCAGTTTTCAAAATGTGGTAGTTCTGTGGGACGGATACGTGAAATATGGTAGTTTTTTGTCAAATACTCCTTTTAATTACTGTACCCACTTGCCGCAAAAAAAGTAGAGTAATAATTGTTCTCCACAGAAAGCCTATATAGCCACTTGCTCACTAGGCATCTGTTATTTACATCTAAAGTTCATATTGACCTTGCAAAGGGAACTCTATCCGAAAACCCAACCACCACGGACTGTGTCTGTCATCAAGATGTTTTCTGAATTCTTAGCAGCTTGTCTTGTCCAACAACTTGAATCTGTTGCTGCTGTGTGTCTGCCGTGTGTTAGTACTAGCACGGAAACTGACGCGCATGAAAAATGCACACATTTGCTCTGTTTTCCTCTCGGATGCATCTATTGCTACAACTAATCACTCTCCACAAAAAGAAAGAGTGAATAAGTAGCTCAGTACTGTGATGGTTTGACGGTGTGGGCTCTCTGTGTTAAGATCCAGCTACTAATTCACTCAATTGATAAGGTTCCGCTTACAGCTCGAGTTACAAAGGATAATCTCAGAGTAAGGAGATCAAAGGAGAAAGAAGATGAACAAGCATATCCAGCCAGCAGCATGCCTCGGCGGAAGCCGCACGCGGGCATGCTAGTATACTGCCTAGGCGACACTTCAAATCTTCAGACATCCACATCCGGATGAAACGAGTATTTAACAAAAAACTACCACATTTTATGGAAACGTGGCCAGAAACTACCACTTTACGGATTTATGCCGAAAACTACCACTTTTTTTTGCTAATCTGTGACTAAAAACTACCACATCGACTTAATGACTAATTAGCAAGAATTAAACTTGATTATGGCAGGTTGCGGCCCACATGTCATTCTTCTTCTTCCACCCTGCCATCGCCGCGGGTCCCTCCCCTTCCCCACCTCCTTCCCGCAGCAAGGTGAAGGGGAGCGTCGAGAAGGCCAAGGACGAGTTCAAGATCCTGCACGTCGCCGCCGCGTCGCTGCGCGCGGACCTGGAGAGAGAAGGCGGAGCTGGCCGCGCTACAACAGAAGCAGAGCACGTTGTTGTCTACGCCCATCCCGTCGCTGGAGGAGGAGCTGAGTCGGGTGACCTCCGAGCTCGCCGGGGCGCAGGCAAGAGTGAAGGACATCGAAGAGGAGAAGAAGAAGACGAGGGCCGAACAGCTAGACGAGGCACGACGAGAGGCAGAGCGAGCCAAGGCGAGTGCACGGGCGACACATGAGGAAGCCGCCGCGGGCAGGGAAGACACACACGTGGCCAGGGCCATGGTCCAGGCCATGGAGGCGCGGTTGGAGGCCGTGTTGCGAGAGGTGCTTGCCGCGAAGGCGTCGGTGGAGACCGCCGCGGCCGGTGGAGGTAGGGGTGGATTAACGAGCTGCTCGGCTCATTAAGCTCGTGCTCGTTGAGGCTCGGCTCGTTAAGCTCGTTAAGATTAACGAGCAGAAACCTCTGCTCGGTTTCGGTTCGTTTGAAGCTCGTTGAGCTCGTGAGCGCTCGTTAACATATTATAATATGTTACGGTCTATATGATGAGTGCATAGTTGTGATTTTTAAGATGGAAGATGGTGGCTACGAAAGAAATACACTCGTTTGTTGCGTCCTATGTCGATTAGATTGAATAGATGAGTTGAGGTGCTACAAAAAGTTTGCCACGTAAGATGAAAATATGAGATGTGTAGTTGCTAACGAGCTTAACGAGCTACTCCTGAAACTCGTTAGCTCACTCATTAAGCTTGTTAAGCTTAACGAACTGAAATCAATGATTGACTCTGTTCATTAAGAAGCGAGCTACGAGCTTAACGAGCCGAACTATCGAGTGCTCATTATGCTCGCGAGCTACGAGCTTTTGGTCCAGCCCTAGGTGGAGGAGCAGCACCACCACGCCGCCCATGGACTCGCCCAGTAGGAACCGAGACAGCGGCGTCGATGCAGGGTCGCAACCACACCGTCATGGCCAGCAACCACACTTTGCCGATGTCCTCGTCCGCCGACTGGTGCGAAGGTGAAGCTCACCTGCTTCCCTCCCATGCACTGAAAGTGTTTGTTAAAATGCCACAGAGAGAGGAGGAAGCTCATTAGCCCTGACGGGTGGGCCCCACTTGTCATAAATGTGTTTAAATCTTCTAAACTGGTCATTTTTCGAAAGTGGTAGTTTAAATATTCTAAAATGGTAGTTTCTGAGTACGTTTCCATGAAATGTCATGGTTTTTGGTTAAATACTCGGATGAAACCCTAGCCACATGCCACTCCACCCCACTTTGAGTTCGCGCCACTCTGCCTTTCCTCGGCTTTTCTCCGGTGACCTCTGGCCTCCTCCAGCATGACAGGCAGCGAATCCAACTCCAAGATGTCTGGATCCGTCAACTGGGACATCGTCCTCTCCGGGGACGAGGAGGAGATGGCCATTCGCATGTCTCTCCATCATCGAGTTTTGACATAAGTGTTATAGGATTCCTGTCAAGGGGGGATGTTCTATAAGATGATTGGTTGATGGTGAGGACTCAAATTTTACACTCCATGTAAACACTACTAGAAAAAGGGCTATAGATGGGATTGACACTAATCGCGCACCAGACAAGCGGTGCGCCATTAGTATATACTAATGGCGCACCACCTTCTGATACGCCATTAGAGTTGAAACTACTAATGGCGCACCTGGCCCAGGGTGCGCCATTAGTATCAAATTTTTTTCTTGAACTAGTGCGCCTGTCCAAACATACTAATGGCGCATCCAGACACAGTGCGCCATTACTAGTTGTAACTAGTAATGGCGCACCTGTCGAAAAGTGCGTCACTAATGTTATTTTTTTATTATATTTTTTATTCCTTTTTTTGCAAAACTACTAATGGCGCACTGTGGAACAGTGCGCCATTAGTATGTTTTTTTTTTGCAAAACTACTAATGGCGCACCACCAGAAGGTGCGCCATTAGTAACCTGGATTACTAATGGCGCATTTAGAGTTGGTGCGCCATTAGTAAGTGAGCAGCAACAAGATATTTTGGACAACCTCTCCTACCCACACTCACTTTCTCCCCACTTCATTCTCTCCACCTCCTACTTGTCTCGGGTGCCTCCTCTTTTTCACCTCATTTTCACCATAGATTCATTCAAATTAAGTGGTTAAATTACCTTGTTTTGATAGGTAAGTAAGGGGGGAAGCTATATTTATGTTGTTCTCCCTACAACAATGTGCACATGCACTTTTTATGGCCTAGCGCTAGATCTATGTATGTTCGTGGTGTTGCATATGTTTGTGGTGTTGCATATGTGTTTGTGTTTGGAGGTGTACCGGTATTTGAAATGCGATAGTTGCCAATATTTTCCCGGAATGTTGATTCATTTCCGTTTCGGCGAGAATTTTGGCATTAAGCATTCTTTTTTGTCCTATTTTTAGGGAAAGTCATGCCAACTTTTTTCTTGGTTCTAAAATATCGTTTTGCTCTACCCCGCAGGCGACCATGGTCCACACGATGACCGAAGGCATCGTGAATAGGTTTTTGAGGTCCGCGAAGGCCGAGATGCTTCAAAAGAACGAGACAGAGATAAGATGTCCGTGTCGAAGATGCAAGCTGAAGAGCCTTATTGCGGACCCGGATTCCGGGCAGGTGCGGGACCACCTGCTCTTGCGTGGTTTCATGGATGGCTATCGGTGGCAAGGTGATGAAGATGACTACGAAGTCGTCCATGGGGGCCGGGCAAGAAATGAGGAAGGGCAGCAAGACAACCACCGCGGCTCGGGCGGGCGAGAAGACGAAGAATCCCTAGGAGATGATCACGACGGTGATGCTGTACACAGTCATCATGTAGAAGATGCAGGACATGATGATGAGGAAGATGCCGGAGTAGACGACGGGCATGATCATGAAGATGATGATGCCGGCGGAGCAGACGGCGCTGGACCATCGATGGGCTGGGTGCAGGACCCTCATATTCAAGAGCTGCTTCTCAAGCAGACGGATAACGCAAGAGCTGCCGCCCGAGAGAAAGCCAAGATGGATCAACTTGAGTTAGACGCGGTTACTCCATTGTATGAAGGATGCAGGCCCGAGGATACCCGCCTGAAAGTAACACTCATGGCTCTGGAGATGAAGGTAAAACACAAAATGACCGACGCATGCTTCGACGAGAACATGTCATTCTGGCACGAACGTCTTCCCAAGGGGAACAAGTGCCCGACCAGTTTGGAGGAGGCGAAGAAAATCGTGTGTCCTCTGGATTTACCGCACGTGAAATACCATGTGTGCATGAACAATTGCATCATTTATCGGGACGAGCACGCGGAGTCTACCATATGTCCGGTGTGCGGCGTCACTCGATACAAGAAGAGGAAGAAAGCTCATCGAAAAGTGGTGTGGTACTTTCCGATCACTCCTCGTCTGCAGCGGTATTTCGCGGACCCTAAAGTAGCAAAGCTCCTGCGTTGGCACGCGGATAGGGAGGAGAAGAAGTGAGAAGATGACGCAAATGATCCGGAGATAGATAAAAAAGACAAGATGCTCAGTCACCCTAAGGATGCGAGCCAGTGGCAAGCGTTGAACTTCGAAGACGTAGAATTTGGGAACGATCCAAGGAACATCGTGCTGGGCGCGAGCACCGATGGAGTCAATCCATTTGGCAGCCAGAGAAGCACACATAGCACCTAGCCTGTGTTTGTGTGGATGTACAACCTTCCTCCCTGGTTGTGCATAAAGAGGAAGTACATTCACATGAGTATGCTAATTGAAGGACCGAAACAACCAGGGAACGACATCAATCTGTATCTGGGGCTGCTGAAAGAGGAGCTTGACACGCTGTGGAAAACGCCAGCCAATACGTGGGACGCCGCAGAGAAAGAATATTTTCCTATGAGAGCCACGCTGCTCACGACGGTGCACGACTATCTCAGTTACGGATATGTCGCGGGGCAGGTGGTCCACGGATTTTCTGGATGCGTCAGGTGCATGGATGACACAACGTATCGCCAGCTAGATAGAGATTCCGGGTCTTCAAAAACCGTGTTCATGGGACATCGAAGGTGGCTTCACGACGATGACCTGTGGAGAAAACGCAAGGATCTGTTCGATGGTGAAACCGAACCCCGAGGACGCCCGCGTACGAGGAGCGGCGAGGAAATAGACGAGCTGTTGAAAAATTGGAAAGATTGCCCACTGCCGGGAAAGAAGAAAAAGGCGCCAGAGCCGGGAAAGAACCGAAAGGCGCTAGAGCCGCTGCTGAAGGTATGGAAAACGAGGTATGTTTTCTGGGACTTGCCATACTGGAAGATCCACCGTGTGCCTCACAGCCTTGATGTAATGCATATCACGAAGAACGTGTGCGAGAGTCTGCTTGGTACCCTGCTCAACATGCCAGAGAGGACCAAAGATGGGTCGAAAGCAAGGGCAGACTTGAAATCAATGGGCATCAGGCAGGAGCTTCACGCTATATATGATGATGATGATGATGATGATGATGATGATGAGGCGAAGCAGGACACGGAAAGTCGTCGCAAAGGCAAAAAGGCCAAGAAGACCGGAAATGACTACCCGCCCGCGTGCTTCACTCTAAGTCAGGAGGAGATCGAGCAGTTTTTCACCTGCCTCATAGGAGTAAAACTTCCTTACGGTTACGCGGGGAAGATAACAGATACCTAGACCCAGCGAAGCTGAAGTTCAGCGGGATGAAGTCTCACGACTGTCACGTGCTGATGACGCAGATACTTCCAGTTGCAATCCGTGGGATCATGGACGCGCACGTCCGTGAAACCCTATTTGGCCTATGCAACTTTTTCGACGTCATCTCTCGGAAGTCTGTTGGCGTGAGGCAACTCAGAAGGCTACAGGAAGAGATCGTGGTGATACTTTGCGAGCTTGAGATGTACTTCCCGCCCGCATTCTTCGACGTTATGGTGCATCTGCTGGTCCATATCGTGGACGATATCATCCAACTCGGGCCGACGTTCCTGCATAGCATGATGTCGTTCGAAAGGATGAACGGTGTCATCAAAGGATACGTTCGCAACATGTCACGTCCAGAGGGAAGCATAGCCAGGGGCTTTCTGACCGAAAAGTGCATCTCCTACTGCACGAATTATCTAGGCATCGAGAACCCCGTTGGTCTGCCCGTCAACAGGCACCTCGGTAGGCTCGCTGGATGGGGTCACCGTGAGGGTCGCCGCGAAATGCATGTCGACTTCGAGGGTCGACTCACCGACTTTGAAAGAGCAAACCTAGTCGCGCTACAACACATAGACGTGGTCGATCCTTGGGTGGTAGAGCACAAAACCTTTATTGAGAAGACGTACAATGACCGAGGCCAACAGAGGACGGACGGAGATATAATCAAAGAGCACAACTCATGTTTCACGCGTTGGTTCAAGCAGAAGCTTCTGTCGTACCCTTTACATGAGGATTCTTCCGCGGAAGAACAACTCATATTCGCCTTGTCACAGGGCGCCGAGCACAACCTGATGACCTATGAGGCATACGATATCAACGGATACACATTCTACACCGAGGCCAAGGACATGAAGAGCGATGGTTACCAGAACTCCGGGGTAACGATGGAATCCTACACCGGTAACGACAAGGACAGATCCTACGGAAGGATCGAGGAGATCTGGGAGCTGAGCTACGCTGGAGAGAAGGTCCCGATGTTCCGTGTCAGATGGGCCAAGAGCGTCCTAAAAGAAGACCGGTATTTCACCACCATGGTTATACCCGAAGCCAAATCCAAGACCGCGGGCGCAAACGTCACCGCGAAAAATGAGCCATGGGTACTGGCTTCCCAAGTTGACCAATGCTTCTTCATTACCGACCCGTCAAAGCCCAGTCGTGTTGTCGTGAGGAGAGGCAAAAGGAAGATCATCGGAATGGATGGAGTAGCCAATGAGCAAGACTTCGACAAGTACGGCGACCCGAGGATCGAACATGACGACGATGATGAAGTAGCAGCATACATCAGAAGAAGAAGCAGGACCACCCTACCTAAAGGACATCCGTTCCACAGAAGAACTCCATTTGCGAAAAAGAAGGGCAAGAAGATTGTGAATAGATAGCTAGCTAAGATCGATTGTATTTAAATCGTAGCCTTCATTTCTCGATTGTATTTCATGGGCACTTTTTGAACTCTTGAATGTTTTTAAATTTCATGGGCACTTTTTGAATTCATGAGAACACTCGATCTCGATCCCCCTCCATCTCGATCGTTATCCCCCCTCGCCAGATTCCCCTTGCTAGATCCCCCTCGCCGCTGAGCACCCCCCGCACCCTCCCCCGCTCCACCATCG
>LR738713.1:2154807-2183936 GCA_902687465.1 Secale cereale | reverse complement strand
GGGGGGCCCAGGCGCCCCCCCCCCCGGCGCGGCCCAGGGGGGGCGCGCCCACAGGGCGCCTGGAGCCCCTGTGGCCCCCCCAGGCTGCCCTTCGGACGCAGTGTTGTTTCCGGATCGCTGATTTTTTATATATTTTTTCTGGATTTTTCTGGGCAGTTCTCGAAACGTGAAAACCTGAAATACAAAAACAGCCGAAAACAGAAACTGGCACTGGGGTGCACTGGATTAGTAAGTTAGTCCAAATATGATCAAAAGTGTATGGAAGTGTATGAATATCATAGCAATATCACTCAAAAGTGGCATGGAGCAAGCATAAATTATAGATACGTTTTGGACGTATCACCATGACAAGGAGCCAACCTCATCTTGTCACGTACTTTGGAGTTCCTTGATTATTGTGTCATTAATGAATGAGGTTGTTACTGTTTCAGACTGTGTTGAACTACATTCATATATGATCACGAATATGGGCCAACTGCACTTCATTGTCTTCTTTTTATTGTTTCCCTGCCACCTAATTGCCATTTGGTTTTGGTTTCCTGCTGTAGTAGCACTCGTAGAATAGAAAGTAAAAGCATTGGTATTGCATGTCAGCTGTAGGAATCATGAGGGTCTAGAATCAAAGTTCTTTGTTTAGTATCTTTGGCCTTTCCAGCTGATCAACTTTGTGCTCTATGTGTAGGTCTCTTGAAAGAATCATCAAATTTATTGTCTGGCTACTACGGTTTGGTGGATTTCCTCAACCTCTTCCTCGGTTCTGGTGAGTCGATGGTCTACTCAGTAGAATCATGAGGTTCTACTGAGTAGTAGGTTCTCTGGTATTGCTCTTTAGTATATGCATGGGTAGATGTGTTTCTTGCAGCTTGCTCGCATGGTTTTTAAGTTGTTACATGAAGTTGCACCAGTTCAGTTTGTCCAGCAAGTTGATTAATTGTAGCAAATAATGTATGTTCTCTCAAATATCTGGAGATGTCCGCATAATGCTTTGTCTTGCTACAAAAGCGGTCCTCTATAATTTCAATTCTGGTTTTTTATTGTTGTGCTACGAACAAGAGAAATTTCTAGCCGTCAGTTTCCAGTGCTAGTATTTAATTTTGCCTTGTCTGTTGCCAACTGTTTTAAGCACTGTTGGTACGGCATGAACTGGACTTCTTGTGCCAAAATTTGTGAACTGCGTATTTTTACATTGAGAAAGACTTATAAAGATGATGATTTTGCTAGTTTGCTGGGTTTTGTCTCCGACCATCGTGTCATGATGATTTTGCAGGTACCCCGAGAGGCCCTTGAGTTTGCTGGAATGTCGATTAACTTCCGTTCCGGCAAATTCGGGTACTCCATATGTCCTATTTTCAGCAAAGGTCATGCTGAAATTTTCCGTGAATTTTAGCATGATTTGCTAAAAATAGGACATATGGGGTACTTGTGACTAATGCATGGGCCGGGGTATCTTAGTAGTTAATTAAGTAGGATCAAGTGCCCCTTTATTCTAGCTGCACTAAACCATAGGCGGCAATAGAGCCAAGTGATTAGGCCCAACTTAGAATTCTCCTTCCCAGCTTAGCTTTTAGGATGCCTCGGTGTCGACAAACCATTAATTATAAAACCTTGGCTTTTAGGGTGCCTCGGTGTCGATAAAAACCGAAATGATGAAAGCTTAGGCTTTTAGGGTGCCTCGGCGTCGAAAAACCCTCAATGATAAAAGCTTAGCTTTTAGGATGCCTCGGTGTCGACAAACCCTAAATGATGAGACCATGATCTTGTTCCTTGACAATAACCAACTTTTTGACCAAACTTTGTTCCTATTTAGAGAGAAACATGGCCAACAATGATGAGGCCGGGGGTTCGGGCGGCAAGGCATTCTGGGAGCTGTCCCAGGAGATGGAGGAACAACCTCACTTGTATGAGGACGCCGCCTTCCCCACCGATCCTGAGACCACTGATGGTACCGCCGAGGATGACCCCACTGATGCCACCACTGATGGTGCCGCCGAGGATGCCACCACTGATGATGGCGGCGCACGCATAGATGGCAGCCAACCGAAGAGGCAACGGAAGGACCGGCGCCCGACCGTGCTCCGCACCCTCAAGGAGGAAGTTACTGAAGTGGACTCCGACGGGAATCCAACGGCGCCCGAACGAATAGTCAAGGGGTACTCGCTTCAGCTCGGGTGCATTCTCCGGAGCACCGTCTCGATCAACACTGAGAACCTGAGGCATCCTGACCGAGGGAATTTGCGCAACCTCCTCTTCACGAAGCTGCACGAACGATACAAGTTCCCCGCTGAATTTGAAAACACAAGCCTCAAAGGGAATAAAGTGAACAATGCTGCCCTCATGAAGATGAGCAAGGCCCTGTCTACTTGGAAAATCACGGTGAAGAGAATGATCAAGAAAGGTGAGAGTTATGAGAAGATCAAGGAGAAAAATCCTTCGATCACCGAAGATGACTACAACGACTTCAAGATCAATTGCTCGAGCACCGCAAACTCCGAATCAAGTCAGTGGGGGAAAGAAATGCGGGAGCTGAACTTAGGGGAACACACACTCGGTCCCGGCGGTTACAGAGTGGCGGAGCCTATATGGGACAAGGAGGAGGCGGACCGTGCCGAGCAAGGCCTACCGCCCCTCTTCAATAAATACGGTGACAAGCAGACCAGGAACTTTGTCAGGGCCCGGTACAAGAAGGACTCGAAAACAAAGGAGCTTACCACGGATCCGAAGACCAGGGCGCTTGAGCTTGTTCTGGTAAGGAATACACCCCCGCATAATTAGCTCCATATGGTCGCATTCTAATTAGTGAAGCCACATTTCTAAATGGTTCACATTCCTTCCGCAGGCGACTGAAAGCAGTAGCGCGGGGTCGACTAAGAGCAACCCTTGGGACACCACTCTAAATAGGGCGTTGAATGTAATGAAGAACAAGGATAAGCTCAGTAAGCCGACGTCAGCTGGTCGTGTGGCCGGCAAAGGCTTGTCGACAAAATGGTCGTCATACTATAACGCTGGTGGGCGAAAGGAGAAAAAGACCAGCTCGGAAAGCCATGCGCGCGAGGTTCAAGAACTCAAGGCACAGGTGGCGCGGATTCCGGAGATTGTCCAAGAGCAAGTGCAACAACAACTCGGAGAGACGATCACCGCCATTGTGCCTACCTTGATCGAGGGGTTGAGTGCGTGGATTGCGGGCGGCTAACAGGGGCCGCCCCCGATTCCTAGCTTCACGGCCAGCAACTCGCAGAACACGATGGCGGGGCCATTGGTGTCTCCAGCGGAGGCGGCATTGGTGTCTCCGACGCCGGCACGGGAGCTTAATGCACCCGGGTGTACGCCGGCCGACACCTCTGCAGCAAGCGGCCCCTCCGTCAACTGCACGCCCGCCGTTGGCGGTGCCGCGACATTAGCCGAGCTCGACGCCATCATCACGGTAACTAATTAAGCCTCTCTCGGCCGAGGACTTCATCTCCTTGCATTTGACTGGGCATCCCTGACACCCTACATGTTTTCGCAGGGCGCCGCCGACGTTCCGTGCACTCTCCTGCACTTCTTGAACAACGAGTTGGTCGATGTCGCCAAGGGCAAAATCGTTCAACCAGGCAACCCCGTGTTCCACGGTACCCAGATGCCACCCAACTTGTTTAGGGTTCAACTGGTTCGGGTGCTGCCAGGCTGCGACGAGTTGTTACCTCCGATTCGACCCATCGGGGCCGACGGTGATGACATGATGACCCTCAGCGCCTGCCTGAGCTGGCCCCTGCTTTGGCCGAAGAGCCAGATTCGTTTGGGGGTGGGGGACACCACCCCAAAGACAACACCGCCAGTCGTGCCGGCGCCAAGTCGGCCCAATGGCAAGACCGCCGCAATGGTGCCGGACATCCCTATGCCACTGGATCCAAACATGCATATGGCACAGGATCAGAATGACGACGACGACGATACATTTGGCAACGTCGATCAGTACTTTGCCGATCATGGGTACGGTGGCGACTTCATGGGGCCTCCTTCTCAAGAACCCAACCCAACAAAAGACGTGCGCGATCTAGCTGGTACCGCGGAGAAGCCAAGTTGCAATAGGCGTCGTCTGCCGTTCAGCTCTCAGGAGACGCCTCCATCTGCCGACTTCACTGAGCCTCAGATAGGCGAGGTGCGAAATATTATCAGCCCCAACACACTCAAGAAGGCGGTCTGTGAGCAGAACTCGGTCCCATTACAGGAGAAGAAGAAGGCACGCAAAAGAAAGACTAACAAGGGTGCGAGCCAGCCGGCACCGAGTATGATCCGTGCTCAGGACGGGCCACCTTCACCTGAGGATGTAATGAGGAGGGTGCATGTGGCGGGTAGGCCGATGCTACCGAGAAATATGCTCAATGCTGCAACCAGTGCTATGCGGAGTCTGCATGACAGTGTTCTTTCTTTGGAGAAGCGGCGTCTCAGAGAGAAGGATGTGGCATACCCGGTTTTCGCGGCCAAGGTGCCAGAGGGCAAGGGCTTTGTGGATAACTCCATCGGGGGTACGATCGTCCTGCGGTTTGATGACATCCACGCTATGTTGAACCTTCATCTGCTGCACTACACCTTCGTTCGGCTATTTTCGCTGAGTATGGAGATGCGGATCATTCGCGACAAGACCCCGGACATCGTGATAGTCGACCCCTTCTACATGCGTGCCAAGATCTTGGGCAGCGCTGGGGACCGGCAAGTCGCGAGTTCTTACCTCGAAGGCGTCATTCTGGCAAACCGAGATAAGGATAACTTCCTCGTGCCTTACTTTCCCGAGTAAGTCCTCCCCTCAACCGCCCCGTGACATATGAATTCTTAGATTTCGATCGTTTTTTTAACATTTCGTGTTTTCTGGTGAGACACATTGCACGCTCATCCTCCTAAGCCCCAAATATTCCATGGCCACGTATTTCGACCGGGACCGTCAGTCGAACGTAGACTACACAAATGTCAAGAAGGGTTCTTGATGATGTTCTCCCCGGCTACGCCAAATCTGGAGGCACCTTCACCAGGCCTATTCGTAAGACCGGCAAGCACGTGTTCTCCCACAATACGATGTTCTGCTGCGTCAAGCAGCCGCCTGGCGATCAGAAGGGTGCCTACTACGCCATCCATCACATGCGGGCGATCATACGGGACCATCATCAACTTCTGCTACCGAGTAAACTCAAAGATTGGGCCGCGAGCGTGTCGGCAATCCAGGACGCGGACATCAGACAAGAATTCTTTCGCATCCAGTCGGAGTTTGCGGAAATCATCCATCAAGATGTCCTTCGTACCTCGGGGCGGTTCTACCTCAGAAATCAACCATCCAACAGTGACATCGACACAATGCTACAAATGCAGGCTGACAACGCCCGTGATTTCATGACTCCCACGATAGACAGCGGCTTCATCCACGCTCCGGTCCCTTGAGTCGAGTCGAAAGCAGTGATGCTGTGTCTAGTTCTGAAACATCGATTGGCTCATGTTGTAATTAAACTTTAATGAACTTGTAGTATGTCTCTTTGGTTTCGAGAGTCGTTCAACTTAGATGTAATCGATGCTATTAATGTCTTGCTTTTCTCTTCCGATCGTTCTGTTGCATACTTATATATTGCTTATGTATTGTCTGTGAATTGGTACTAACGTTTCGTTTGGCTAGTGCATAGCGATGCCGTCGTATGTCGTGTACAAGGGTAAGGTTCCCGGAGTCTACGACGACTGGGAGGAGTGTCGGAGACAGGTTCACCGATTCAGCGGTAACAGTTACAAAGGGTACACCACTAGGGCCGAGGCGGAATCTAGATACGCCCGCTATCTAGCGGGAGAGGGGAGGGAGCGTTGGAGGAACCGGATGAAGACGAGTTTCATCGTGATGATGCTCATCGTGATGACCGCAGCTCTCTTCTATATGATGGTAGTTTAGATGATCGATATCGACTTGTAATGTGAAGACAAACTCGCTACTCGCGGTCTCGAGACTTGTAATATAATGTTCTATCTTTGTTCGGTCTTTTCAATTCGGAGACTAATATGATGAATTGTATTCGGAGACTAATATGATGAATTGTATTCAGAGACTAATCTTCTATTGTATTCGATGAATCTGTTGTTGATGTGTGATGTCTATATTCTGTCCAATAATACATTTTGTAACCTATGCAAAAAACAGAAAATTAAAAAAAAATAACCTAATATTCATACTAATGGCGCATCACATCACAGTCCGCCATTAGTATGCCAAAGGATACTAATGGCGCATCATTAAACAGTGCGCCATTAGTATGCCGAAGTTACTAATGGCGCATCTTGCTGTTGTGCGTCATTAGTATGCCAAAGCACCTGGGTATACATGCCCCCCTGGGAGGCATACTAATGGCGCACTGTTGTATATACTAATGGCGCATCAGAGGTGCGCCATTAGTATACCAGATACTAATGGCGCACCAGAGGTGCGCCATTAGTAAAATATACTAATGGCGTGGCACTAATGGCACACCACTAATGCGCCATTAATGGCCAAATTAGGTGCGCCATTAGTAGGCCTTTTCCTAGTAGTGAAATACTCTAATAGTTACTTTGTTGATTCAAGTGTTGTTAGATGGGGGACAAAGCTGCTTATGTTGATTCTTTGTATTTTTTAGAGAGAGATGCTTATGTTGATTATGTGAATATACAACTTTCCTTATTTCCACACGATAGAGTTTTTCTTTAGCTCAGGCTACATGGTATCCCTTATCTTTGCCATTCATTTTTGCATCGCGATTCGTGCAGACGTATTTGTCTTTTTTGTTTCTCGCAAACGACACAACATATAAACTTCAAATTTTGCAGAACAACAATACAGTCTAACTACAATCTGGGAAAAAACTTTCAGAATTTTTCATGCATTTTAAATATTAAAATAATATTTTTAGTCAAACAAAATCTCATTTTGTATATTTGTAACAGACCAAAAAATCTGAAAGTTTTTTCACACATTGATGTTCTAATGTTTGTTCGATCTGGAAAGTTTGAAGTTCATATGTTGTTTCATTTTAGGGAAACAAAAAAGAGAAATCTTCTTGTTGTAAGTTAGTTGAAGAGTGCGGATCTCAAAGCAAGGTTGGAGGGTTGTGGATAAGAGGTTTCATGTAGCCTGAGCTACAAAGGAACTTTGTGTTTCCACATCTATTTGTGCGAACCGCGAAGATTCAAAAACGAGGGTTGCAGAGGCTGATTGCATTTGTGGCGTTACCAGAAAAACTGTTTCTAAAGTTCATCATGGCCTTGCAAAGGAAATACCTGAAAGCCCAACCTTTGACATGCATGATCAAGCACCATATATACTCAGAATCCAAGGACCCTTTTCCTTTGTCAACTATTATCAGCAGCTAGTGTTTCCTCTTACTGTGATGTGGTTGCTGTTAACGCCAATATTGATTGATTGATTGGTCAGCATGTATGCATCCCTATAAGGCTATAAGTAGGGACAGTTTGATGGTGTATTGTAGGGCTGTAGGCTCCCCCAGAGTTGAATGCGTGACGCAGATGGGATTTCCATTCCATTGAAGAAGATACATATAGCCAAGGGAGCCCTACTATCGTCATCGGAGAAGTCCCAAGTGACCCGGAGTCGAGAGTGGACCTAAGTATGAGGTCTTCATATGCACCCCTACCTATTTTATCACAACCGCTAACCATCAATAACCTTATCTGTATGGCCTCGATGCGGGCAAAATGCTGACATGTCTCTAGTATTATGTAATGCTTAAAATTAAGTAGGAAAAAGTATACGAATAAGAGCTCATTAAAAGGGAAACATGTCTTATTTTAAGTGTGAGAAGATTAATTAAGATTATCTCTTTCCTCAGCAATCATCTTACATATGGACATGACATCGCGAAGAGAAGTCAAGAGTCTTGGAAATCACTGTAATGTACTCCCTCCGTATAAAAAAATAAGACATTTTTTGGCACTATGATAGTGTCAAAAAACGTCTTATATTTTGATACAGAGGGAGTAGATGATAAGATTATTGGTTGATGGCGAAGAAAAAGTATGTTCACTGCATATACATATTCCTAACCATGTGCATATCCACTTGCCATATAGGGTTACTTGATGGGAAGAAAGTTCACATTCATTCTGTGCTTAAGTTCTTTTCCCCACAATTATCTATGCAACTGAAGATGCAGAAAAATAAGTGTCATAGAGGCTGATTGCTACTTGATGTTTCCTGAATAGCTGTTTGATAGTTCATCACCATCTTCCAGACACAATTTTTATATATACTACTACTACTCAGTCACAAGGATCCTCCTTTCCTTCTTACAAGCTACACGAAGGAGCACGCAGCCGATAGTCACAGATTGCTAGACACATCTTTTGAAGAAAAAAGAAGTTGTTTATAGTGTTACTTTTTTTTTTCTCGAATACGCACGAGTGTGCGTACTATATTATATATTAAAGAAGATGATGGGGATTAGGAGACCCCTCCACGTTGGAGCTACAAGTGTTACATAGCCCAACTCCACCGACAGGGCTAGGCTAACTACTCACGTCATTACCCACCTCAATGGCCGCAAATGCGCTATCCATGTCTGATTTAAAAAGACCTGACGCTATCCACGCCCTACCTTCTACGGCAATCCGGTTAATTACAAAAGAGGTTGAGGGAGCATCCCATCAAAAACCACCCTGTTTCTATGCTTCCAGAACTCCCATAAGACCAACACCAACATGGCCCTTGCATCCTTGCCTCCTCCGGCCCTGCCCGTGTTGCTCAAGCACCATGTTCCCAAGTTTGACGTAGAGGTTGGAGCCCAATCTGGTCTGCCCCAAGCAACGCAGACGCACACCCATACTTCCCTCGCAAAGACGCATTGGAGTAAGAGGTGGTTTATGCTCTCTTCATCCTGATCACAGAACGGGCACGCCTCCTGGTGGTCCAGTCCATGTCTAGCCAATCTGTCAGAAGTCCAGCATCGATCTTGCAGAGCCAGCCAAGCGAAGAGGCGACATCTAAGTGGTGCTTTGGACTTCCAGGTGAATTCCGCCGTTGGCACAGTTTCCCTTGCCCAAAACTTCGCCTTATATGCTGAACTTGTGGAGTAGGAGCCCCCTTCTTCCCAGACCCATCGGATCGTGTCCATCACATCCGGTTGAAGTTGCACCATGGCAAGTCTATCCCAAAGCCTCAAGTATTCCTGGAGCATTTGTGTATTAACCTCCGGCCCAACGTCCATCGCCCAAGCTCCATTTGGCATCCCTTGGCTGACCGTGCGAGTCTCGCGAATTCTTTTCCTCACCAGGCCGTATAGTGATGGTGCCAACTCCTCCACCCTGAAGCCGTCCAACCAACAGTCCTCCCAGAATAGGGTACCTTCACCATTACCAAGCAGAACATGGGTGGCTGCCTGGAACAGTTGCAACGATTTTTTCGGCACTTCTATTTCAAATTCCGCCCAGGGCCTATCCTGATCCACCCGCTTTAGCCAAGGCCACCTTGCCTGCATGGCAGTGTTTAGCCACTTTAGGTTAGTGATGCCCAGGCCGCCCGCCCATCTTGGCGAGCATACCATCTCCCACGCCACGCGGCATTGCCCTCCGTTCGCCTGGTCCTTGGCGCACCATAGGAATCATTTGCAGATTTTATTCATGGCAGCAATCGTCTTCATGGGAATATCGAGAGCCATCATCGTATGTATAGGTATCGCACACAGAACAGACTGGACCAGAACCATTCGCTCACTCTTCGGCATATTTGCCGCCTTCCACCCTGGGAGGCACCGCGCAAGTTGATCCACCAGGCCTGAAAGCTGCGCTGCCTTCGGCTTCCGAAGGGTGACCGGGAGTCCTAGGTATTTGCAAGGAAAGGAGCCGGCTGGGCATCCAAGGACTCGGGTCACCTCTGCCATCACGTCCGAGTTGCACCGGATCGGAATAGCAGCGCTCTTCTGGAGGTTGGCCTTGAGGCCCGAAGCCTCTCCAAAAAGCCTCAGGATTGAAGCACAAGCATTGAGATCGCTGACCTCCGGTTTCAAGAAAATCATGACGTCGTCGGCAAACATTGAAACCCTCTTTGAAAGACCTCTGTGAGCTAGCAAGGAAAGGGCACCACGCTCCACCGCGAGCATAGGCATTTGTTGCAAAGGCTCCATGGCGAGGATGAAAATCATTGGAGATATCAGATCACCCTGCCGCAGACCTTGGCAGTTGTAGATCGGCTCTCCCGGTATCCCATTCACCATTATTCGGGTTGACGAGGTTGCAAGTATCCCACAAGACCAATCGATCCACCTCCGTGTAAAACCCATGCACTGCATTACCTCCACAATGAACGGCCACTGGACCGAGTCGAAGGCTTTAGTAATATCGAGCTTTAGCATAACAGCCGGCTCCTTAAGTGCATGCAGCTTCCTTGCCGTGCTTCTGACTAGCATGAAGTTGTCGTGGATGGAGCGGCCTTTCACAAAAGCACTCTGGTGATTTCTCACCAGATTCGGTAGTTCCGCAGCCAGCCTAGTTGAGAGAACTTTGTTGAAAATCTTAATGGCCCCATGAACCAAACTGACAGGTCTGAAGTCTCGCAGATCCGATGCACCCTCAACATTCGGGAGTAAGGAAACGATGGCCTTGTTGATTGCATGTAATCCACGCATATCTCCGCGATAGAATGACTCCAGAGCAGCCATGAAATCTACCTTGATAATTTCCCAACACGTCGCATAGAAGCGACCAGTGAACCCGTCCGGGCCCGGGGCTTTGTCCAACGGCATTGACTTGATAGTTCGCCTTACTTCTTCTTCCGTGAATGGAGCATCCAGGTCAGGCATGTCTCGGCGCGGGAGCCCAAGGATATCCAGGTTGATGGAATGAGCCCTGGGCGGGGCTGTTCCAAGGAGCTCCTTGTAGTAGCTGTCCACCATGGTCGCAATTCCCTCTTGGCTCGTCGCCAACTCACTTCCATTAGATAGACTGGTGATCATGTTCCTACGATGCCCGTGGCATGCAGTTTGGTGAAAGAACCTCGTGTTGCCGTCTCCTTCCTTTAGGTACAGGATCCGGGACCGTTGGCACGCGATGGATCTCTCAAGGGAGCATAAGCCGAGCAGTTTCTGTTTCAAAAGTCTACGCAGATCCCTCTCACCCACAGAGAGGCTTCTCCCCTCCAACGCCTTGTCCAGTCGAAAGATGATCTCCAGTGCCACCGCGATTTGAAGTTTGACGTTGTCAATCCAACGGTCGCTCCACCTTTTAAGACACTTTGCCGTCCCCCGTAGCTCCAGATCGAGGGCCTTGAAGGGATTGCCTTCCCTCGGCACCGAACCCTAGGCCTCAGCTACCGTGTCCAAGAACCCATCGGCCTTGGTCCAAAAGGCCTCAAATTTGAATCGCTTCCCCATACACAAGTCTGCATTGTGGTCCAGCAGTAACGGACAGTGGTCCGAAACAGCAGAACCCACCGCCATGAGGCAACACGTTGGATGTAATTCCTCCCAGGATGGAGTACAAAAGACGTGGTCCACCTTTTCCAGAGTAGCTGCCTCGCGCTCATTCGACCAAGTGTAATGCTTGCCGTTTAGATAAATCTCTTTTAGCTCAAGGAAGTTGAGTTTGGCTCGGAACTAGTTCATCATTCGACGGTTGATCCTGCTGTTGCTTTTGTCTTCCGGGTTAACGAGCAAGTTGAAATCGCCAGCCACCAACCACGGGCCGGCGTGCAACTCCCTGATGTCCACTAGTTCTTGCAGGAACAAGCTCTTCTCGTGATCAAGTTGTGTCCCGTAGACGCCAGTGAACCACCATTGACGCCCTCTCTCGGATTCACCAAGTCGAGTACCGTTGACGCAGCGGGTAAAATCTCATTGGAAAAACGAGAGTTCTTGTGAGCCTCACAAGAACAATAATTGTGCAAAATCATTGTCCAATTGAACAGTGGAGTTCCATGGAGAAATGGCTCTTCTAAGTTTTATGAGTATCTTGTTGCAGGTAGCATAGTAAATGCTTACCATGATCTTTTGAATTCTTTCAATATTCCAGACTATTAAATAGATTGAAAATTCGTATATACATCTAACAAATATTTAGAGAAACGATGGTTGGAAAGGCCAATTGCATTTTTGTTGTTTCCAGGAAAACTGTTTTGAGAGTTCATCATGACCTTGCAAAGAAAAAATACCTGAAGTTCAACCACTGAGAGGCATGATCAAACACCATATTCTGAATCAAGAAGACCGGAATCCAAGGATCGTTTTCCTCTTGCGGATATTTTGTCGATTCTTAGCAGCTTGTGTTTCTCCAAGAACTTGAACCCGGTGCTGCGATATTCCCGCTTACTGTGGTGTGGTTGGTGTTAACGCACACATTTATGTTGATGAAATTATTGATTGATTGGTGTGAGTGTATGCATCGCTATGACTAATCACTCTGCACAACAAGAAAACAGTGACTAATAAACTCAGCTACTGTGATGGTTTGATGGTGTAGGCTGGCTGCCCCAGGGTTGAATGCCTGACGCCGACAGGATTTCCACTCCATTTTGCACAAGAGACATATAGCTCCCTTCCAAGGGAGCCCTACTATCGACATCGGACGAGTCCCAAGTGACCCACAAAGCAACCACATCTATTTACCAAACATGAATAAGTCAGTATAAGGTCGTCGCATACGCCCCTACTAAAAAAAATCCGCAACTGCTAACCATCCAATTGTACTGACGGCGACAACAAATGCTGACATGTCTCCAGTTTTATGTAATAATGCTTAAAATTAAGTACCAGGAATAAGAGCTGACATCTCGTTCACAGAGAAACATGTCCTATCTTAAGCGCGAAAGGATCGCGGTCATCTTTTAGCTCAGCAATCATCTTACGTACGGACATGACATCGCCAAGATAAGTCTGATATCACCTTATTGTACAGGATAAGATAAGATGATTGGTTGATGGCGAAAAAAAGTATGCAAATTGCAACTGAAGATGAAGAGAAAAGATCGTTGCAGTTTCACCTCCTAGTGCGTCCATTCCAGGTGATAAATAACTGCGCTACAGGAGCATCAACAAATCATGATGGCTTTGGTGGCTATTAGCAATTTCACCTTCCCTGGAGGTCGCGTGTTCAATGCCTAGTAGATGCACTATTTTTCGGATTTTTATACTACCGTACATAATCACTAATGGGCCGGCCCAAGGCGGAATCAGAACATGACAGATCTTATTATGAAGGGGTATGGACAGATCTCGTCCGTTGATGTGTTCAGGGGGGTTTTACCGAAGAAGATGTGTTGGATAATTTAGAGGATAGAGCCGCTGAGGGAGTCAAGTGTTGTATGTTCCTGGTCTGGTGGCGGAGCTGGCCGGACCACTCTTCTTTCTAAGCCGAGATGTAGAGCCACGAGGAGGTGTGTGGATGATGACTTTGCTCCGAAGAGAAGACTTTGCGCCGAAGGGTTGACACTGCAAAAGGCATTGTTGGGTGTAACAACACCGCAAATGGAGACGTTTCGACTTTGATGTATGCAATTGTGTATGTGCGACGAATTTATGTGTTATGTGAACATCGAAGTGTATGTGCAATGAACATTACATGTGTATGTGTTATGTGAATATTCATCATCGTCCGACCATAGTGACAAGGATGGTCGGTGGTGACATTTCTTTGCCGCCCCTTCGATATTCATCAGCGACCGGCCCGCCGATTAGTGATGACTAGCGATTACTCACAAGTCATTTAGTGATGACTAGCGATTACTCACAAGTCATTTGGCAAGTCAGTGATGAGGTAGTCATCTGTGGCGAAAAACCATTGACGGGTCACCGGCTAGTGAGTGATGGTAGTTTTTGGCCGATCAGTGATTTATGACTGGCTTTGTAATAGTGTTTGTCTTTGATTGGTGCCTACATCGGCACGTCAGATCTTCACAAACAATTCAGCATCATGCCCATCCATATGAAAAGACAAAACAGATGACAAATGTTGCACTGCAATTCGTATGTGTTATGTAATATCATATCACATAATCTCATTGTCTACAACATTAAATAGTATGGCAAGACTGGGCGTCTTGGACTGGTAGCCATATCCACAGTTGGTATAGTGGGTCCAATGTAACTGAAAAAAAAAAGTTTCCATGGGCCTTACAAAGAACAATAATTGTGCAAAATCATTGCCCAATTGAACAGCGAAGTTCCATGGAGAAATGTCTCTTCTAAATTTTATGAGTATCTTGTAGCAGCCTTGCAGGTAGTATAATAAATGCTTACCACGATCTTTTTGTTTCCTTCCATATTGCAGAGTACTCCCTCTGTAAACTAATGTAAGAGCGTTTAGATCACTATTTTAGTAATCTAAACGCTCTTACATTAGTTTACGGAGGGAGTATCAAATAGATTGAAAATGCATATACACACATATAACAAATATTCAGAGAAACGAGGGTTGGGTTGGAGATGCCGATTGCATTTTTGTTGTCTCCACAAAAACTATTTTGAAAGTTCATCATGACCTTGCAAAGGAAAAATAGCTGAGCTGAAAGCCCAACCACTGACACGCATGATCAAACACCATACTCAGAATCAAGAAGACCAAAATCCAAGGATCGTTTTCGTCTTGTGGATATTTTGTCGATCCTTAGCAGCTTGTGTTTCTCCAAGAACTTGAATCCGCTTACTGTGTTGTGGTTGGTGTTAACGCACGCATTTATGTTGATGAAATTATTGATTGATTGGTGTGAGTGTATGCATCGTTATGACTAACCACTCTGCACAACAAGAAAATAGTGGCTAATAAACTCAGCTACTGTGATGGTTTGATGGTGTAGGCTGCCCCAGGGTTGAATGCCTGACGCCGACATGATTTCCACTCCATTTTGCATAAGAGACATATAGCTCCAACCTCCAAGGGAGCCCTACTATCGACATCGGAGGAGTCCCAAGTGGTCCGGAGCCGAGAGTGGACCTAGAAGGAGAACACACCCACAAAGCAACCACAACTATTTACCAAACATGAATACCTTAGTATAAGGTTGTCGCATACGCCCCTACTAAAAAAAAAATTCCGCAACTGCTAACCATCAATAACCTTATCTCCTATTGTACTGACTGCGACAACAAATGCTGACATGTCTCCAGTATTATGTAAGAATGCTTAAAATTAAGTACCAGGGAAAAAATACATGCGAATAAGAGCTGACATCTCGTTAATTAACCGAGAAACATGTCTTATATTAAGCGCGAAAGGGTCGAGGTCATCTTTTAGCTCAGCAATCATCTTACGTACGGACATGACATCGCCAAGACATGTCTGATATGTATCACCTTATTGTACAGGATAAGATGAGATGATTGGTTGATGGCGAAAAAGTAGTATATAAAGTGCATACATTTGTGCGGCTTCAAGATGCAGAGAAACGAAGCATGCTGCTTCCAGGAAAGATGTTTTCAGTTCAGAGTTGATCACGATCTTGCATACGAGATGTCTGAAACCCAACTACTGACATTCGAAAAACAAAAGAAAAAGGAAAAACCCAACCACTCACAGACATTATCTAACAATCAGAATCCATAGGATCGATGATACACTCAAGAAGATGTAGTCGATATTTTCTCACCAAGAACCTGAACCTGATCTCTGTCTGTCGTGGTGTGGTGTGGTCGGATGCAAACTTGCGCACATGGAAAACGCCCACATTTGGTCGGATGCAAACTACAGTATTATTGGTTGATTGATCTTAATGTACGCATCACCAAATGAAGGCAAGAAACACGAGAGACCGATCAACTCAAGTAGTAGTATGATGATGGTGTGGGCTCCCCGGAAGTTGAATACCTGACGCCGAAAGCATTTTCAGTCTAGCTGCATTCCATTTCATTCCATATCATGGATAAAATATCTTCTTCCATCTGTTTTCCATTTGATGTTCCTTCTGACCGAAAGTCCTATTGTGATCCGGCGCTCAAATACATTCTGATGAACTGTAAAAAAAAAGTAAATAAATAATAATAAAAACTCTGTTTTTTTGTGCTAATCTAAGACAAATGTTTGTATGCTGGCAAAATTTCAGCACGAAATAACATTCGTGGAAAAAAATCAGTACTCCAAAATGTTTTGAAAACTAGAATTTTGGAGTTTTTTTTTTTTTGCCACGAATTCAACAACCGTTATTTCGTTCTGAATTTGTTTTTACTGGTGTTTCCAGGAAAGCTGTTTGATAGTTCATCATCACGATCGTCGATCTTGCGGACGAAATGTCTGAAACCCAACCACTGACAGCCGTGATCTAAGTATATACTTGTACTCAGAATAACAAGGATCCTCTGTTATTAATCTACACCAAAGAAAATGCAGCCGACAGCCACAGACCAGAGCACGCGCATTGTTCCTCAAGAATTCAAGATCACGGCGACATTTTTTCTTCTCAACAACAACTTTTTGAATCTGCTGCTGCTGTGTCTGTCGTGGCGTGGTTGGGCTTACCACCACGCACATGGAAAACACCCAAATTTGTTTCCTCTTGATCTCCTCTCCTCTCTGTTGCAATTATTGGTTGATTGGTCTGATGGTATTTGCACTCGCCGCAAGTACAATTAATCACTCTGCAAACAAGACCAATCCACTCAGATAGATAGCATGATGATCTGTTCTGAGCTCCATCGAGGGTTGAATGTCTGACGCCGACAGAATTTCAGTTTAATTCCATTTCATTTTCATTCCGTAGATAAATTCCTCCATCCATCGCGTCTGACTTGTGAATTATGATGGTGTGTGGTCACCCTAACGGTTTTGTGAATTATGATCGCTGTCAGGGAAGAAGTGTTCAATTCAACATGCCGCACACAGGAAACAAGTTCAGACATGACAAAGCCAACAGCATTCAGAAATTCAGAGCACGGTTGAAAAGTGAAATCAACATGTATGGATTTCTTCTTCTTTCTGTCTCTGATTTTGTACAAACTCGATTTCCCCCGGTTTCGAGGGGATCGATCGATGGCCACTCTCTCTCATCGCATCACGGGCTGCCTAAATTCGCTCGACGGCGCGCGCCGAAGAAGGCCACGCAGAGCACGGCCAGCGCCGTCGCCGGGAGCTTCCCGGCGGCGAGGCCGGCGAGGATGACCGGGACGAACGCGGCCAGGGGGAATTTGAATCTGCCCCCGAGCCTTTCCATCTCCGTCTTCATCTCCACCGACGATTCTGTGCTCGGTTCCGACGGCGTCTGCTCGGCCAAGGAAGGGGCTGGAATTACAGAGGCCTCGGTTCTAACTGCCTCCGGCTGCTCGACCTCGCCGTCGGTAGAGCCCCAGGCGTCCTTCGCCTTGGGCTTCTTCTGCAGCGTCTTGGAGATTATCTTCCTCAGCGATCTCCTCGCTTTCCTCTTCGGGCTGGCCGGATCTTCGCCGCCCCCGGAGGGCCTGTCGGAATCGGAGCAGCTGGATGGCCCGGGCGCTTCTTCCGCCTCCCGAATCGGCGAGACGGGGCGCGAATCGTGCACCTCCTTCGGGCGCGAGGACGGCCGGCGCCGTCGAGACGCCGACTCGATCCAGAGCAGGGTCAGCGAGGCGATGGTGAAGGCCGCGACGGCCCCCTCGCTCCAAACGGCGAGGAGCGCGAGCGCCACGGCCCCGCCGAGCGCGAGGAGCTCCGGGCGGGGCCGGAAGAAGGCGGCGCCTTTGGGCGCGTCCAGCCGCCGCACCGCCGGGGCCGAGGAGTGCTCTACGGCCACCGGCGAGAGCGGCTCGGGCGATGGCGGCAGCGAAGGGATCCCCCCTACGTCCACCGGGGCCTCCTGAGACGGAGACGGGGGCGGAGCCAGGGCGGTGGGGCGGCGCGGCTTGCGGGGCTTCCTGAGGCGGCCATGGTTCTTGACGACGAGGTCGGCGAGGGAGGTGGGGAAGCCGGTCTGCACCGGGACGCGGGTCGGCGAGCGGAGGGCGGCGAGCAGGCGGCCGAGGGAGGGGCGCTTCAGCGGGCTGGGCATCGCCGGCGGCGAGCATACAGGAGGACAGGACAGGAGGCGGCCGAGCTTCCCTTGGAGTGTGAAGTGGGATGGTCTCTTTTGGTCTGGTTTTATTGAGAGGGAGCGCCTCTCCTTGTTTCCTTGGCTTTGGATTTCTTTTTTTTTTTTTTTTTGCGGTTGGAAATTTTGTATTACTCAAATCACCAAACTGTTACAATCAATGGCAGCTAACTGCAACGTATTCGGGGGGCCTGATCCAAACCAAGTCATGGTTCTCCCCTCAACACGAGCAAACTTAGCTAAGCTATCGCTAACCTGGTTTTGATCACGACTTACATGAGTAATACAAGCTTCCCTGATAGATAAGAGATATCTAATCTCTTTGACTAAAGATGCATAAACAGATCTATCTTGCTCCTTCCCTTGAACTTGTTTTGTAGCTGCAAGTGAGTCCATCTCAATTACCACTGGATTCTCGCTTCTTTGGATCGCCAAAGACAGGCCTTCCATGCATGCGCACAATTCTGCCTCCAAAGCATCACGGCAGGAATAGAGAGTCCTACATGAAGAGAATAAGATGCGACCCTGATGATCTCTAAGAACCATACCTGCACCTGCCCTGCCATCATCATAAGAACCATCTGTGTTTGGCTTTGGATTTCGTGAGGGAAGAAAACAAGGAAACCGCCGATGGTGAAAACATTTACAAACTCTACAAGTTTGAGGTAGTAGGATTAGGAAGGGATTGTTGGGGAACGTTGCATGGGAAACAAAAATTTTCCTACCGTTCACCAAGATCAATCTAGTAGATGCAACTACGAGGGGAGAGTGTGATCTACGTACCCTTGTAGATCGCTAAGCGGAAGCGTTATGAACGCGGATGATGGAGTCGTACTCGTCGCGATTCAGATCGCCGAAGACCTAGCACCGAAGCAACGGTGCCTCCGCGTTCTTCACACGTACGGCTCGGGGACGTCTCCTCCTTCTTGATCCAGCAAGGGGTGGAGGAGAGGTTGATGGAGAACCGGCAGCACGACGGCGTGGTGGTGATGGTGGAGAAGAACTCCAGCAGGGCTTCGCCTAAGCACTGCGGGAGGAGAAGATGTAACGGGAGAGGGAGGGCAGCACCGAGGCACAAACTGTGTTGGCTGCCCTCCCTTTGCCCCACTATATATAGGGAGGGTGGAGAGGTGAGGGCGCCCTAGGGTTTCCCCCTAGGGGCCGGCGGCCAGGGCAAGGGGAGGGGGCGGCGGCCAGGGCAGGGGGAGGCGCCCAGGCCCTAGGGTTTCCCCCCCTAGGTGCCTTGCCCCCCAAGGCCAAGGGGTGCGGCCAGCCCTAGGGGGTCCCACCCCCTTAGCCGCATGGGGAGAGGGCCCAGGGGGGGCGCACAGCCCCCTGAGGGCTGTGGTGTCCCCCTTTGTGGCCCAATAGGCCCAGAACAACTTCCGGACCCCCCGAAAACCTTCCCGGTACTCTGCCGATTTCCCGATGCTCCCCGGAACACTTCCGGTACTCCGAAACCTTTCATCCTATATATCAATCTTCGTCTCCGGACCATTCCGGAGACCCTCGTCATGTCCGGGATCTCATCCGGGACTCCGAACAACCTTCGGTAACCATGCACTCTTCTCACTAACAACCCTAGCGTCACCGAACGTTAAGTGTGTAGACCCTGCGGGTTCGGAAACCATGTAGACATGACCGAGACACTCCCAGGTCAATAACCAATAGCGGGATCTGGATACCCATATTGGCTCCTACATGTTTCTCGATGATCTCATCGGCTGAACCACGATGTCAAGGATTCAGGCAATCCCGTATACAGTTCCCTTTGTCTCGTCGGTATGTTACTTGCCCGAGATTCGATCGTCGGTATCTCTATACCTAGTTCAATCTCGTTACCGGCAAGTCTCTTTACTCGTTACCGTAATACATAATCCCGTGACCAACTACTTAGTCACTTTGAGCTCATTGAGATGACGTATTACCGAGTGGGCCCGGAGATACCTCTCCGTCATACGGAGTGACAAATCCCAGTCTCGATCCATGTCAACTCAACAGACACCTTCGGAGATACCTGTAGAGTACCTTTATAGTCACCCAGTTACGTTGTGACGTTTGGCACACACAAAGCACTCCTACGGTGTCAGTGAGTTACATGATCTCATGGTCATAGGAACTTATACTTGACATGCAGAAAACTATAGCGATAACTGACACGATCAAAAGCTATGTTTACGTTTGGGTCTCGTCCATCACATCATTCTCATAATGATGTGATCCCGTTATCAAATGACAACTCATGTCTATGACCTGGAAACCGCGGTCATCTTTGATCAACGAGCTAGTCCTGTAGAGGCTCACTAGGGACACAAAGTCTGTCTATTCATCCACACGTGTATTTGAGTTTCCAATCAATACAGTTATAGCATGGATAATAAACGATTATCATGAACAAGGAAATATAATAATAACTCTTTTATTATTGCCTCTAGGGCATATTTCCAACAGTCTCCCACTTGCACTAGAGTCAATAATCTAGTATTACAAGGTAATGAATCTAACACCCATAGAGTCTTGGTGTTGATCGTGCTTAGCCCGTGGAAGAGGCTTAGTCAACGGATCTGCAACATTCAAATCCGTGTGTACTTTGCAAATGTTTATGTCCTCCTCCTTGACCGAATCGCGGATGGAATTGAAGCGTCGCTTTATGTGTCTGGTCCTCTTGTGAAACCTTGGTTCCTTGGCTAGAGCAATGGCACCAGTGTTGTCACAGAACAGAGTCATTGGGTTCAGTGCACTAGGCACAACTCCAAGATCTGTCATGAACTCCTTCATCCAGACACCTTCCTTAGCCGCCTCCGAGGCAGCTATATACTCCGCTTCACATGTAGAATCAGCTACCACGCTCTGCTTGCAACTGCACCAGCTTACCGCTCCCCCGTTGAGAATATATACGTATCCGGTTTGTGACTTAGAGTCATCCGGATCAGTGTCAAAGCTTGCATCGACGTAACCCTTTACGACGAGCTCTTGATCACCTCCATAAACGAGAAACATATCCTTAGTCCTTTTCAGGTACTTCAGGATATTCTTGACCGCTGTCCAGTGATCCATACCAGGATTACTTTGAAACCTTCCGGCCATACTTATGGCAAGGCTGACATCTGGTCTTGTGCACAGCATTGCATACATGATAGAGCCTATGGCTGAAGCATAGGGGACGACACTCATCTTTTCTCTATCTTCCGCAGTCACTGGGCATTGAGTCTTACTCAACTTTGTACCTTGCAATACCGGCAAGAACCCCTTCTTGGATTGATCCATTTTGAACTTCTTCAAAATTTTATCAAGGTATGTACTTTGTGAAAGTCCTATCAAGCGTCTTGATCTATCTCTATAGATCTTGATGCCCAATATGAAAGCAGCTTCACCGAGATCCTTCATCGAAAAACTCTTGTTCAAATACCCCTTCACGCTATCCAAAAATTCTATATTGTTTCCAATCAGCAATATGTCATCCACATATAATATTAGAAACGCTATAGAGCTCCCACTCACTTTCTTGTAAATACAAGCTTCATTGTAAACTTGTACAAACCCAAACGCTTTGATCACCTCATCAAAGCGAAGATTCCAACTCCAAGATGCTTGCACCAGCCCATAAATGGAACGCTGGAGCTTGCATACTTTGTCAGCATTCTCTGGATCGACAAAACCTTCCGGTTGTATCATATACAACTCTTCCTTAAGAAAACCGTTAAGGAACGCTGTTTTGACATCCATCTGCCAAATTTCATAATCGAAATATGCAGCTATTGCTAACATGATTCGGACGGATTTAAGCATCGCTACGGGTGAGAAAGTCTCATCGTAGTCAATCCCTTGAACTTGTGAAAAACCCTTTGCCACAAGTCGAGCTTTATACACGGTGACATTACCGTCAGCGTCCGTCTTCCTCTTAAAAATCCATTTATTCTGAATGGCCTTCCGCCCTTCAGGTAATACTTCCAAAGTCCATACTTTGTTTTCATACATGGATCCCATCTCGGATTTCATGGCCTCTAACCATTTGTCGGAATCTGGGCCCACCATCGCTTCTCCATAGCTCGTAGGTTCACCGTTGTCTAACAACATGACCTCCAAGACAGGGTTACCATACCACTCAGGTGCAGTGCGTACCCTTGTCGACCTACGAGGTTCGGTAGTAACTTGATCAGAAGCTTCTTGATCATCATCATTGGTTTCTTCTTCAACCTCTGCAGGCTCCACAAAAACATCTTTCTGTGCTGCGCTACTCTCTGGTTGAAGCAGAGGTTCAATAACCTCATCAAGTTCTACCTTCCTCCCACTCAATTCTTTCGAGAGAAACTCTTTCTCGAGAAATGACCCGTTCTTAGCAACAAACACTTTGCCTTCGGATCTGAGATAGAAGGTGTACCCAACTGTTTCTTTTGGGTATCCTATGAAGACGCATTTGTCCGCTTTGGGTTCGAGCTTTTCTGGCTGAAGCCTTTTGACATAAGCATCGCAACCCCAAACCTTGAGAAAAGACAACTTAGGTTTCTTACTAAACCACAGTTCATACGGTGTTGTCTCAACGGACTTAGATGGAGCCCTATTTAAAGTGAATGCAGCTGTCTCTAACGCATATCCCCAAAACGATAGTGGCAAGTCGGCAAGAGACATCATAGAACGTACCATATCTAATAGGGTTCGATTACGACGTTCGGACACACCATTACGCTGTGGTGTTCCAGGTGGTGTCAACTGTGAAACAATTCCACATTTTCTTAAGTGATCACCAAACTCATAACTCAGATATTCTCCCCCTCGATCAGATCGTAGGAACTTGATCTTCTTGTTACGATGATTTTCAACTTCACTCTGAAATTGCTTGAACTTTTCAAAAGTTTCAGACTTATGCTTCATCAAGTAAATATACCCATATCTACTTAAGTCGTCAGTGAAGGTGAGAAAATAACGATATCCACCGCGCGCCGTTACACTCATCGGACCGCACACATCAGTATGTATGATCTCCAATAAGTCACTTGCCCGTTCCATTGTCCCTGAAAACGGGGTCCTTGTCATCTTGCCCATGAGGCACGGCTCGCACGTGTCAAGTGATTCAAAATCAAGAGACTCCAAAAGTCCATCAGCATGGAGCTTCCTCATGCGTTTCACGCCGATATGACCGAGACGGCAGTGCCACAAGAAAGTGGTATTATCATTATCTACTCTACATCTTTTGGCATCAATGTTATGAACATGTGTATCATCACTATCGAGATTCAATAAGAATAAACCCCTAACTTCGGGTGCATGACCATAAAAGATATTACTCATATAAATAGAACAACCATTATTCTCTGACTTAAATGAGTAACCGTCTCGCAATAAACAAGATCCAGATATAATGTTCATGCTTAACGCAGGCACTAAATAACAATTATTCAGGTTCATAACTAATCCCGATGGTAATCGAAGAGCGAGCGTGCCGACGGCGATCACATCCACCTTGGAACCGTTTCCCACACGCATCGTCACTTCGTCCTTCGCCAGCCTCCGTTTATTCCGCAGTTCCTGTTTAGAGTTGCAAATGTGAGCAACCGAACCGGTATCAAATACCCAGGCACTACAACGAGAGTTGGTAAGGTACACATCAATAACATGTATATCACATATACCTTTGTTGTTGTTGGCCCCCTTCTTGTCCGCCAGATACTTGGGGCAGTTCCGCTTCCAGTGGCCGTTCCCCTTGCAATAGAAACACTCAGTCTCTGGCTTGGGCCCAGCCTTGGGTTTCTTCACTGGATTAGCAACTGCTTTGCCACCCTTCTTAGAGTTACCCTTCTTGCCCTTGCCATTCTTCTTGAAACTGGTGGTCTTATTGACCATCAACACTTGATAATCCTTCTGGATGTCTGCCTCAGCGACTTTCAGCATCGAAAACAGCTCGGCGATGGTCTTGTTCATCCCTTGCATGTTATACTGCTGCACGAAGCTCTTGTAGCTTGGAGGGAGTGACTGGAGAATTCTGTCAATGATAGCCTCATCCGGGAACACAAGTCCCAGATCAGCTATGCGGGTATAGTACCCAGACATCTTCAGTAAGTGCTCACTGACAGACGAATTCTCCTCCATCTTGCAAGCGAAGAATTTATCGGTGGTCTCATACCTCTCGATCTTAGCATTCTTCTCAAAGATGAACTTCAACTCCGTGTACATCTCATATGCACCATGACGTTCAAAACGTCTTTGAAGTCCTCCTTCCAAGCCGTACAACATGGCACACTGCACTATCGAATAGTCATCCGAACGCGTCTGCCAGACGTTCATAACGTCCGCAGAGGCTCCAGGAGCGGGGGGTTCACCTAGCGGTGCATTTAGGACATAAACCTTTTGGGCAGCTGTGAGGATGATCCTCATATTGCGGAGCCAGTCCACAAAGTTGCTCCCGTCATCTTTCAGTTTAGCTTTCTCTAGGAACGCATTAAAATTCAGGGGAGCTACTGCGCGAGCCATCTACAACCAAAATTTGCAAAGACATTTTAGACTATTGTTCATGATAAGTGAGTTATTACCTAATCAAATTAATTATAACTCCCACTCAAATTGACATCCTTCCGGTCATTCGAGCGTGACATGATCCAAATTCACCAACCCAAGTCGGATCATCACGTGAGATGAGGTGGTGTCAATGGTGAACATCAACATGTTGATCATATCTACTATATGACTCATGCTCGACCTTTCGGTCCTCCGTGTTCCGAGGCCATGTCTGTACATGCTAGGCTCGTCAAGTCTAACCCGAGTGTTCTGCACGTGCAAAACTGGCTTGCACCCGTTGTATGCGAACGTAGAGTCTATCACACCCGATCATCACGTGGTGCTTCGAAACGACGAACCTTCGCAACGGCGCACACTCGGGGGGAACACAATTTTATCTTGAAATTTTAGTGAAGGATCACCTTATAATGCTACCGTCGTCCTAAGCAAAATAAGATGCATAAAAGGATTAACATCACATGCAAATCATAAGTGACATGATATGGCCATCAACTCGTGCTTTTGATCTCCATCTCCAAAGCACCGGCATGATCTCCATCGTCACCGGCGCCACACCATGATCTCCATCATCATGATCTCCATCATCGTGTTGCCATCGGGGTTGTCGGCGCCCCACCATGCTCTTACTACTATCGCTACCGTTTAGCGATAAAGTAAAGCATTACAAAGCGCTTAATGATTGACACGCAGGTCATACAAAAATAAAGACAACCCTATGGCTCCTGCCGGTTGCCGTATGCATCGACATGCAAGTCGATATTAACTATTACAACATGATCATCTCATACATCAAATATATTTCATCATGTCATTGGCCATATCATATCACATACATACCCTGCAAAAACAAGTTAGACGTCCTCTAATTTGTTGTTGCATGTTTTACGTGGCTGCTATGGGTATCTAGCAAGAACGCTTCTTACCTACGCAAAACCACAACGGTGATATTCAAGTTGCTATTTAACCTTCTACAAGGACCGCCTTGTTCTATTCCGATTCAACTAAGATAGGAGAGACAGACACCCGCCAGCCATCTTATGCAACAAAAGTCACATGTCAGTCGATGGAACCGGTCTCATGTACGTGGACATGTAAAGTTGGTCCGGGCCGCTTCATCCCATAATACCGTTGAATCAAGAAAGACTAAGGAGGGCAGCAATTTAAACATCAACGCCACAAACTCTTTTGTGTTCTACTCGAGAAAGCATCTACGCAAGATCCTAGCTCATGATGCCACTGTTGGGGAACGTTGCATGGGAAACAAAAATTTTCCTACCGTTCACCAAGATCAATCTAGTAGATGCAACTACGAGGGGAGAGTGTGATCTACGTACCCTTGTAGATCGCTAAGCGGAAGCGTTATGAACGCGGATGATGGAGTCGTACTCGTCGCGATTCAGATCGCCGAAGACCTAGCACCGAAGCAACGGTGCCTCCGCGTTCTTCACACGTACGGCTCGGGGACGTCTCCTCCTTCTTGATCCAGCAAGGGGTGGAGGAGAGGTTGATGGAGAACCGGCAGCACGACGGCGTGGTGGTGATGGTGGAGAAGAACTCCAGCAGGGCTTTGCCTAAGCACTGCGGGAGGAGAAGATGTAACGGGAGAGGGAGGGCAGCACCGAGGCACAAACTGTGTTGGCTGCCCTCCCTTTGCCCCACTATATATAGGGGGGGTGGAGAGGTGAGGGCGCCCTAGGGTTTCCCCCTAGGGGCCGGCGGCCAGGGCAAGGGGAGGGGGCGGCGGCCAGGGCAGGGGGAGGCGCCCAGGCCCTAGGGTTTCCCCCCTAGGTGCCTTGCCCCCCAAGCCCAAGGGGTGCGGCCAGCCCTAGGGGGTCCCACCCCCTTAGCCGCATGGGGAGAGGGCCCAGGGGGGGCGCACAGCCCCCTGAGGGCTGTGGTGTTCCCCCTTGTGGCCCAATAGGCCCAGAACAACTTCCGGACCCCCCGAAAACCTTCCCGGTACTCCGCCGATTTCCCGATGCTCCCCGGAACACTTCCGGTACTCCGAAACCTTTCATCCTATATATCAATCTTCGTCTCCGGACCATTCCGGAGACCCTCGTCATGTCCGGGATCTCATCCGGGACTCCGAACAACCTTCGGTAACCATGCACTCTTCTCACTAACAACCCTAGCGTCACCGAACATTAAGTGTGTAGACCCTGCGGGTTCGGAAACCATGTAGACATGACCGAGACACTCCCAGGTCAATAACCAATAGCGGGATCTGGATACCCATATTGGCTCCTACATGTTTCTCGATGATCTCATCGGTTGAACCACGATGTCAAGGATTCAGGCAATCCCGTATACAGTTCCCTTTGTCTCGTCGGTATGTTACTTGCCCGAGATTCGATCGTCGGTATCTCTATACCTAGTTCAATCTCGTTACCGGCAAGTCTCTTTACTCGTTACCGTAATACACAATCCCGTGACCAACTACTTAGTCACTTTGAGCTCATTGAGATAACGTATTACCGAGTGGGCCCGGAGATACCTCTCCGTCATACGGAGTGACAAATCCCAGTCTCGATCCATGTCAACTCAACAGACACCCTCGGAGATACCTGTAGAGTACCTTTATAGTCACCCAGTTACGTTGTGACGTTTGGCACACACAAAGCACTCCTACGGTGTCAGTGAGTTACATGATCTCATGGTCATAGGAACTTATACTTGACATGCAGAAAACTATAGCGATAACTGACACGATCAAAAGCTATGTTAACGTTTGGGTCTCGTCCATCACATCATTCTCCTAATGATGTGATCCCGTTATCAAATGACAACTCATGTCTATGACCTGGAAACCGCGGTCATCTTTGATCAACGAGCTAGTCCTGTAGAGGCACACTAGGGACACAAAGTCTGTCTATTCATCCACACGTGTATCTGAGTTTCCAATCAATACAGTTATAGCATGGATAATAAACGATTATCATGAACAAGGAAATATAATAATAACTCTTTTATTATTGCCTCTAGGGCATATTTCCAACAGGGATATGTAAAAAGATTAGAGCATCTACATCCGGACGTCTCAAACCGGTCTCAAACGCCCGATGACCCATCATGTCATCCGCCGCCTCGTTCGTGCGACGCTTGTCCGCGGGGCTCACCTAGCATTATCTTTTATGATTTTTGCAATTGAGCCCTTATTGCAGTTTTCCCGCCGCGGCAACTCATATGTTGTTGGATTCCTCGAGCGCACTTGCCTCCCGTATTCCTCCCAGGCCCTCGTTCTTTCTCTAATTTGTGCAACATCGTTAATGCAAACATTTAAAAACTCTAGAAGTTTGAGATAGTAGGATTAGAAAGGGATATACAAAACAAACCGGTCACAAATGCCCGGGCAGCCCACCCGGTCACGAAAATTTGTTCCCGACGGGCGCCTTAAACGGGTCTTAAACGTTCAGGCTCACCGGCACACCTCATATCCAGCTCAAATATGGGGCGATCGGGAACACCCGCGAGCCACGTCGGACTGATGGCGCGGTCCCACGCGGAAACGTCCGGAAACCTGGCAGTTCGAAGCTCGTCTCCTCCGTCGGACCGCTCAGCTGCTCTTTCGGGCCACGTACTACCTAGCTCGGCTATTTAAGTCGATCAGTGGCACCGAAACCGTACCATCCATCCACATTTGCATTCGCATGTCTGTCGCCGCCGCCACTTCCAACACCACCCGTCCGCCTAGTAGCCATGCCCCCACATCGTCGGGTGAGGAGCGAGCCATTTTTGACGTCGGAGCACCGGCTCGAGCTCCTTAAGCAGATCCATGCTAGACGCAAAGCCCGGATCACCGTTGGGCTACCTCCGGATGCAGTGGATCCGGAGGAGGAGTTGGAGGAGGGGGAGGAGGTTGAGGAGGAGGAGGAGGAGGATCAGCCGGAGGAGGAGGGTGTGGGGAACGCTGGCGATGCGGATCATCAGACCATCATCGATTCCCTCTCGTCGGAGTTGGCTGCGGAGGCCAGACGCCGTCACCGGCAGGAGATGTAGGTGCAAGAGGTCACGGAGGAGGACGTGCACATGCATAGGGTTGTTATAACAGTTAAAACAGAGATAAATAGATAGTTTTATACAGATAGTGTATGAACAAGAGCAAGTATAACAATTACGAGGCGAAATAAGCGTTCACAATTCATATAGTCGCATGGCCGATTATGTCACATTCGCTTTACTTAATTGACGTGGATAAGATCAACATGCCTCACTTAAGAAATAAAATGTTCCTTTCAACCTTAACAAGATAAGATATCAAGCCGGACCATAACAATTATTGAAAGATATGATGCACTGATTCTCAATATAGCTTGAAAATTGTTGCCACGAATATATAAGCCAAGCATTCCATTGTCAATGGATTTCAGCATTCACTACTTTTTATGTGAAAAATATATATGTACACATTGTTTACAGAAGAGTGAATTTGTCGGTTCACTAATGTCGACCTAGAACGACTTCTTTTACTGCAAAATTATATCCCTTAATTGGACGCCGTATCTACTTTGAAATATTATACTTGTGCAATAAAAGCAGGGGCATAAAGGAAGCATTATCCAGTATATCCATATTTTATTTAAGGTAAAATCAGACACAAATGCAATATGAAACAGAAGCACATGTTTGTGTGTGTGTGTGG
>LR738713.1:2122354-2147795 GCA_902687465.1 Secale cereale | reverse complement strand
GAACCCCGGGGTGCGCTTACGTGTCGGTCATGAACACTCGAAGTGTTGGCCGATTCTGACCCGTTTCATGGACTATTACTCAGCGTTTTGGGGTTCCGAAGCGATTTCCATAGTTGATAAACCCCAAGGTGCGCTTACGTGTCGGTTATCAGCACTCGCAGTTTTGGCTGATTTTGGCCTCTTTCGTGGACTATTACTCACTGTTTTGGGGTTCCGGAGTGATTTTCAGGATTGACGAACCACGGGGTGCCTTTACGTGTCGTTCATCAACACTCGTGGTTTTGGTCGATTCTGACCCGTTTTGTGGACTATTACTCACCGTTTTGGGGTCCCAGAGTGA
Source organism: Secale cereale (assembly GCA_902687465.1). Classification (NCBI taxonomy): domain Eukaryota; kingdom Viridiplantae; phylum Streptophyta; class Magnoliopsida; order Poales; family Poaceae; genus Secale; species Secale cereale. The sequence continues at coordinate 2,147,455 of LR738713.1, read as the reverse complement.
TTTCCACGATTGACGAACCCTGAGGTGCGCTTACGTGTCGGTGATACGTCCAAAATGCATCACTATTTTATATTGTAATTCATCCTTATTCATTGATATATTTCACATTATGATGATGTTCTTATGTTGTTTTGGCCTATTTTACACAATTTGCAACTTTCCGATGCCGAAGCAACAGACGCAGGATTCAGCGGTAAAAAGTGGACGCTGAGTTGCTGAAGAAGAATACCTCCAAATTACCTGAAAATCGACGAAGGGTATTTTCCAGAAGGATCACAAAGATACGCAAAAGAGCAACCAGAGGGGGGCCACATGGTGCCCAGGCGGCCACCTGGCGCGGCCCCCACCCTGGCCGTGCCGGGAGGGCGCCTGGAGCCCTTGGCCCACTCCAGGCTCCCCCCTCTGGCCTATATACTCCTCGTCATCCAGAAACCCTAAAAGGAGGGGAGTTTACGGAGTTCCGCCCCCGCTCCATGGCGGAAACCTACAGAGAAGAAAAGCCATCTCCGGCGGGAAGATTCCGCCAGGGAGATCACCTCCCGGAAGGGGAGATCATCGCCATCGTCATCACCATCGTCACGGGCATCATCGAGATCATCATCAACATGATCCCCAACATCAGCACCATCTCCATCTTCATCCAATCTCATCTCACAATTGCAACTTGTGTTGTAATCCGTACTATCTATCCTCTCTACCCTATCGGTGTTGATTACTACTTTGTGGTGAATGCTATTGAGTTTTGTTGGAGAAATATCATTGTGTCCAGATTGTTTATCATCCATCTATCTCCACCGATCATGATCTCTTTTATGTCTTGTGAGTAGTTACTTTAGTTTTTGAGGACATGTGAGAAGTCTTGTTGTTAGTAGTCATATGATGTTGAAGTAATATGTGTTGTTTGATACTTAAGTTGTGTTGTTATTTTCCTAGTGGTGTTGTGTGAGTCGAACACTCAACACTTCGCCTTATTAAGGACCTAGGGGAATACATTGTGTACAAAGAATGCTTACGGTGGGTTGCCGGAGTGACAGAAACCTGAACCCCAGTTCGCACGCTTTTGCACAAGGGAACAATGGATCATCGATCGTATTGCTATGGTTAGGCTTTTTCCTTAAATACTATCTTGTATTTGCGGATGCTTGCAAGGTGTTTAATCATAAGAGTGCACTCATCTTAGTCTAGAGGGTGTACTAGCATAGATCCACCCACTCAACACTTATCAACACATCACATAGTACCGATACGGAATATGGCAAAAGCACATGACTACCTCTCCCGTGTGTCCTCAAGAACACTTTAGCCTTTATAAGTTCAGTTGCTAGGCCTCTCCTTTGCTCAGAAAGGATTGGGCCACTTGTTACTCTGCAATGCCTTTTACTTTGCTCGCTCTTACTTTCCTGTTGCTTATATCAAGAAAACCCTAAAAAGTTATCTTTCAGTGCTTGCAGTTATTCCTTGCTCAGAATCACTTATCAATACCTTCTGCTCCTCGTTGGGTTCGACACTCTTACTTATCGAAAACGCTGCAATAGATCCCTTACGGTTGTGGGTCATCAAGTACCGTTTTCTGGCGCCGTTGCCGGGGAGTGTAGCGCTATTGGTAAGTGAAGCTGGTAAGGAAGTTTTTATATTTCTGTTTTTATTTTGCTGTTGCTGCTCTTTGTCCTTATGGACAACCTTGCTATTGGATCGTTGCTTGTGGGAAGACGCCCCACATCTGTGGTGGTTTCTCCTCCCCCTACTGAAATTGTGCCCTATAAAATACCAGCTGGTATTATCGATTATGTTTTGGCTAATCGTTATGCAGGAGACAGACATCCCGGTGAACACTTGCTATATCTGTCACAACTATGTTCATTATTTAAGCTTGCAGGTGTATCAATGGAGTTTGGCATGAGGAAATTGTTCTCTGTATCGCTTATAGATAAAGCTTCAGATTGGTATAAGCTTCTCGATAACTCACACTTGCTTGATTGGCAAGAGCTTATGTCTCTCTTTTGTACCAAGTTTTATCCTCTTCATGAAATTCATCGAGACAGGAACTATATCTATAACTTTAGGTCTCGTGACGGAGAAAGCATTGCTCAAGCTTGGGGGAGATTGAAGTCCCTAATGCTCAAATGTCCTATTCATGAGCTCCCCAAGAAAATTATACTTACAAATTTTTATGCCAGGCTTTCTCGTCAGGATAAGGAGATGCTGGATGCCTCCTCTAGTGGGGTATTTCAGACAAAGAGCGTTGAAGAAAGGTGGGATCTCATTGAAAGGATCCAGAGGAATACCGAAGATTGGGAAATCGATAAAGGTATTGAACCCGCTATAAATTATGAGCATGATTATATTGAGAGCTATGTGAAAACTGATTACTTCAATACCTTTTGCTCTAAGATTGGTCTTGATTCCCATCTAATGATTGATTTCTGTAAAGATTTTGCCTCTCACGTTGATTCTTTTAAAAAGAAGAGAGATCAGCATCATGAACCTTTCAAAGAGTTACCTGTTGATATTCATGTTGCTGACCCTATTTTGCCTGCAGTTATATATGAAAAGCCTCCTTTTCCCGAAAGGATAAGGGAGCACTCTCTTGTGACAGGCATAATAAATAAAAGTGAGAGAAGAATTGATGAGCTTGAGGACCAGATCAAGGTCGATCCTCAAGTTGCATTGGTTAAAGACCTTGTTACTAATGATGTTTTGGATTCCAATGCAAATTTTTGTGCTGTTTCCACTAACCTTGTCACAGCCAAGAATAAAGGCCCAATTTCAGGTACTCCAGTAGTATCTGTTAAAATAGGAGATCACAATTATTATGGGCTATGCGATTTGGGATCGAGTGCTAGTGCTATCCCCTATTCACTTTATCAAGAGATCATCGGTGAGATTTCACCTTGTGAACTTGAAGAAGTTGATGTTACCATTCATCTTGCAAACATAGCAACTATCTCTCCTATCGGAATTGTGAGAGACGTTGAAGTCCTATGTGGAAAGGTAAAATACCCTACCGACTTTCTAGTACTTGGTTCAGTGAGGGACAATTTTTGTCCTATTATTTTTGGTAGACCTTTTCTCAGAACTTGTGGAGCTATAATAGATTGCAAGAAAGGTAAAGTTTCTGTTGAATTCAATGGTGATCCATATGACTTTAACTTTTCTAAGTTCTCTAAGCAGCCTCGTGGTACCGATTTACCTAGTGATGATAAAATTATTGAAAGTATTGCTTCTATTGCTATTCCCCCTAATGATCCTTTGCAGCAATATATGGAGGACCACGAGAATGATTTGCATATGCAGGAAAGAAATGAACTAGATGAAATATTCTTGAGACAACCTGCTATCCTGAAGCACAACCTTCCGGTTGAACCTTTGGGAATTTTATCAAAACCAAAAGAAGACCCGGTGTTCGATCTTAAACCTCTTCCCGATACGCTCAAGTATGCTTATTTAGATGAAAAGAAAGTATATCCTGTTATTATCAACTCTAACCTTTCAGGATATGAAGAAGAGCGACTATTGGAAGTACTTCGTAAACACCGAGGTGCAATTGGCTATACCCTTGATGACCTTAAGGGGATTAGTCCATCTATCTGTCAACATACTATCAACCTTGAGCCCGATGCTAAACCAGTTGTTGATCATCAACGACGGTTGAACCCGAAGATGATGGATGTTGTAAGAACTGAGATTCTCAAGCTTCTAGCCGCAGGTATTATCTACCATATAGCTGATAGTAAGTGGGTAAGCCCGGTACATTGTGTTCCTAAGAAAGGAGGTACAACTGTGGTTCCTAATGATAAGAATGAACTAATACCTCAGAGAATTATTATTGGATATAGAATGTGTATTGATTACAGGAAAGCTGAACAAGGCAACCAGGAAGGATCACTACCTGTTGCCGTTCATCGACCAAATGCTTGAAAGATTATCCAAAAATACCCACTTTTGTACCTCGATGGTTATTCTGGCTTCTCTCAAATTCATGTTAACACTGCTGATCAAGAGAAGACCACTTTTACTTGTCCCTATGGTACTTATGCTTACAGGCGTATGCCTTTTGGTTTATGTAATGCCCCTGCTACTTTTAAAAGGTGTATGTCTGCTATCTTTCATGGTTTCTGTGAGGAGATTGTGGAAGTCTTCATGGAAGATTTCTCCGTCTATGGAACTTCCTTTGACCATTGTCTCCACAACCTTAATAAAGTTTTGCAGAGATGTGAGGAGACAAATCTGGTACTCAACTGGGAGAAGTGCCACTTCATGGTTAACGAAGGAATTGTTCTTGGTCACAAGATTTCCGAAAGGGGAATTGAGGTGGACAAGGCCAAGATCGAAGCAATTGAGAGGATGCCCTATCCAAGGGACATCAAAGGTATTCGCAGTTTTCTCGGTCATGCTGGTTTCTATAGAAGATTTATTAAAGACTTTTCTAAGACTTCGAAACCCCTCACTAATCTTCTCTAGAAGGACGTTCCTTTTGTATTTGATGAAGATTGCAAGGAGGCTTTTGAAGTTCTTAAGAAAGCTTTAATAACCGCTCCTATAGTACAACCACCTGACTGGAATTTACCTTTTGAGATTATGTGTGATGCTAGTGATTTTGCTGTTGGAGCTGTTTTAGGGCAAAGGGTTGATAAGAAATTAAATGTTATACATTATGCTAGTAAAACCCTTGATAGTGCTCAAAAGAATTATGCTACTACTGAGAAGGAATTCTTAGCTATAGTGTTTGCTTGTGATAAGTTTAGGCAGTATATTGTTGATTCCAAAGTTATTATTCGTACTGACCATGCTGCCATTAAGTACCTTATGACAAAGAAGGATGCCAAGCCAAGACTTATCAGATGGGTACTCCTTCTTCAAGAATTTGATTTGCAGATTGTTGATAGGAAAGGAGAAGACAATCCGGTGGCGGACAATCTTTTAAGGATGGAAGATATACCGCATGATCCCATCCCAGTCAACGACAGTTTTCCAGACGAGCAACTTGCCGTTGTAAAAGTACAATCTCTTTCCGATCCTTGGTTTGCAGATTATGCTAATTTTATCGTTGCGAAGTATTTGCCTCCAAGTTTAACATTTCAGCAAAGGAAGAAGTTCTTTCATGATTTGAGGCACTACTTTTGGGATGACCCACATCTTTTCAAAGAAGGTCCAGACGGGATCGTGAGAAGATGCATACCGCAACATGAGCAGAAGGACATTCTGAGACAATGTCATGATAGTCCCTATGGAGGACATCATGCCGGTGAGAGGACCGCACATAAGGTTCTTCAATCAGGTTTTTATTGGCCTACTCTCTTTAAGGATGCTAGAAATTATGTTTTAGCCTGTGATAAATGTCAGAGAGTTGGTAACATTAGTAGAAGGAATGAGATGCCTATGAATTACTCACTAGTGATTGGACCTTTCGATTGCCGGGGTTTTGATTTTATGGGTCCTTTTCCTTCTTCGCACAAGTACACTCACATTTTAGTAGCTGTTGATTATGTGACCAAGTGGGTTGAAGCAATCCCCACTGAAAGTGCTGATCACAAGACATCTTTGAAAATGCTCAAAGATGTGATTTTCCCTAGGTTTGGTGTACCTAGGTATCTCATGACTGATGGAGGATCACACTTCACGCATGGAGCTTTTAGAAAAGCTTTAGCCAAGTACGATGTCAATCATAGAATTGCTTCACCGTACCATCCTCAAACTAGTGGGCAAGTTGAGCTCACCAATAGAGAGATCAAGTTGATCTTACAGAAGACAGTAAACATAAATAGAAAGGACTGGTCAAATAAGTTAGGAGATGCTTTGTGGGCGTATAGAACTACTTACAAAAACCCCATGGGCATGTCCCCCTATAAGATGGTTTATGGCAAGGCTTGCCATTTGCCATTAGAATTAGAGCACAAAGCTTTCTGGGCTGTTAGAGAGCTTAATGCTGACCCAAAGTTAGCTGGTGAGAAGCGTCTCATGAACTTGACCTCTCTAGATGAGTGGAGAAGTGAAGCTTACGAGAGCGCTAGAATGTTCAAGGAGAAGGTAAAGAAGTGGCATGATAGGAGGATTCTGAAACGTGAGTTTAATGTTGGTGATAAAGTTTTGTTGTTTAGATCCCGTTTCAGGTTTTCTTCAGGCAAACTACTTTCCAGGTGGGAAGGGCCATTTCATATTGAAGAAGTCTATCGGTCTGGTGCAATCAAGATTAACAATTTTGAAGGCACCAAACCTCAAGTTGTGAATGGGCAAAGACTTAAGCATTACATAGCAGGAGACCCTGTCAATGTTGATGTGAATATGATATACACAACAACTCACGAAGAACATGTTGCAGCCCTGTTTCAGACACCAGCAGAAGCAGAATAAGAAAAGGTATGTATTACGGTAAGGAAACATCGCGAACCGCCATAAAAGTTCCATATTATGAGTTTTTGCAAAATTAGGAAAATTCTAAGCCTAAGTGGAGCCGGAGACAAGCTCTAGGGGGCCCAGGCGCCCCCCTGGCGCGGCCTACCTCCTGGCCGCGCCGGGAGGCCGCCTGGGCACCCAGGAGTCCGTCTCCGACCCCACTTTAGCTTGTTACCTTCCTTTCTTTGCAGAAATTTTTGCTATATATTTGCCCGGATTGTTCCGGCAACGTATCTCGCGATTTCGTGTGTTTTCTTTTCGATTTGTTTCTGCCAGGGTAAAAAGTTATTGTTAGAGATGTCTTCTTGTGGCTCGAGCGGAGAGGACTTCTTGGGATGGCGTCTACGTCAAGTCCAGAAGGATCTTAATCAAGGGAAGCACGTTGACTGGGCTACCGAAGAAGAGATTGCCGCAAGACAAGCGGAGATGGAGCGCTCCGTGAGGGAGGAAGTCAAGACTATCACTGCCCAACAACAAGGAGGCCCAAGCAATCCCATCATGGTGGGATCTGTCCAACCTCATTATGATCTTTCTCTTAACCTTTCAGGGCCCTCTACTTCACTTGAAGATCAACGTACGCTCTCCACCATCTCCGAGGCTTATCGCATCACCAATCAGCTATGCGAAGATTTCCGTGTACTAAAGGTACAAGTGGAGATCTTGGAGAAGGAAAACCAAACCCTTCGCTGTGTCATAAGAGATTTGAAGAATCAACGTCAACAAGAATGAGGAGTGAAATCTCCTTGGGTAATGGCATCCCCTTGGCTTGTTCCAAGCTTGGGGGAGTGCCCAGTATCTTTATCTTTATCTTTTGTCTTTTAGAGTCAAGTAGAGTCGTATCATGTCTAGGGAGGTTATTATATGAAATAGGTGTGTGCATTGAGGTCTATCACTCCTTCTGTGGAGAGATTGTATCCGTGAGTGTGGAGTCGTCTATGATGGAATATTAATGAGAAGTCTATTGGTTCCTTTGCTGCACTTGGTATTCTCTTCACGCAATCGACCTTATATGATGATTCTTATGGGGAGTATTGACCTTATATCAGGTATGGCTTTGAAAACTTTATTTAATCTTGGCAAACATAGCTTGGGTCATAACAACAAGCATGATTTTCTTAAAGTAGCGACATAGCCAAAACCTTTATGTTATTATGCTTGAAGTGTTATGCTGACAAGGAAGACAACTTGATGTGTTATGCTTATTTTAATGTTTATGCTTTATATTGCTTTGCATCTTAGTCATCATCAATTGTCTGTTCTCTCAAAGCCTTTGCTAGCCTAAACTCTGTACTAAGCGGAATTCTGCTTGTGCATCCATACCCTTAAACCAATACCTTCCATATGAGTCCACCATACCTTCCTATTCGTGGTATTCCACTACCACCTCCTAAAGTATAGAATTTATGTGTTATCCTTAAATGTTCAAAATCTTCTATTTTGTGCCCCTGTTTTAGCTCATGAGGAAGTAGTAGTTAATTCATGATCTTTTTAAGTTGGACAAGTTTTACCCCGGGATTGCATGTCTAATCTGCAAACCCCTAATACGAGGAGGAACTGGCATGAGTGCGCCCAACTCATAAAAGATAATACAACAAACAAACCCTCCTTCACGCTTTGTTCATGAGAAATCAGAAAACTTTTGGCAGTGATAAACAAAGGAGATTAAGGGGATGTGATCGTCCCCGTGCGGGAGCCGTTCCTCGAAACTTGTCCAGTTTGAGAAGTAATTGAGTTATCTATTAGCATTCGTTGACAAATCATGCACCTCTCAAAACTTGTTTTCATTTTGTTTGATTTAAGGATAGCACATGAGTTTTCCCTACTTCCCTAGAGCAGGGCCTATCTCTTAGTTTTAGGTTGAGTCAGTTATTCCTACTTCCTTCTATTCTTAAAGAGAGCAGACATTTGATGTTGACGAGGATTCATTCATATAAAGTTGCATTAAGATTTGTCATATCATATCCTTGTTGACATAATCATTTGATAAGTAAGTTGTTTGTCAAGCCCAGCTAAAGCAAACATCTTCCTTTGTGTTAACACTTTCACTTCTTGCCTAATAACATGTTCTTTCAAAAGCTTCAATTAATCTCATCAAAAGATAAAGAGAAAGAGCAAAAGTAAAAGCTATTAGTTGTTCTTTGACCAAAGGACATGTTTGCCATGATTTGATGAGTTTCCTTAGCCCTACATTCGATTAGAAGTGTTACCACTCTTTTATAAGGGCCTTATGAGTTGAAGATTGCTGTTGAGGATATTTGAGTTTGGTGAAGAAACTGTGATGCTTCTTGTCCGTATTCTATTTATTGACACTTCACTCTCTAAACTTGTGGACAGGTTTACCGAGCTCAGTATTCGCTTGGGGACAAGCGAGGTCTAAGCTTGGGGGTGTTGATACGTCCAAAATGCATCACTGTTTTATATCGTAATTCATCCTTATTCATTGATATATTTCACATTACGATGATGTTCTTATGTTGTTTTGGCCTATTTTACACAGTTTGCAACTTTCCGGTGCCGAAGCAGCAGACGCAGGATTCAGCGGTAAAAAGTGGACGCTGAGTTGCTGAAGAAGAATACCACCAAATTACCTGAAAATCGACGGAGGGTATTTTCCAGAAGGATCACGAAGATACGCAAAAGAGCAACCAGAGGGGGGCCACAGGGTGCCCAGGCGGCCACCAGGCGGGGCCCCCACCCTGGCCGCGCCGGGAGGGCGCCTGGAGCCCCTGGCCCACTCCAGGCTCCCCCCTCTGGCCTATATACTCCTCGTCATCCAGAAACCCTAAAAGGAGGGGAGTTTACGGAGTTCCGCCGCCGCTCCGTGGCGGAAACCTACAGAGAAGAAAAGCCATCTCCGGCGGGCAGATTCCGCCGGGGAGATCACCTCCCGGAAGGGGAGATCATCGCCATCGTCATCACCATCGTCACGGGCATCATCGAGATCATCATCAACATGATCCCCAACATCAGCACCATCTCCATCTTCATCCAATCTCATCTCACAATTGCAACTTGTGTTGTAATCCGTACTATCTATCCTCTCTACCCTATCGGTGTTGATTACTACTTTGTGGTGAATGCTATTGAGTTTTGTTGGAGAAATATCATTGTGTCCAGATTGTTTATCATCCATCTATCTCCACTGATCATGATCTCTTTTATGTCATACTTTAGTTCTTGAGGACATGGGAGAAGTCTTGTTGTTAGTAGTCATATGATGTTGAAGTAATATGTGTTGTTTGATACTTAAGTTGTGTTGTTATTTTCCTAGTGGTGTTGTGTGAGTCGAACACTCAACACTTCGCCTTATTAAGGACCTAGGGGAATACATTGTGTACAAAGAATGCTTACGGTGGGTTGCCGGAGTGACAGAAACCTGAACCCCATTTCGCACGCTTTTGCACAAGGGAACAATGGATCATCGATCGTATTGCTATGGTTAGGCTTTTGCCTTAAATAATATCTTGTATTTGCGGATGCTTGCAAGGTGTTTAATCATAAGAGTGCACTCATCTTAGTCTAGAGGGTGTACTAGCATAGATCCACCCACTCAACACTTATCAACACATCACATAGTACCGATGCGGAATATGGCGAAAGCACATGACTACCTCTCCCGTGTGTCCTCAAGAACACTTTAGCCTTTATAAGTTCAGTTGCTAGGCCTCTCCTTTGCTCAGAAAGGATTGGGCCACTTGTTACTCTCCAGTGCCTTTTACTTTGCTCGCTTTTACTTTCCTGTTGCTTATATCAAGAAAACCCCTAAAAAGTTATCTTTCAGTGCTTGCAGTTATTCCTTGCTCAGAATCACTTATCAATACCTTCTTCTCCTCGTTGGGTTCGACACTCTTACTTATCGAAAACGCTGCAATAGATCCCTTACGGTTTTGGGTCATCAGTCGGTCATGAATACTCGAAGTTTTGGCCGATTCTGACCCGTTTCATGGACTATTACTCAGCGTTTTGGGGTTCCGAAGCGATTTCCATAGATGCTAAATCCCAAGGTGCTCTTACGTGTCGGTTATCAGCACTCACAGCTTTGGCCGATTTTGGCCTCTTTCGTGGACTATTACTCACTATTTTGGGGTTCCGGAGTGATTTTGAAGATTGAGGAACCACGGGGTGCCTTTACGTGCCGGTCATCAACACTCGTGGTTCTGGTCGATTCTGGCCTGTTTTGTGGACTATTACTCACTGTTTTGGGGTCCCGGAGTGATTTCCAGGATTAACGAACCCAGGGGTGCGTTTCCGTGTCGTTCATCAGCACTCGTGGTTTTGGTCGATTCTGACCCGTTTCATGGACTATTACTCACCATTTTGGGGTCCGAGAGTGATTTCCACGATTGACGAACCCCGGGGTGCGCTTACGTGTCGGTGAACACTCGAAGTTTTGGCCGATTCTGACCCGTTTAATGGACTATTACTCAGCGTTTTGGGGTTCCGAAGCGATTTCCATAGTTGCTAAACCCTGAATATGCATCCAAAAAACTTAGCCGCTCACATCCCGCCGTAGCATCAATAATCTGATCAATACGAGGGAGAGCAAAAGGATCGGTTGGACAAGCTTTGTTCAGGTTTGTGTAATCTACACACATTCTCCACTTTCCATTTTTCTTTAACACCAGCACCGGATTAGCCAACCACTCCGGGTGAAAAACTTCAACTATGAACCCTGCGGCCAAAAGTCTGGCCACTTCTTCTCCTATAGCCTTCCGCCTTTCTTCGTTGAAGTGACGCAGATACTGCTTGACCGGTTTAAACTTCGGATCAATGTTAAGACTGTGCTCAGCGAGTTCCCTCGGAATACCTGGCATGTCAGAAGGTTTCCATGCAAAAATATCTCGGTTCTCACGGATGAACTCGATGAGCGCGCCTTCCTATTTAGGATCAAGGTTAGCGCTGATAGTGAACTGCTTGGATGAATCGCCTGGCACAAAATCAACTTGCTTGGTCTCCTCCGCAGACTTAAATTTCAATGCCGGATCATGCTCTGTGGTTGGCTTCTTCAACGGGGACATATCTGCCGGATCAACATTGTCCTTGTAAAACTTCAACTCCTCCGTAGCGCATACTGCTTCCGCATAAGCAGCGTCTCCTTCTTCACACTCCAATGCAATCTTGCGACTTCCATGAACCGTGATGGTTCCTTTGTGACCCGGCATCTTGAGCTGTAGATAAGCATAACACGGCCTGGCCATGAACTTGGCATAAACCGATCTTCCAAACAGAGCATGATAGGGGCTCCGGATCTTGACAACTTCAAAGGTTATCATCTCTGACCTGGAATCCTGTTCATCTCCAAAGGTAACTTCCAGGTCAATTTTCCCAACTGGGTAAGCTGATTTACCTGGCACCACTCCATGAAACACTGTGTTTGACTGTCTTTGCTTCTTATCCGTCAGCCCCATGCGACGGAAAGTCTCATAATATAAGATATTGATGCTGCTGCCGCCGTCCATGAGGACTTTAGTGAATTTGTAGCCACCCACCTGTGGTGCCACCACTAAAGCCAATTGGCCCGGGTTATCTACTCACGGCGGATGATCCTCTCGGCTCCACACGATAGGTTGCTCCGACCAGCGCAGGAACTGTGGTGTTGCCGGCTCAACCGCATGGACCGCCCGTTTTAAGATTTTCTGATCCCGTTTACACAAACTCGTAGTGAACACATGATATTGCCCGCTACTTAGCTCCTTCGAATTACTCTGATATCCGGATTGCTGCTGCTGCTGCTGACGCTGCTGATTGCCTTGGTTATTGTGATTACCCTGGCCCTGCTGTTGGTTGTTTTGGTTATTGTAACCACCCTGACCATGCTGCTGATTGCCTTGGTTATTGTAACCGCCTTGACCATATTGATTATTACCTTGGTTATTATAACCATTGTTGTTGCCACGATATCCTGATCCGGAGCCGTTCCCCTGGTGACCCGGACCGTAAAACTCGGGGCCTGATCCGCCGCCCGGTGGCCTGTTGTTAGATCTGAACCGGCTCATGGCTTCCATCATGGCCTTGCATTCTCCTATGGTGTGTTTAGCTGGATGTTCCTTTGATCCGTGTTTCGGGCAAGGCTCATTCAACTCTTGTTCCGAGCTAACGGGCCCCCCGCTGGCTTGTAGAGGCGGTTTACCCTTGTTGCGCTGAAAGCCTCCTTGAACTTGGGTATTGGCCACGAAATCAGAGCCACCCTCTGCCTTTCGTTTGCCTAAGAAGCTTGTTCCGACCGGATTAGCCTATGCCGGTTTACCGGGCTTATTGGCTTTTCCCGTTTTATCTCCATCCGCTTCTGGATACTTAGTGTTGTCAGAGTCCCCGTACTTCACCAGAGCACTCATGAGAGTTCCCATGTCATTACAATCCCGTTTGAGCCGTCCCAGCTTTAACTTCAGAGACTCAAACCGGCAACTGTTTTCCAGCGTCACTATTGCCGTACTGGGATTGATACCGTTCGAAGAGTGCAAGATTTCTGATACTCGCCGCACCCATGCACTTGTAGGCTCATGGTCTCCTTGTATACAGGCCGCCAGATCTACCACTGACATTGGCTGCTTGCACGTATCCTTGAAATTTTTGATAAACTGACGGCGTCACTCTTCCCATGATCCGATGGAATTAGGTGGTAAACCCTTTAGCCAGGTCCGGGCTGTACCCTCAAGCATCATGGTAAAGTACTTCGCGCAAGCCGCTTCATCCACGTCCAGCATCTCCATGGCCATCTCGCAACTCTCAACCCAAGCTTCCGGGGCCAAATCAGCTGTGTAATTAGGCACCTTACGTGGACCCTTAAAATCCTTGGGCAACTTCACGCTCCGTAAAGTGGGAACAAGACACTGCACCCCGAAGGAACTCGTCGTGACTCCTGTTTCTGCTGTGGCTATGTGAACCGGCGTCGTTTGGTGGACCTCCTCACGAGCCGCAGATCTAACCCGGTCTTGCACGCCCTGAGCTTGTGCCTCTGCGCCCGCCCGATTATCTTGTCTGTGACGGTGTCGCCTCCGTTCACTACTGGACACCTCTGGTTCCTCCCAATGCCTAGTATAACTCCGGCTATGGCGGGGTGTTGAATGAAGCCTCTCCCTGCTATAAGAATATGCTTGCTGTTGTGTTAATGCTGTGTTAAGCAGATCCTTGACCCTGCGTGCCTCCATTGCCACGGGGGATGTCCCCTCGATGGGTAAAGCGGCCAGGCGTGAGGCGGCAACAACAATGTTATCCAAAGGATTTGAGTAATGACCCGGAGGGGTAGGAACGTGAGGCGCGGATATAATCCGCCGATCTTGCTCCGCAGCGGGCTGCTGAACCGGTTCGCCCCTCGCTGGGGCCGCCCTTCGGTTTACCACTGGATCATTGCTGGTTCCTGCTCCTGGTGTCCTGAAAAGATTCATCGCCTCGTAAACCGGCGGTAGACGAGACTGGTACCTTCGATTCCTTACTCCTTGCATAGAGGCCTGTTCCATCCTCAGCTGAAAAGCCTGATCATCCAGCTCTGCCTGCCTTATTGCTATCATAGCCTTCTCTGCCTTCAAATCCTCTTTTGCTTGATCAATCCGGCCTTTTAGCTGAAGGAGTTCTGCATCGTGTTGCGCCTTGTCTGCTGGAGCCACCTCTGCCACGGCCCGGGTTGTGAACTCCTCGATCAAGGCGGATAGAGCGTCAAAGGGTGAGGGGGCTTGGCCGCTCCCCCATGCACCAGCTTCTGCTGTGATCGCCCCGTTCACCAAGGACTGCGGCGTAGGTTGTGAACCGGCCATTGATAACCCTCAACCGTAAGGGATCGAGATAGTCTTCGCGGGTAAGAATAACCCAATTTATAGATTCGACACACGGGGAGCCAAAGAGTATTTATAAGCTTTGACAGTTGAGTTGTCAATTCAACCGCACCTGAAATATACTTACTTGCAACAAAAGATAAGTGGTAACGGTGATATGATAGTGATGGTGGTGACAGCAAAAGTGAACAGCAAAAGTAACAACTAATAACCAGCAGGATTGAAACACTGTAGGCTAGGGAGATGGATGGTTGGGCGCTGCATGGATGAGATACGTCATGAATCTAACTTGGGGCAAGGCACACAGAAAAGTAATGATCATCTAGGCAAATATCAAACATTAGGCATGTATCCCATAAGTAGTTGTACGTGCTTGCAATAAGAACTTGCACAACATCTTTTGTCCTACCATCCCGCTACGAACGGGGCCAAAAGGAACTTATGGAGATTAAGGTACTCCTGTCAAAGAGCACCGGAACAAAGCAATAAACTCAATGGATACATGGAATCCTCAAATTATGGACCATCCCCTTTGGTGTCCCAAGCTGTCACCTTTGGGATCGCCGGTTCCGGACCATAATAGGTGCAAACAACTCATAAATAGGATCAAGAACACAAATATATTCATGCAAACACATAGGGTTCAGATCTGAAAACATGGCACTCGGGCCCAAAGTGACAAGCATTAAGAGCAACAAGTTGAAGCAAAGATGATAAACACCAAAGTAGATGATAGGCAACATGCCCCCAACAATCTGATAAACTATTACATGATCTAACTCATCCAATCCCTACCATCCCCTTTGCCTACAGCAGGGAATTACTCACACATGGAAGGAGAAGTCATGGAGGGAGGATGGAGTGGTGATGATGATGACGATGGCGACGATCTCCCCTCTCCGGAGGCCAAATCAGCCTCCAGATTAGCTCTCCCGAAGAAGAACAGAGGGTGGCGGCGGCTCCGCGACGGAAACTGGAAAAACGACTTCTGTTCTGGGGTTTCCTCGCCACGGGAATAAATAGGAGTCAAGGTAGGGCACCAGAGGGGGGAGGACCCTCCCAGGCGGCCTCCTGGCGCGGCCAGGGGTGGGGCCGCGCCAGCAGGGCGCCTGGGGCCCCCCTGGCTGCCCTCTGGCCCCACTTCTGGCACAATGGCCCTTCGGGTGCGTGGATTTTCTGTGATTTTTCTTGGAATTTTCTGAGACACCTAAAAATCCATTTTCCTGCACACAATAAAACCATACAGGCAGCTCTGCTGAAAACAGCGTCAGTCCGGGTTAGTTTAGTTCAAATCATGCAAGAATGAGGGCAAAACAATAGCAAAAGTGTTTGGAAAAGTAGATACGTTTGAGACGTATCAACTCCCCCAAGCTTAGCATATTGCTTGTCCTCAAGCAATTCAGTTCAACGAACTGGACGCGACAATGAAAACTTTGACAAACTCTTTTGCTTCATTAGATGTATATAAGCATGTACTACGAAAAGAGTCTAGCAAGTATTGAAACAATGCTATGAGGACAATGCACGAAGCAATCCTTCTTTCAAGTGACCAATCACAAATAACTAAAAGTAAATAATATGCTACTGAAAATCAAGACAAGATTACATTGCACATAGCTTGAACATACTAGAGTGGTATCTCGCTAGCCTCCATGAGTGAAGCAAAACATAAATGCAGAAACTCCTCCAGAGTTTTAAAGGAGACTAGAACTAAGAATTTCAGAATAAATAATACCACAAGCATGCATAAGACAATGTAATACTTTGGGACAATGCACATTACACTCAGAATGACAATTATGCTCTCCTAGTTGGTGCTTTGAAGAAAGAAGGTGGAGACTCTTGAACCGTGGAATTTGATGGCGAGGTTGAAAACCCGTGGTTGGAATCAAAGACTAAACATGTACCAGAGATCTTGGTTTTGAAAACAGAGGTAAAAATGATTTTGGGAGGTGCATATTTCGTCAACGAATGCTAGTAGACAACCCAATCACTTCTTATGCTAGACATGTTTCAAGGAACGGCTCCCAAGACGGGGACGATCACATCCCCTTAATCTCCTTTGTTTATCACTACCAAAGTTTTCTGATTTCTCATAAACAAAGCGTGAAGGAGGGTTTGTTGGTTGTGATTATCTTTTGTGAGCTGGGCGCACTCATGCTAGTCCCTCCTCGTATTAGGGGTTTGCAGATTAGACATGCAATCCCGGGATAAAACATGTCCAACATAAGAAGATCATGAATTACCTACTACTTCCTCATGAGCTAAAACAGAGGCACAAAACAGGAGTAAATTTGAATAATTTCGAGATGGTACAAGAAAGTCTTCGTTAGGATGGCCGGTAAATATCACACAGGAAGGTATGGTGGACTCATATATAATAACTGGTTTGAAAGGATTTGGATGCACAAGCAGAATTCCGCTTAGTGCGAGCGAAGGCTAGCAAGAGACTGGGAAGCGACCAACTAGAGAGCAATAACGGTCATAATCATGCAGAGCGACAAAGCAACATTGAATTGGGCATGAATGTGATATAACTATTCTGAAACTCAAAGATCATCAAGGCAAATCAGACTTTTTAGTCTTAAACATGTGTAAACATGTGCCAAGTCAATCCAAGAATTCTCCAAAGGGAAATACCACCTTAGTATACCAAACTATGAACAATGCAATGCATGTAAATCATTTCAATAACACATTATATACTCTAGCTATTTGAGATTAGCCACAAGGAAAGCATGAACCACTGGGAAAGCATTGTAAACATAACACTATGTCACTACATGCTGGTCTCTAGATCATAAGTACAGGCATATGTACAAAAGTAGAAACAAGAAGAGTTCATACCGGTTTTCCTTGTTGCTTCCCTTCCGTCGATCTTCGTCATTACTGCCTTGTCACTTGCACGATCGAACGTAGGAAATATAATTAAATGCCATCACGGACTCGAGCTGAACTCTGAAAACAAAGCAAACTAAAGAGAGAAAGGAAATCTTTTTGGTTTTTTTTTCAAAGGTTGAACGAAAGCAAAAGAAAGAGAAAATCTTTTTGTTGTTTTTGCAAAGAAAGAAACAAAGAAGAACGGGCAAAAACTTCAAAAAGATCAAAGCGAACAAAAATAAAACGGATAATACAATGGAAAAGTGAGAAGGGCACGTACTCCCCCAAGCTTAGGCTTTTGGCCTAAGTTGGTAGTAGCTACTGCCCCCAGGAGCCTCCTGCTCCGGGGTGGTACTGGTGAGTCCAAGGGTCGTATAAGGATTCCGGCGCGTACACCGAAGTCCTCGGATCCTCCCACGAAGAAGGGTCCGCACTCCAAGCAGAGGAAGACCCTTCACCAAACTGGGTGACGGCCCCCCCTGAAAAGGTGGTAACTCACCGTGCTCCTCCTCGTCGGGCACAACCCCCACCATGGGGTTATGAAACTGATGCTGGACCATGAACTCATCGAACTGGATAACATCAAAGGACCATCTGTTCCTGCGAGAAAAATCAAACAAAAGAGGTGCAGGTAGACGGATCTTGCGTTCCGCGGTAGTTTCGAAACGCAAGATATAAACAAGGTTACCAAACTCAGAAGTCATGGTAACAAACTTATGCCTTTTCATAGCAGCAAGATCAAAACTTAAATAAGTAAAAGGCTTATCATCAGGGTGTGGGGTGCCTTTAAGATACTCTAAGATAAGTGTGGCATAAACGCCACCAAAGAAATCTCCCTTGTTACCGTTCATAGCAAGGCGTCGAGCAATTAAGGCACCCACATTATAATCAAACATCCCTGAGAGGGCGGTTGCCAGGATAGCAATATCCGGCGCAGAAATGCTGCTCGTGTTGTCACGAGCTAACACCCCTCTAGCAACATAATACGCAAAATACCTGAGGTGAGGGAATAAGATGCTGGAGATTTTTGACCGATGAATATCCCTCGTATCCATGCTGCAGAGAGAGTTGAAGACGGTTCTCAGCTCGGAGGGCTGAGAGGTCATCTTCGCCGTCCGCCCAACGTTTGGCACACCTATTATTTCACAAAACTTTTCCAACGGCATGGTCAAAAGATTATTGTAAATTTTAAACTCAATAGAACTAGTATCAAGGTTATATCTAAAACTGTTAATGAAACCGGAGGTGAGTTTTTGATACTGAGCAACACGGCACGTGACGAGCCGTGTCAGACCTGCATTAGCACAAAGGTTATAAAACTCATCCTTAATTCCTGCAGCTTCAAGGAATTCATCGCATGGGAACATCATCACACGTGCTGGATTTGTGTCTTCCAACAACTCTAGGGGCACATGATCTTCATTGTAGCTCACCCTAGCAGTCGAGGGTGAAGCTGCGGCTCTAGTAACTCGATCGGAGCGCGCGTGCTTCTTCTTCTCAAGCCACCCCTTTGCCCTTCCTAACAAACTCATTTCTGAATTTTTTGGCAAATTACAAAAACAAGGATTTAAACAAAGTGGGTTAAGGCAAACTACTCAACTCACTTACCTAAGGCATAAACTTGCATCAAAACTTGGAAAATAAATTTCTACACATGCATGCAAGCTTATCTACACAGCACCAAGAACTACTAAATACTCACAAATGAAGCCACCAACCAAAAATCTAATTGGAGGGGTGGAGGAGTTACATACCAGGGAGTATTTGTTCAAAATCTCAGCTCGAATGATAGGTTGTAGAGAGAGATCGAAAATTGCCTCCAAGAACAGCAAGAATGCAAGAACAGGTGCAGAACTCGTGTTTTCGGAGAGAAAGAGAGAGAGAGAGAGGAAGAAGACTCACCTGGAGGCGGGACCTGTGGGCCCCAGGCGCCCTATGGGCGCGGCCAGGGGGCAGGCCGCGCCAGCTGGCCGGCTGGGCCACTGGTGGCCCCCCCTGGTCAGCCCCAGGTGCCTCTGGGTCACTCCCGGCATGGAAATTTTAATTTTTATTTTTCTGGAATTTTTCTGAAAACTTCACTGTTGAATTTTTTTCGAAGTTCAAAAAGCTGCAAAACTTTCTGAAAACTTAAAGCAGTGATTAGTATTGTGAAGCTTCAAAAACACAA
Organism: Secale cereale; assembly: GCA_902687465.1. Lineage (NCBI taxonomy): Eukaryota > Viridiplantae > Streptophyta > Magnoliopsida > Poales > Poaceae > Secale > Secale cereale. The sequence continues at coordinate 2,128,246 of LR738713.1, read as the reverse complement.
ACACTTGGTACAGCAAGGAGAACAAAAGCTAAAACAAATGAAAACATAACAAGCTCAACTTTTTACCTATATAAAACATGCTCACTAGTAAGGTTGATCAAGTCTTACCAACAAACCGGCGATATATAGAGCAAAAAGTCCCACCTCTTACGAAGTGATCATTGCACCTTTACTTTAATGGACATTATCCCCACCATAATAGTTTTGTATTTGTGGTGCACATGTAGTGGACAGTCCCATTCTCCAATCTTCACGGTCTCGATATTTTCTATAGAGTTGAGGCCATGCCTCTTGTCGGTCTTCTTTGGAAAATACACCGTGTGTTCTTTATCATTCACATTGAAGGTAACCTTTCCTTTATTGCAATCAATAATTGCACCTGCGGTGTTAAGAAAAGGTCTACCAAGAATAATGGACATGCTCCCATCCTCGGGCATGTCAAGCACGACAAAATCAGTAAGGATCAAACAATTAGCAACTTCTACGGGAACATCCTCACAAATACCTATCGGGACGGCTGTTGACTTGTCAGCCATCTGAAGAGAGATATCTGTAGGAATTATTTTCTCTAAACAAAGCCTCTTGTAAAGAGAGAAAGGCATAACACTCACTCCTGCTCCAAGATCACATAAAGCAGTTTTGACATAATTATTCTTTATGGAGCAAGGAATGGTGGGTATACCTGGATCACCAAGCTTCTCAGGAATCTTGCCACTGAAAGAGTAGTTAGCAAGCATAGTAGATATTGCTTCATTATGAACTTTTCTTTTATTAGTAACAATATCTTTCATATATTTTGAATAGGGAGGTAACTTAATAGCATCAGTCAAAGGGATTTGAAGAAAAAGAGGTTTCATCCACTCACAAAACTTATTGTAATGCTCTTCTTCTTTAGATTTAAGAGACTTACCTGGAAAGGGCATGGGTTTATGTATCCATGGTTCTCTTTCCTTCCCATGTCTTCTTGCGACGAAGTCTTCTCTAGTGTACTTCTTGCATTTGTCAGGTGCTTCTTCTTCTCAAAATTCAGGCGGATCATTCTTCTCCTTATCCTTATCTTCAGGTTCGGCACCGTCTTTAGTCTCAGCATCGGAGGTAGATATACTATTGGGATCAACAGCTGGCTCTTCACTTGTAATAGGATCATTGGAATTGTCAGCCTCCTTGTGTTTCTTCTTCTTTGGAGAGCCAAAAATTTCTTCTTCCTGCATTTGAGAATCTTGCTCGATTCTCCTCGGATGCCCCTCTGGATAGAGAGGATCTTGAGTGCTAGTTCCTCCTCGGGTCTTAATTCCGAAGGCCTGTAAATCATCTTGTTTGGTATTGTTAGCAAGCAAGTCTTTTTGCACATTAGAAATTTGTTCAAGCTGAGTTTGAACCATATGAAAATGCTTCACAAGACATTTAACATCATTAACTGTTCTACCTAGAACATCAAGCAAACTTTTGATAGGAAGGGAATTATCGTGCAATTGACTTTATATCCTCTCATTAAAATGACTTTGCTTCATAATAAAATTATCAAGCTCATCTAAACATTGATCAGGAGGCTTACCATGAGGGATGTCACTTGCGTTGAAATCTAAAAGAGAGTGTACCTCTACCATAGGAGGGTGAGTGGTAGGCTCACACAACTCCTCAATAGGGGGTAGATTCTTCACGTCTTCAGTTTTAATACCCTTCTCTTTAATAGACTTCTTTGCTTCTTGCATATCTTCGGGGCTTAGAACAAGCATGCCCCTCTTCTTTGGTGGTGGAGGTGGTTCAGGGACGGGCCAATCTTCATGGTTTTTGGCAATCCTGCCCATCAATTCTTCTGCATCGTCCGGTGTTCTTTTCCTGAAAACACAACTAGCACAACTATCCAAATAGGACCTGGATTCATCAATTAGACCAGCATAAAATATATCGATTAATTCATTCTTAGGGACTCCATGTCCTGGTCTAGCCTGGATCAGACTACAGTACCTCCCCCAAGCTTTAGGGAGGTGCTCATCCTGCAACTGTTTAAAGTTATAAATTCTTTGTAAAGCGGCATGTTGCATATGAGCAGGAAAGTACTTATCAACAAAAGAGTGAGCTAAGTCTTGAGGACTCTTAATGGAACCACATGGTAGTGCATCATACCATGTTTTAGCACCTTCCTTCAAAGAGAAAGGAAGAAGCTTAGTCACATAAAAGTTTCGTATCTTTTCATTCATGGTAAACAAGCCACCCAACTCAGTGAGTTTGGTCAGGTGTGCAATAGCATCATCATTTTCTCTGCCATAAAAGGGGTAAGCTTCAACCATAGATATAAGTGAAAGATCAACAGAGAAATCATAATCAGGATCATTGATGCATATAGGAGATGTAGCAAATTCAGGATCAGGAACAGTCTTGTTCTTCAAGGAGTGTTTTTCAAGCAGCTTCTTAATAGCTTCAGGGTCAGAGTCGGCAAACTCTGTCAGTTCCCTGCATAAATCATCATCAAGCATAATATAATCATCATCAAGGAGTCTCTCCTTGAGTTTACTCAAATCAGGATAATCATAAGTTCCACCAATAGGGTAGCGAGTAACAGGAATTTCAATTCCAGATTTTTTTGCAGCAGCAGCGATATGCTTCTCAAGAGCATAACCAAGTGAACCAATATCATCAAGAGTAGTAGAAGCATCATCAAAAGTATCGGACATAATAACAGATTCAGTAGAAGCATCATGTGGTGGTGGTGAGGCAAACTTACTCATAACAGAAGGTGAATCAAGTGTAGCACTAGTGTTCAGAACAGTACCTCTTCTTGTAGTGGATAGTAAGATCGGAACCTTGGGGTCTCCTTTCTTACCCATAGTGGATGAAGTGCAGCAGGTAGGATACTTCAAGAAGACTTGTAAATATTGCTATGCTGCCCGGCAACGGCGCCAGAAAATGATACTTGATAATCCTCAACCGTAAGGGATCGAGATAGTCTTCGCGGGTAAGAATAACCCAATTTATAGATTCGACACACGGGGAGCCAAAGAGTATTTATAAGCTTTGACAGTTGAGTTGTCAATTCAACCGCACCTAAAATATACTTACTTGCAACAAAAGATAAGTGGTAACGGTGATATGATAGTGATGGTGGTGACAGCAAAAGTGAACAGCAAAAGTAACAACTAATAACCAGCAGGATTGAAACACTGTAGGCTAGGGAGATGGATGGTTGGGCGCTGCATGGATGAGATACATCATGAATCTAACTTGGGGCAAGGCACACAGAAAAGTAATGATCATCTAGGCAAATATCAAACATTAGGCATGTATCCCACAGGTAGTTGTACGTGCTTGCAATAAGAACTTGCACAACATCTTTTGTCCTACCATCCCGCTACGAACGGGGCCACAAGGAACTTATGGAGATTAAGGTACTCCTGTCAAAGAGCACCGGAACAAAGCAATAAACTCAATGGATACATGGAATCCTCAAATTATGGACCATCCCCTTTGGTGTCCCAAGCTGTCACCTTTGGGATCGCCGGTTCCGGACCATAATAGGTGCAAACAACTCATAGATAGGATCAAGAACACAAATATATTCATGCAAACACATAGGGTTCAGATCTGAAAACATGGCACTCGGGCCCAAAGTGACAAGCATTAAGAGCAACAAGTTGAAGCAAAGATGATAAACACCAAAGTAGATGATAGGCAACATGCCCCCAACAATCTGATAAACTATTACATGATCTAACTCATCCAATCCCTACCATCCCCTTTGCCTACAGCAGGGAATTACTCACACATGGAAGGAGAAGTCATGGAGGGAGGATGGAGTGGTGATGATGATGACGATGGCGACGATCTCCCCTCTCCGGAGGCCAAATCAGCATCCAGGTTAGCCCTCCCGAAGAAGAACAGAGGGTGGCGGCGGCTCCGCGACGGAAACTGGAAAAACGACTTCTGTTCTGGGGTTTCCTCGCCACGTGAATAAATAGGAGCCAAGGTAGGGCACCAGAGGGGGAGGACCCTCCCAGGCGGCCTCCTGGCGCGGCCAGGGGTGGGGCCGCGCCAGCAGGGCGCCTGGGGCCCCCCTGGCTGCCCTCTGGCCCCACTTCTGGCACAATGGCCCTTCGGGTGCGTGGATTTTCTGTGATTTTTCTTGGAATTTTCTGAGACACCTAAAAATCCATTTTCCTGCACACAATAAAACCATACAGGCAGCTCTGCTGAAAACAGCGTCAGTCCGGGTTAGTTTAGTTCAAATCATGCAAGAATGAGGGCAAAACAATAGCAAAAGTGTTTGGAAAAGTAGATACGTTTGAGACGTATCAGCCATAAAGACAGCCACTCGGTTTGGCGGATCAAAGGGGTCCGGAATACTGTCTCCGTCGGACACTCCCTCAGATCGGCCGTCCCGCAACTGATACAGGGACCCAGTCTCTCCGGACGAAGATTCATCGACGGAATAGATAACTGTCTCGCCACCGGAATCCGATCCGTCCTCGGCTTGAACCCCGTGAATTGCTCCGACGAAAACATGCTTCATGCCTGGTTGAATCCGGGCCGATCTCGCACGCTGAGCCGGCTCGACGATGTTGGGGAAGATGTCCGGCCCAGGTCCCGGTTCACCAATTTTACCGATGAAGATGTGGATGCCACCGAAGGGAACTCGATACCCGTATTCGATTGAATCGGCCTCCGGGCCCCAGCCTGCGTCGTCGATGTAGATCCGGCCGCGGCGACTCTTGGTCATCCGGCCGACCACGTAGCCCCTGAGCCCTTCAAAGCTGCCCTTCAAGAACTCGAAACCATCGTGCGGAGGCCCCACGGTGGGCGCCAACTGTCGTGGAATTAGCACGACAGATGTCCGGTTTAACGGACTTAATGATGGAACCATCGCACGGGTTAGCTTGAAGAGGTTAAAAGCACACAAAGGACACAGAGGGTTTATACTAGTTCGGCCCCTTCGATGAAGGTAAAAGCCTACGTCTAGTTTGGTTTGGTATTGCTTGGGCGTCGATGAACAAGGAGCGGATTGCTTGCCTGTGTCTCGACGGGTTGTTTCCTGTCCTGAACCGTCGCCGGGTCGTCCCTTTATATAGAGGCGACGCCCGGTCCGGTTTACAGAGTCCCGAGGCCGGCTCATATTTGTGTCCGCCTCGGTCTCTGCTCTTTCTTCCTTGTCTCTCAAGTTACATGACCAGGCGGTTTACAAACCATAACTCTATACATGGGCCCTAAGCCTTCCTGGGCCGTAACCTCTACTGGGTTTTACAATTACACAACTATATTATCATAATCCGGTTTACACTAGCCGGTTTATACCTGCTAGTAATATCCCTGACACCAAGGTACGCTTACGTGTCGGTTATCAGCACTCACAGTTTTGGCTGATTTTGGCCTCTTTCGTGGACTATTACTCACTGTTTTGGGGTTCCGGAGTGATTTTCAGGATTGACGAACCACGGGGTGCCTTTACGTGTCGGTCATCAATACTCGCGGTTCTAGCTGATTTTGGTCTGTTTTGTGTACTGTTACTCACTGTTTTGGGGTCCCGGAGTGATTTCCAGGATTAACGAACCCAGGGGTGCGTTTACGTGTCGTTCATCAACACTCGTGGTTTTGGTCGATTCTGACCCGTTTTGTGGACTATTACTCACCGTTTTGGGGTCCCAGAGTGATTTCCACGATTGATGAACCCCGGGGTGCGCTTACGTGTCGGTCAAGAACACTCGAAGTTTTGGCCGATTCTGACCCGTTTCATGGACTATTACTCAGCGTTTTAGGGTTCCGAAGCGATTTCCACAGTTGCTAAACCCCAAGGTGCGCTTACGTGTCCGTTATCAGCACTCGCAGTTTTGGCTAATTTTGGCCTCTTTCGTGGACTATTACTCACTGTTTTGGCATTCCGGAGTGATTTCCAGGATTAAC
>LR738713.1:2035179-2050773 GCA_902687465.1 Secale cereale | reverse complement strand
TGCTAAACCCCAAGGTGCGCTTACGTGTCGGTTATCAGGACTCGCAGCTTTGGCCGATTTTGGCCTATTTCGTGGACTACTACTCACTGTTTTGGGGTTCCGGAGTGATTTTCAAGATTGACGAACCACGGGGTGCCTTTACGTGTCGGTCATCAACACTCGCGGTTTTGGCCGATTCTGCCCTGATTTGTGGACTATTACTCACTGTTTTGGGGTCCCGGAGTGATTTCCAGGATTAACGAACCCAGGGGTGCGTTTACGTGTCGTTCATCAACACTCGTGGGATTTTGTCGATTCTGACCCGTTTTGTGTACTATTACTCACCGTTTTGGGGTCCCAGAGTGATTTCCAAGATTGACGAACCCCGGGGTGCGCTTACGTGTCGGTCATCAACACTCGAAGTTTTGGCCGATTCTGACCCGTTTCATGGACTATTACTCAGTGTTATGGGGTTCCGAAGCGATATTCATAGTTGCTAAACCCCAAGGTGCGCTTAAGTGTCGGTTATCAACTCTAAAAGTTTGGGCTGATTTTGACCCGTTTCGTGGAATATTACTCACCGTTTTGGAGTCCCAGAGTGATTTCCACGATTGACGAACCCCGGGGTGCATTTACATGTCGGTCATCAACACTCGAAGTTTTGGCCGATCCTAACCCGTTTCGTGGAATATTACTCACCGTTTTGGGGTCCCAAAGCGATTTTCATAGTTGCTAAATCCCAAGGTACGCTTACGTGTCGGTTATCAGCACTCGCAGCTTTGGCTGATTTTGGCCTCTTTCGTGGACTATTACTCACTGTTTTGAGGTTCCGGAGTGATTTTCAGGATTGACAAACCACGGGGTGCCTTTACGTGTCGGTCATCAACACTCGCGGTTCTGGCCGATTCTGGCCTGTCTTGTGGACTATTACTCACTATTTTGGGGTCCCGGAGTGATTTCCAGGATTAACGAACCCAGGGGTGCGTTTACGTGTCGTTCATCAACACTCGTGGTTTTGGTCAATTCTGACCCGTTTTGTGGACTATTACTCATCGTTTTGGGGTCCCAGAGTGATTTCCACGATTGACGAACCACGCGGTGCGCTTACGTGTCGGTCATGAACACTCGAAGTTTTGGCCGATTCTGACCCGTTTCATGGACTATTACTCAGCGTTTTGGGGTTCCGAAGCGATTTCCATAGTTGCTAAACCCCAAGGTGCGCTTACGTGTCGGTTATCAGCACTCGCAGCTTTGGCCGATTTTGGCCTATTTCGTGGACTATTACTCACTGTTTTGGGGTTCCGGAGTGATTTTCAAGATTGACGAACCACGGGGTGCCTTTACGTGTCGGTCATCAACGCTCGCGGTTTCGGCAGATTCTGGCCTGTTTTGTGGACTATTACTCACTGTTTTGGGGTCCCGGAGTGATTTGCAGGATTTACGAACCCAGGGGTGCGTTTACGTGTCGTTCATCAATACTCATGGTTTTTGTCGATTCTGACCCATTTCGTGGACTATTACTCACCGTTTTGGGGTCCGAGAGTGATTTCCATGATTGACGAACCCCGGGGTGCGCTTACGTGTCGGTCATGAACACTCGAAGTTTTGGCCGATTCTGACCCGTTTCATGGACTATTACTCAGCGTTATGGGGTTCCGAAGCGATTTCCATAGTTGCTAAACCCCAAGGTGCGCTTACGTGTCGGTTATCAGCACTCACAGCTTTGGCCGATTTTGGCCTATTTCGTGGACTACTACTCACTGTTTTGGGGTTCCGGAGTGATTTTCAAGATTGACGAACCACGGGGTGCCTTTACGTGTCGGTCATCAACACTCGCGGTTTTGGCCGATTCTACCCTGATTTGTGGACTATTACTCACTGTTTTGGGGTCCCGGAGTGATTTCCAGGATTAACGAACGCAGGGGTGCGTTTACGTGTCGTTCATCAACACTCGTGGGATTTTGTCGATTCTGACCCGTGTTGTGTACTATTACTCACCGTTTTGGGGTCCCAGAGTGATTTCCAAGATTGACGAACCCCGGTGTGCGCTTACGTGTCGGTCATCAACACTCGAAGTTTTGGCCGATTCTGACCCGTTTCATGGACTATTACTCAGCGTTATGGGGTTCCGAAGCGATATTCATAGTTGCTAAACCCCAAGGTGCGCTTAAGTGTCGGTTATCAGCACTCACAGCTTTGGCCGATTTTGGCCTATTTCATGGACTATTACTCACTGTTTTGGGGTTCCGGAGTGATTTTCAAGATCGTCGATCCACGGGGTGCCTTTACGTGTCGGTCATCAACACTCGCGTTTTTGGCCGATTCTGGCCTGTTTTGTGGACTATTACTCACTATTTTGGGGTCCCGGAGTGATTTCCAGGATTAACGAACCCAGGGGTGCGTTTACGTGTCAGTCATCAATACTCGTGGTTTTCTTCGGTTCCGACCCGTTTCGTGGACTATTACTCACCGTTCTGGGGGCCCAGAATGATTTCCATGATTGACGAACCCCGCGGTGTGTCTACATGTCGGTCATCAACTCTCAAAGTTTTGGCCGATTCTGACCCGTTTCGTGGACTATTTCTCACCGTTTTGGGGTCCCAGAGTGATTTCCACGATTGACGAACCCCGGGGTGCGTTTACATGTCGGTCATCAACACTCGAAGTTTTGGCCGATCCTGACCCGTTTCGTGGACTATTACTCACCGTTTTAGGGTCCCGAAGCGATTTCCATAGTTGCTAAACCCCAAGGTGCGCTTACGTGTCGGTTAGCAGCACTCGCAGCTTTGGCTGATTTTGGCCTCTTTCGTGGACTATTACTCACTGTTTTGGGGTTCCGGAGTGATTTTCAGGATTGACGAACCATGGGGTGCCTTTACGTGTCGGTCATCAACACTCGTGGTTTTTGTCGATTCTGACCCGTTTCATGGATTTTTACTCACCGTTTTGGGGTCCCAGAGTGATTTCCATGATTGACGAACCCAGGGGTGCGCTTACGTGTCGGTCATGAACACTCGAAGTTTTGGCCGATTTTGACTCGTTTCATGGACTATAACTCAGCGTTTTGGGGTTCCGAAGCGATTTCTATAGTTGCTAAACCCCAAGGTGCGCTTACGTGTCGGTTATCAGCACTCGCAGCTTTGGCCGATTTTGGCCTCTTTCAAGGACTTATTACTCACTGTTTTGGGGTTCCGGAGTGATTTTCAAGATCGTCGATCCACGGGGTGCCTTTACGTGTCGGTCATCAACACTCGCGGTTTGGCCGATTCTGGCCTGTTTTGTGGACTATTACTCACTATTTTGGGGTCCCGGAGTGATTTCCAGGATTAACGAACCCAGGGGTGCGTTTACGTGTCAGTCATCAATACTCGTGGTTTTCTTCGATTCCGACCCATTTCGTGGACTATTACTCACCGTTTTGGGGGCCCAGAATGATTTCCATGATTGACGAACCCCGCGGTGTGTTTACATGTCGGTCATCAACTCTCAAAGTTTTGGACGATTCTGACCCGTTTCGTGGACTATTACTCACCGTTTTGGGGTCCCAGAGTGATTTCCACGATTGACGAACCCCGGGGTGCGTTTACATGTCGGTCATCAACACTCGAAGTTTTGGCCGATCCTGACCCGTTTCGTGGACTATTACTCACCGTTTTGGGGTCCCGAAGCGATTTCCATAGTTGCTAAACCCCAAGGTGCGCTTACGTGTCGGTTATCAACACTCGCAGCTTTGGCTGATTTTGGCCTCTTTCGTGGACTATTACTCACTGTTTTGGGGTTCCGGAGTGATTTTCAGGATTGACGAACCACGGGGTGCCTTTACGTGTCGGTCATCAACACTCGCGGTTTTGGCAGATTCTGGCCTATTTTGTGGACTATTACTCACTGTTTTGGGGTCCCGGAGTGATTTCCAGGATTAACGAACCCAGGGGTGCGTTTACGTGTCGTTCATCAACACTCGTGGTTTTTGTCGATTCTGACCCGTTTTGTGGACTATTACTCACCGTTTTGGGGTCCGAGAGTGATTTCCACGATTGACGAACCCCGGGGAGCGCTTACGTGTCGGTCATCAACACTCGAAGTTTTGGCCGATTCTGACCCGTTTCGTGGACTATTACTCAGCGTTTTGGGGTTCCGAAGCGATTTCCATAGTTGCTAAACCCCAAGGTGCGCTTGCGTGTCGGTTATCAGCACTCACAGCTTTGGCCGATTTTGGCCTATTCCGTGGACTATTACTCACTGTTTTGGGGTTCCGGAGTGATTTTCAAGATTGACGAACCAGGGGCTGCCTTTACGTGTCGGTCATCAACACTCGCGGTTTTGGCCGATTCTGGCCTGTTTTGTGAACTATTACTCACTGTTTTGGGGTCCGGGAGTGATTTCCAGGATTTACGAACCCAGGGGTGAGTTTACGTGTCGTTCATCAACACTCGTGGTTTTTGTCGATTCTGACCCGTTTTGTGGACTATTACTCACCGTTTTGGGGTCCGAGAGTGATTTCCACGATTGACGAACCCCGGGGAGCGCTTACGTGTCGGTCATCAACACTCGAAGTTTTGGCCGATTCTGACCCGTTTCGTGGACTATTACTCAGCGTTTTGGGGTTCCGAAGCGATTTCCATAGTTGCTAAACCCCAAGGTGCGCTTGCGTGTCGGTTATCAGCACTCACAGCTTTGGCCGATTTTGGCCTATTCCGTGGACTATTACTCATTGTTTTGGGGTTCCGGAGTGATTTTCAAGATTGACGAACCAGGGGCTGCCTTTACGTGTCGGTCATCAACACTCGCGGTTTTGGCCGATTCTGGCCTGTTTTGTGAACTATTACTCACTGTTTTGGGGTCAGGGAGTGATTTCCAGGATTTACGAACCCAGGGGTGAGTTTACGTGTCGTTCATCAATAGTCGCGGATTTTTTCGATTATTACCCGTTTCGTGGACTATTACTCACCGTTTTGGGGTCCCAGAGTGATTTCCATGATTGACGAACCCCAGGGTGCGTTTACATGTCGGTCATCAACTCTAAATGTTTTGGCTGATTTTGACCCGTTTCGTGGAATGTTACTCAACGTTTTGGGGTCCTAGAGTGATTTCCACGATTGACGAACCCCGGGGTGCGTTTACATGTCGGTCATCAACACTCGAAGTTTTTGCCGATCCTGACCCGTTTCGTGGACTATTACTCACCGTTTTGGGGTCCCAAAGCGATTTTCATAGTTGCTAAATCCCAAGGTGGGCTTACATGTCGGTTATCAGCACTCGCAGCTTTGGCTGATATTGGCCTCTTTCGTGGACTATTACTCACTGTTTTGGGGTTCCGGAGTAATTTTCAGGATTGACGAACCACGGGGTGCCTTTACGTGTCGGTCATCAACACTCGCGGTTCTGGCCGATTCTGGACTGTCTTGTGGACTATTACTCACTGTTTTGGGGTCCCGGAGTGATTTCCAGGATTAACGAACCCAGGGGTGCGTTTACGTGTCGTTCATCAACACTCGTGGTTTTGGTCGATTCTGACCCGTTTTGTGGACTATTACTCATCGTTTTGGGGTCCCAGAATGATTTCTACGATTGACGAACCACGGGGGTGCGCTTACGTGTCGGTCATGAACACTCGAAGTTTTGGCCGATTCTGACCCGTTTCATGGACTATTACTCAGCGTTTTGGGGTTCCGAAGCGATTTCCATAGTTGCTAAACCCCAAGGTGCGCTTACGTGTCGGTTATCAGCACTCGCAGCTTTGGCCGATTTTGGCCTATTCGTGGACTATTACTCACTGTTTTGGGGTTCCGGAGTGATTTTCAAGATTGACGAACCACGGGGTGCGTTTACGTGTCGGTCATCAACACTCGCGGTTTTGGCCGATTCTGGCCTGTTTTGTGGACTATTACTCACTGTTTTGGGGTCCCGGAGTGATTTCCAGGATTAACGAACTCAGGGGTGCGTTACGTGTCGTTCATCAACACTCGTGGGATCTTGTCGATTCTGACCCGTTTTGTGGACTATTACTCACCGTTTTGGGGTCCCAGAGTGATTTCCACGATTGACGAACCCCGGGGTGCGCTTACGTGTCGGTCATCAACACTCGAAGTTTTGGCCAATTCTGACCCGTTTCATGGACTATTACTCGGCGTTATGGGGTTCCGAAGCGATTTCCATAGTTGCTAAACCCCAAGGTGCGCTTACGTGTCGGTTATCAGCACTCGCAGCTTTGGCCGATTTTGGCCTCTTTCAAGGACTTATTACTCACTGTTTTGGGGTTCCGGAGTGATTTTCAAGATCGTCGATCCACGGGGTGCCTTTACGTGTCGGTCATCAACACTCGCGGTTTGGCCGATTCTGGCCTGTTTTGTGGACTATTACTCACTATTTTGGGGTCCCGGAGTGATTTCCAGGATTAACGAACCCAGGGGTGCGTTTACGTGTCAGTCATCAATACTCGTGGTTTTCTTCGATTCCGCCCCATTTCGTGGACTATTACTCACCGTTTTGGGGGTCCAGAATGATTTCCATGATTGACGAACCCCGCGATGTGTTTACATGTCGGTCATCAACTCTCAAAGTTTTCGACGATTCTGACCCGTTTCGTGGACTATTACTCACCGTTTTGGGGTCCCAGAGTGATTTCCACGATTGACGAACCCCGGGGTGCGTTTACATGTCGGTCATCAACACTCGAAGTTTTGGCCGATCCTGACCCGTTTCGTGGACTATTACTCACCGTTTTGGGGTCCCGAAGCGATTTCCATAGTTGCTAAACCCCAAGGTGCGCTTACGTGTCGGTTATCAGCACTCGCAGCTTTGGCTGATTTTGGCCTCTTTCGTGGACTATTACTCATTGTTTTGGGGTTCCGGAGTGATTTTCAGGATTGACGAAACACGGGGTGCCTTTACGTGTCGGTCATCAACACTCGCGGTTTTGGCAGATTCTGGCCTATTTTGTGGACTATTACTCACTGTTTTGGGGTCCCGGAGTGATTTCCAGGATTAACGAACCCAGGGGTGCGTTTACGTGTCGTTCATCAACACTCGTGGTTTTTGTCGATTCTGACCCGTTTTGTGGACTATTACTCACCGTTTTGGGGTCTGAGAGTGATTTCCACGATTGACGAACCCCGGGGAGCGCTTACGTGTCGGTCATCAACACTCGAAGTTTTGGCCGATTCTGACCCGTTTCGTGGACTATTACTCAGCGTTTTGGGGTTCCGAAGCGATTTCCATAGTTGCTAAACCCCAAGGTGCGCTTGCGTGTCGGTTATCAGCACTCACAGCTTTGGCCGATTTTGGCCTATTCCGTGGACTATTACTCACTGTTTTGGGGTTCAGGAGTGATTTTCAAGATTGACGAACCAGGGGCTGCCTTTACGTGTCGGTCATCAACACTCGCGGTTTTGGCCGATTCTGGCCTGTTTTGTGAACTATTACTCACTGTTTTGGGGTCCGGGAGTGATTTCCAGGATTTACGAACCCAGGGGTGAGTTTACGTGTCGTTCATCAATAGTCGCGGATTTTTTCGATTATTACCCGTTTCGTGGACTATTACTCACCGTTTTGGGGTCCCAGAGTGATTTCCATGATTGACGAACCCCAGGGTGCGTTTACATGTCGGTCATCAACTCTAAATGTTTTGGCTGATTTTGACCCGTTTCGTGGAATATTACTCACCGTTTTGGGGTCCCAGAGTGATTTCCACGATTGACGAACCCCGGGGTGCGTTTACATGTCGGTCATCAACACTCGAAGTTTTCGCCGATCCTGACCCGTTTCGTGGACTATAACTCACCGTTTTGGGGTCCCAAAGCGATTTTCATAGTTGCTAAATCCCAAGGTGGGCTTACGTGTCGGTTATCAGCACTCGCAGCTTTGGCTGATTTTGGCCTCTTTCGTGGACTATTACTCACTGTTTTGGGGTTCCGGAGTGATTTTCAGGATTGACGAACCACGGGGTGCCTTTACGTGTCGGTCATCAACACTCACGGTTCTGGCCGATTCTGGCCTGTCTTGTGGACTATTACTCACTGTTTTGGGGTCCCGGAGTGATTTCCAGGATTAACGAACCCAGGGGTGCGTTTACGTGTCGTTCATCAACACTCGTGGTTTTGGTCGATTCTGACCCGTTTTGTGGACTATTACTCATCGTTTTGGGGTCCCAGAATGATTTCTACGATTGACGAACCACGGGGGTGCGCTTACGTGTCGGTCATGAACACTCGAAGTTTTGGCCGATTCTGACCCGTTTCATGGACTATTACTCAGCGTTTTGGGGTTCCGAAGCGATTTCCATAGTTGCTAAACCCCAAGGTGCGCTTACGTGTCGGTTATCAGCACTCGCAGCTTTGGCCGATTTTGGCCTATTTCGTGGACTATTACTCACTGTTTTGGGGTTCCGGAGTGATTTTCAAGATTGACGAACCACGGGGTGCCTTTACGTGTCGGTCATCAACACTCGCGGTTTCGACAGATTCTGGCCTGTTTTGTGGACTATTGCTCACTGTTTTGGGGTCCCGGAGTGATTTGCAGGATTTACGAACCCAGGGGTGCGTTTACGTGTCGTTCATCAATACTCGTCGTTTTGTCGATTCTGACCCGTTTCGTGGACTATTACTCACCGTTTTGGGGTCCCAGAGTGATTTCCATGATTGATGAACCCCGCGGTGCGCTTACATGTCGGTCATCAACACTCGAAGTTTTGGCCGATTCTGACCCGTTTCGTGGACTATTACTCAGCGTTTTGGGGTCCCAAAGCGATTTCCATAGTTGCTAAACCCCAAGGTGCGCTTACGTGTCGGTTATCAGCACTCGCAGCTTTGGATGATTTTGGCCTCTTTCATGGACTATTACTCACTGTTTTGGGGTTCCGGAGTGATTTTCAAGATTGACGAACCACGGGGTGCCTTTACGTGTCGGTCATCAACACTCGCGGTTCTGGTCGATTCTGGCCTGTTTTGTGGACTATTACTCATTGTTTTGTGGTCCCGGAGTGATTTGCAGGATTTACGAACCCAGGGGTGCGTTTACGTGTCGTTCATCAATACTCGTGGTTTTTGTCGATTCTGACCCGTTTCGTGGACTATTACTGACCGGTTTTGGGGGCCCAGAATGATTTGCATGATTGATGAACCCCGCGGTGTGTTTACATGTCGGTCATCAACTCTCAAAGTTTTGGCCGATTCTGACCCGTTTCGTGGACTATTACTCACCGTTTTGGGGACCCAGAGTGATTTCCACGATTGACGAACCCCGGGGTGCGTTTACATGTCGGTCATCAACACTCCAAGTTTTGGCCGATCCTGACCCGTTTCGTGGACTATTACTCACCGTTTTGGGGTCCCAAAGCGATTTTCATAGTTGCTAAATCCCAAGGTGCGCTTACGTGTCCGTTATCAGCACTCGCAGCTTTGGCTGATTTTGGCCTCTTTCGTGGACTATTACTCACTGTTTTGGGGTTCCGGAGTGATTTTCAGGATTGACGAACCACAGTGTGCCTTTACGTGTCGGTCATCAACACTCGCGGTTCTGGCCGATTCTGGCCTGTTTTGTGGACTATTACTCACAGTTTTGGGGTCCCGGAGTGATTTCCAGGATTAACGAACCCAGGGGTGCATTTACGTGTCGTTCATCAACACTCGTGGTTTTGGTCGATTCTGACCCGTTTTGTGGACTATTACTCATCGTTTTGGGGTCCCAGAGTGATTCCTACGATTGACGAACCACGGGGGTACCCTTACGTGTCGGTCATGAACACTCGAAGTGTTGGCCGATTCTGACCCGTTTCATGGACTATTACTCAGCGTTTTGGGGTTCCGAAGCGATTTCCATAGTTGCTAAACCCCAAGGTGCATTTACGTGTCGGTTATCAGCACTCGCAGATTTGGCCGATTTTGGCCTATTTCGTGGACTATTACTCACTGTTTTGGGGTTCCGGAGTGATTTTCAAGATTGACGAACCACGGGTGGCTTTACGTGTCGGTCATCAACACTCGCGGTTTCGGCAGATTCTGGCCTGTTTTGTGGACTATTACTCACTGTTTTGGGGTCCCGGAGTGATTTGCAGGATTTACGAACCCAGGGGTGCGTTTACGTGTCGTTCATCAATACTCGTGGTTTTTGACGATTCTGACCCGTTTCGTGGACTATTACTGACCGGTTTTGGGGGCCCAGAATGATTTGCATGATTGATGAACCCCGCGGTGTGTTTACATGTCGGTCATCAACACTCAAAGTTTTGGCCGATTCTGACCCGTTTCGTGGACTATTACTCACCGTTTTGGGGACCCAGAGTGATTTCCACGATTGACGAACCTCGGGGTGCGTTTACATGTCGGTCATCAACACTCCAAGTTTTGGCCGATCCTGACCCGTTTCGTGGACTATTACTCACCGTTTTGGGGTCACAAAGCGATTTTCATAGTTGCTAATTCCCAAGGTGCGCTTACGTGTCGGTTATCAGCACTCGCAGCTTTGGCTGATTTTGGCCTCTTTCGTGGACTATTACTCACTGTTTTGGGGTTCCGGAGTGATTTTCAGGATTGACGAACCACAGTGTGCCTTTACGTGTCGGTCATCAACACTCGCGGTTCTGGCCGATTCTGGCCTGTTTTGTGGACTATTACTCACTGTTTTGGGGTCCCGGAGTGATTTCCAGGATTAACGAACCCAGGGGTGCGTTTATGTGTCGTTCATCAACACTCGTGGTTTTGGTCGATTCTGACCCGTTTTGGGGACTATTACTCATCGTTTTGGGGTCCCAGAGTGATTCCTACGATTGACGAACCACGGGGGTACGCTTACGTGTCGGTCATGAACACTCGAAGTGTTGGCCGATTCTGACCCGTTTCATGGACTATTACTCAGCGTTTTGGGGTTCCGAAGCGATTTCCATAGTTGCTAAACCCCAAGGTGCGTTTACGTGTCGGTTATCAGCACTCGCAGATTTGGCCGATTTTGGCCTATTTCGTGGACTATTACTCACTGTTTTGGGGTTCCGGAGTGATTTTCAAGATTGACGAACCACGGGGTGCCTTTACGTGTCGGTCATCAACATTCTCGGTTTCGGCAGATTCTGGCCTGTGTTGTGGACTATTACTCACTGTTTTGGGGTCCCGGAGTGATTTGCAGGATTTACGAACCCAGGGGTGCGTTTACGTGTCGTTCATCAATAGTCATGGTTTTTGTCGATTCTGACCCGTTTCGTGGACTATTACTCACCTTTTTGGGGTCCCAGAGTGATTTCCATGATTGACGAACCCCTGGGTGCGCTTATGTGTCGGTCATCAACACTCGAAGTTTTGGCCGATTCTGACCCGTTTCGTGGACTATTACTCAGCGTTTTGGGGTCCCAAAGCGATTTCCATAGTTGCTAAACCCCAAGGTGCGCTTACGTGTCGGTTATCAGCACTCGCAGCTTTGGCTGATTTTGGCCTCTTTCGTGGACTATTACTCACTATTTTGGGGTGCCGGAGTGATTTTCAGGATTGACGAACCACGGGGTGCCTTTACGTGTCGGTCATCAACACTCGCGGTTCTGGCCGATTCTGGCCTGTTTTGTGGACTATTACTCACTGTTTTGGGGTCCCGGAGTGATTTCCAGGATTAACGAACCCAGGGGTGCGTTACGTGTCGTTCATCAACACTCGTGGTTTTGGTCGATTCTGACCCGTTTTGTGGACTATTACTCATCGTTTTGGGGTCCCAGAGTGATTCCTACGATTGACGAACCACGGGGGTACGCTTACGTGTCGGTCATGAACACTCGAAGTGTTGGCCGATTCCGACCCGTTTCATGGACTATTACTCAGCGTTTTGGGGTTCCGAAGCGATTTCCATAGTTGCTAAACCCCAAGGTGCGTTTACGTGTCGGCTATCAGCACTCGCAGATTTGGCCGATTTTGGCCTATTTCGTGGACTATTACTCACTGTTTTGGGGTTCCGGAGTGATTTTCAAGATTGACGAACCACGGGGTGCCTTTACGTGTCGGTCATCAACACTCTCTGTTTCGGCAGATTCTGGCCTGTGTTGTGGACTATTACTCACTGTTTTGGGGTCCCGGAGTGATTTGCAGGATTTACGAACCCAGGGGTGCGTTTACGTGTCGTTCATCAATACTCGTGGTTTTTGTCGATTCTGACCCGTTTCGTGGACTATTACTCACCGTTTTGGGGTCCCAGAGTGATTTCCACGATTGACGAACCCCGGGGTGCGCTTACATGTCGGTCATGAACACTCGAAGTTTTGGCTGATTCTGACCCGTTTCATGGACTATTAATCAGCGTTTTGGGGTCCCAAAGCGATTTCCATAGTTGCTAAACCCCAAGGTGCGCTTACGTGTCGGTTATCAGCACTCGCAGCTTTGGCTGATTCTGACCCGTTTCATGGACTATTACTCACTGTTTTGGGGTTCCGGAGTGATTTTCAGGATTGACGAACCACGGGGTGCCTTTACGTGTCGGTCATCAACACTCGCGGTTCTGGCCTGTTTTGTGGACTATTACTCACTGTTTTGGGGTCCCGGAATGATTTGCAGGATTTACGAATCCAGGGGTGCGTTTACGTGTCGTTCATCAATACTCGTGGTTTTTCTCGATTCTGACCCGTTTCGTGGACTATTACTCACCGTTTTGGGGGCCCAGAATGATTTGCATGATTGAAGAACCCCGCGGTGTGTTTACATGTCGGTCATCAACTCTCAAAGTTTTGGCCGATCCTGACCCGTTTCGTGGACTATTACTCACCGTTTTGGGGTCCCGAAGCGATTTCCATAGTTGCTAAACCCCAAGGTGCGCTTACGTGTCGGTTATCAGCACTAGCAGCTTTTGCTGATTTTGGCCTCTTTCGTCGACTATTACTCACTGTTTTGGGGTTCCGGAGTGATTTTCAGGATTGACGAACTACGGGGTGCCTTTACGTGTCGGTCATCAACACTCGCGGTTCTGGCCGATTCTGGCCTGTTTTGTGGACTATTACTCACTGTTTTGGGGTCCCGGAGTGATTTCCAGGATTAACGAACCCAAGGGTGCGTTTACGTGTCGTTCATCAACGCTCGTGGTTTTTGTCGATTCTGACCCGTTTCGTTGACTATTACTCACCGTTTTGGGGTCCCAGAGTGATTTCCATGATTGACGAACCCCGGGGTGCGCTTACGTGTCGGTCATCAACACTAGAAGTTTTGGCCGATTCTGACCCGTTTCGTGGACTATTACTCAGCGTTTTGGGGTTCCGAAGCAATTTCCATAGTTGCTAAACCCCAAGGTGCGCTTACGTGTCGGTTATCAGCACTCGCAGCTTTGGCCGATTTTGGCCTATTCCGTGGACTATTACTCACTGTTTTGTGGTTCCGGAGTGATTTTCAAGATTGACGAACCACGGGGTGCCTTTACGTGTCGGTCATCAACACTCGTGGTTTTGGCAGATTCTGGCCTGTTTTGTGAACTATTACTCACTGTTTTGGGGTCCGGGAGTGATTTCCATGATTTACGAACCCAGGGGTGAGTTGACGTGACGTTCATCAATACTCGCGGTTTTTTTTATTATTACCCATTTCGTGGACTATTACTCACCGTTTTGGGGTCCCAGAGTGATTTCCATGATTGACGAACCCCGGGGTGCGTTTACATGTCGGTCATCAACTCTCAAAGTTTTGGCCGATTCTGACCCGTTTCGTGGAATATTACTCACCGTTTTGGGGTCCCAGAGTGATTTCCACGATTGACGAACCCCGGGGTGCGTTTACATGTCGGTCATCAACACCCGAACTTTTGGCCGATCCTGACCCGTTTCGTGGACTATTACTCACCGTTTTGGGGTGCCAAAGCGATTTTCATAGTTGCTAAACCCCAAGGTGCGCTTACGTGTCGGTTATCAGCACTCGCAGCTTTGGCTGATTTTGGCCTCTTTCGTGGACTATTACTCAATGTTTTGGGGTTCCAGAGTAATTTTAAGGATTGGCGAACCACGGGGTGCCTTTACGTGTTGGTCATCAACACTCGCGGTTCTGGCCGATTCTGGCCTGTTTTGTGGACTATTACTCACTGTTTTGGGGTCCCGGAGTGATTTCCAGGATTAACGAACCCAGGGGTGCGTTTACGTGTCGTTCACCAACACTCGTGGTTTTTGTCGATTCTGACCCGTTTTGTGGACTATTACTCACCATTTTGGGGTCCCAGAGTGATTTCCACGATTGACGAACCCCGGGGTGCGCTTACGTGTCGGTCATCAACACTCGAAGTTTTGGCCGATTCTGACCCGTTTCATGGACTATTACTCAGTGTTTTGGGGTTCCGAAGTGATTTCCATAGTTGCTAAACCCCAAGGTGCGCTTACGTGTCGGTTATCAGCACTCGCAGCTTTGGCCGATTTTGGCCTATTTCGTGGACTATTACTCACTGTTTTGGGGTTCCGGAGTGATTTTCAAGATTGACGAACCACGGGGTGCCTTTACGTGTCGGTCATCAACACTCGCGGTTTTGGCCGATTCTGGCCTGTTTTGTGGACTATTAGTCACTATTTTGGTGTCCCGGAGTGATTTCCAGGATTTACGAACCCAGGGGTGCGTTTACGTGTCGTTCATCAATACTCGTGGTTTTTGTCGATTCTGACCCGTCTCGTGGACTATTACTCACCGTTTTGGGGGCCCAGAATTATTTCCATGATTGACGAACCCCGCGGTGTGTTTACATGTCGGTCATCAACTCTCAAAGTTTTGGCCGATTCTGACCCGTTTCGTGGACTATTACACACCGTTTTGGGGTCCCAAAGTGATTTTCATAGTTGCTAAACCCCAATTACGTGTCGGTTACGTGTCGGTTACATGTCGGTTACGTGTCGGTTATGTTTCGGTTACGTGTCGGTTACGTGTCGGTTACGTGGACTATTACATGTCGGTCATCAACTCTCAAAGTTTTGGCCGATTCTGACCCGTTTCATGGACTATTACACACCGTTTTGGTGTTCCGAAGCGATTTCCATAGTTGCTAAACCCCAAGGTGCGCTTACGTGTCAGTTATCAGCACTCGTAGCTTTGGCCGATTTTGGCTTATTCCGTGGACTATTACTCACTGTTTTGGGGTTCCGAAGTGATTTTCAAGATTGACGAACCATGGGGTGCCTTTACGTGTCGGTCATCAACACTCGCGGTTTTGGCAGATTCTGGCCTGTTTTGTGAACTATTACTCACTGTTTTGGGGTACGGGAGTGATTTCCAGGATTTACGAACCCAGGGGTGAGTTTACGTGTCGTTCATCAATACTCGCGTTTTTTTCGATTATTACCCGTTTCGTGGACTATTACTCACCGTTTTGGGGTCCTAGAGTGATTTCCATGATTGACGAACCCCGGGGTGCGTTTACATGTCGGTCATCAACTCTCAAAGTTTTGGCTGATTTTAAACCGTTTCGTGGAATATTAATCACCGTTTTGGGGTCCCAGAGTGATTTCCACGATTGACGAACCCCGGGGTGCGTTTACATGTTGGTCATCAACACTCGAAGTTTTGGCCGATCCTGACCCGTTTCGTGGACTATTACTCACTGTTTTGGGGTCCCAAAGCGATTTTCATAGTTGCTAAACCCCAAGGTGCGCTTACGTGTCGGTTATCAGCACTCGCAGCTTTGGCTGATTTT
>LR738713.1:2008520-2020704 GCA_902687465.1 Secale cereale | reverse complement strand
CGGTCATCAACACTCGCGGTTCTTGCCGATTCTGGCCTGTTTTGTGGACTATTACTCACTGTTTTGGGGTCCCGGAGTGATTTCCAGGATTTACGAACGCAGGGGTGCGTTTACGTGTCGTTCATCAATACTCGTGGTTTTTGTCGATTCTGACCCGTTTTGTGGACTATTACTCACCGTTTTGGGGGCCCAGAATGATTTCCATGATTGACGAACCCCGTGGTGCATTTACATGTCGATCATCAACTCTCAAAGTTTTGGCTGATTTTAAACCGTTTCGTGGAATATTAATCACCGTTTTGGGGTCCCAGAGTGATTTCCACTATTGACGAACCCCGGGGTGCGTTTACATGTCGGTCATCAACTCTCAAAATTTTGGCCGATTCTGACCCGTTTCGTGGACTATTACACACCGTTTTGGGGTCCCAGAGTGATTTCCACGATTGACGAACCCCGGGGTGCTTTTACATGTCGGTCATCAACACTCGAAGTTTTGGCCGATCCTGACCCGTTTCGTGGACTATTACTCACCGTTTTGGGGTCCCAAAGTGATTTTCATAGTTGCTAAACCCCAAGGTGCGCTTACGTGTCGGTTATCAGTACTCGCAGCCTTGGCCGATTTTGGCCTCTTTCGTGGACTATTACTCACTGTTTTAGGGTTCCGGAGTGATTTTCAAGATTGACGAACCACGGGGTGCCTTTATGTGTCGGTCATCAACACTCGCGGTTCTGGCCGATTCTGGCCTGTTTTGTGGACTATTACTCACTGTTTTGGGGTCTCGGAGTGATTTCCAGGATTTACGAACGCAGGGGTGCGTTTACGTGTCGTTCATCAATACTCGTGGTTTTTGTCGATTCTGACCCGTTTCGTGGACTATTACTCACCGTTTTGGGGGCCCAGAATGATTTCCATGATTGACGAACCCCGCTGTGTGTTTACATGTCGGTCATCAACTCTCAAAATTTTGGCCGATTCTGACCCGTTTCGTGGACTATTACTCACCGTTTTGGGGTCCCAAAGTGATTTTCATAGTTGCTAAACCCCAAGGTGCGCTTACGTGTCGGTTATCAGCACTCGCAGCTTTGGCTGATTTTGGCCTCTTTCGTGGACTATTACTCACTGTTTTGGGGTTCCGGAGTGATTTTCAGGATTGGCGAACCACGGGGTACCTTTACGTGTCGGTCATCAACACTCGCGGTTCTGGCCGATTCTGGCCTGTTTTGTAGAGTATTACTCACTGTTTTGGGTCCCGGAGTGATTTCCAGGATTAACGAACCCAGGGGTGCGTTTACGTGTCGTTCATCAACACTCGTGGTTTTTGTCGATTCTGACCCGTCTCGTGGACTATTACTCACCATTTTGGGGGCCTAGAATTATTTCCATGATTGACGAACCCCGCGGTGCGCTTACATGTCGGTCATCAACTCTCAAAGTTTTGGCCGATCCTGACCCGTTTCGTGGACTATTACTCAACGTTTTGGGGTCCTAAAGCGATTTTCATAGTTGCTAAACCCCAAGGTGCGCTTACGTGTCGGTTATCAGCACTCGCAGCTTTGGCTGATTTTGGCCTCTTTCGTGTACTATTACTCACTGTTTTGGGGTTCCGGAGTGATTTTCAGGATTGGCGAATCACGGGGTGCCTTTACGTGTCGGTCATCAACACTCGCGGTTCTGGCCGATTCTGGCCTGTTTTGTGGAGTATTACTCACTGTTTTGGGTCCCGGAGTGATTTCCAGGATTTACGAACCTAGGGGTGCGTTTACGTGTCGTTTATCAATACTCGTGGTTTTTGTCGATTCTGACCCGTCTCGTGGACTAGTACTCACTGTTTTGGGGGCCTAGAATTATTTCCATGATTGACGAACGCCGCGGTGTGTTTACATGTCGGTCATCAACTCTCAAAGTTTTTGCCGATTCTGACCCGTTTCGTGGACTATTCCTCAGCGTTTTGGTGTTCCGAAGCGATTTCCATAGTTGCTAAACCCCAAGGTGCGCTTACGTGTCGGTTATCAGCACTCGCAGCTTTGGCCGATTTTGGCCTATTCCGTGGACTATTACTCACTGTTTTGGGGTTCCGGAGTGATTTTCAAGATTGACGAACCACGGGGTGCCTTTACGTGTCGGTCATCAACACTCGCGGTTTTGGCCGATCCTGGCTAGTTTTGTGAACTATTACTCACTGTTTTGGGGTACGGGAGTGATTTCCAGGATTTACGAACCCAGGGGTGAGTTTACGTGTCGTTCATCAATACTCGCGTTTTTTTTTCGATTATTACCCGTTTCGTGGACTATTACTCACCGTTTTGGGGTCCCAGAGTGATTTCCATGATTGACGAACCCCGGGGTGCGTTTACATGTCGGTCATCAACTCTCAAAGTTTTGGCTGATTTTAAACCGTTTCGTGGAATATTAATCACCGTTTTGGGGTCCCAGAGTGATTTCCACGATTGACAAACCCCGGGGTGCGTTTACATGTCGGTCATCAACACTCCAAGTTTTGGCCGATCCTGACCCGTTTCGTGGACTATTACTCACCGTTTTGGGGTCATAAAGCGATTTTCATAGTTGCTAAACCCCAAGGTGCGCTTACGTGTCGGTTATCAGCACTCGCAGCTTTGGCTGATTTTGGCCTCTTTCGTGTACTATTACTCACTGTTTTGGGGTTCCGGAGTGATTTTCAGGATTGGCGAATCACTGGGTGCCTTTACGTGTCGGTCATCAACACTCGCGGTTCTGGCCGATTCTGGCCTGTTTTGTGGAGTATTACTCACTGTTTTGGGTCCCGGAGTGATTTCCAGGATTTACGAACCTAGGGGTGCGTTTACGTGTCGTTCATCAATACTCGTGGTTTTTGTCGATTCTGACCCGTCTCGTGGACTATTACTCACTGTTTTGGGGGCCTAGAATTATTTCCATGATTGACGAACCCCGTGGTGTGTTTACATGTCGGTCATCAACTCTCAAAGTTTTTGCCGATTCTGACCCGTTTCGTGGACTATTCCTCAGCGTTTTGGTGTTCCGAAGCGATTTCCATAGTGGCTAAACCCCAAGGTGCGCTTACGTGTCGGTTATCAGCACTCGCAGCTTTGGCCGATTTTGGCCTATTCCGTGGACTATTACTCACTGTTTTGGGGTTCCGGAGTGATTTTCAAGATTGACGAACTACGGGGTGCCTTTACGTGTCGGTCATCAACACTCGCGGTTTTGGCCGATTCTGGCCCGTTTTGTGGAGTATTACTCACTGTTTTGGGTCCCGGAGTGATATCCAGGATTTACGAACCTAGGGGTGCGTTTACGTGCCGTTCATCAATACTCGTGGTTTTTGTCGATTCTGACCCGTCTCGTGGACTATTACTCACTGTTTAGGGGGCCTAGAATTATTTCCATGATTGACGAACCCCGCGGTGTGTTTACATGTCGGTCATCAACTCTCAAAGTTTTTGCCGATTCTGACCCGTTTCGTGGACTATTCCTCAGCGTTTTGGTGTTCCGAAGCGATTTCCATAGTTGCTAAACCCCAAGGTGCGCTTACGTGTCGGTTATCAGCACTCGCAGCTTTGGCCGATTTTGGCCTATTCCGTGGACTATTACTCACTGTTTTGGGGTTCCGGAGTGATTTTCAAGATTGACGAACCACGGGGTGCCTTTACGTGTCGGTCATCAACACTCGCGGTTTTGGCCGAATCTGGCTAGTTTTGTGAACTATTACTCACTGTTTTGGGGTACGGGAGTGATTTCCAGGATTTACGAACACAGGGGTGAGTTTACGTGTCGTTCATCAATACTCGCGTTTTTTTCCCGATTATTACCCGTTTCGTGGACTATTACTCACCGTTTTGGGGTCCCAGAGTGATTTCCATGATTGACGAACCCCGGGGTGCGTTTACATGTCGGTCATCAACTCTCAAAGTTTTGGCTGATTTTAAACCGTTTCGTGGAATATTAATCACCGTTTTGGGGTACCAGAGTGATTTCCACGATTGACAAACCCCGGGGTGCGTTTACATGTCGGTCATCAACACTCCAAGTTTTGGCCGATCCTGACCCGTTTCGTGGACTATTACTCACCGTTTTGGGGTCCCAAAGCGATTTTCATAGTTGCTAAACCCCAAGGTGCGCTTACGTGTCGGTTATAAGCACTTGCAGCTTTGGCTGATTTTGGCCTCTTTCGTGTACTATTACTCACTGTTTTGGGGTTCCGGAGTGATTTTCAGGATTGGCGAATCACGGGGTGCCTTTACATGTCGGTCATCAACACTCGCGGTTCTGGCCGATTCTGGCCTGTTTTGTGGACTATTACTCACTGTTTTGGGGTCCCGGAGTGATTTCTAGGATTAACGAACCCAGGGGTGCGTTTACGTGTCGTTCATCAACACTCGTGGTTTTTGTCGATTCTGACCCGTTTTGTGGACTATTACTCACCGTTTTGGGGTCCCAGAGTGATT
Organism: Secale cereale; assembly: GCA_902687465.1. Lineage (NCBI taxonomy): Eukaryota > Viridiplantae > Streptophyta > Magnoliopsida > Poales > Poaceae > Secale > Secale cereale. The sequence continues at coordinate 2,016,258 of LR738713.1, read as the reverse complement.
TCCACGATTGACGAACCCCGGGGTGCGCTTATGTGTCGGTCATCAACACTCGAAGTTTTGGCCGATTCTGACCCGTTTCATGGACTATTACTCAGCGTTTTGGGCTTCCGAAGTGATTTCCATAGTTGCTAAACCCCAAGGTGCGCTTACGTGTCGGTTATCAGCACTCGCAGCTTTGGCCGATTTTGGCCTATTTCGTGGACTATTACTCACTGTTTTGTGGTTCCGGAGTGATTTTCAAGATTGACGAACCACGGGGTGCATTTACGTGTCGGTCATCAACACTCGCGGTTTTGGCCGATTCTGGCCTGTTTTGTGGAGTATTACTCACTGTTTTGGGTCCCGGAGTGATTTCCAGGATTTACGAACCTAGGGGTGCGTTTACGTGTCGTTCATCAATACTCGTGGTTTTTGTCGATTCTGACCCGTCTCGTGGACTATTACTCACTGTTTTGGGGGCCTAGAATTATTTCCATGATTGACGAACCCCGTGGTGTGTTTACATGTCGGTCATCAACTCTCAAAGTTTTTGCCGATTCTGACCCGTTTCGTGGACTATTCCTCAGCGTTTTGGTGTTCCGAAGCGATTTCCATAGTTGCTAAACCCCAAGGTGCGCTTACGTGTCGGTTATCAGCACTCGCAGCTTTGGCCGATTTTGGCCTATTCCGTGGACTATTACTCACTGTTTTGGGGTTCCGGAGTGATTTTCAAGATTGACGAACCACGGGGTGCCTTTACGTGTCGGTCATCAACACTTGCGGTTTTGGCCGATTCTGGTCCGTTTTGTGGAGTATTACTCACTGTTTTGGGTCCCGGAGTGATATCCAGGATTTACGAACCTAGGGGTGCGTTTACGTGCCGTTCATCAATACTCGTGGTTTTTCTCGATTCTAACCCGTCTCGTGGACTATTACTCACTGTTTAGGGGGCCTAGAATTATTTCCATGATTGACGAACCCCGCGGTGTGTTTACATGTCGGTCATCAACTCTCAAAGTTTTTGCCGATTCTGACCCGTTTCGTGGACTATTCCTCAGCGTTTTGGTATTCCGAAGCGATTTCCATAGTTGCTAAACCCCAAGGTGCGCTTACGTGTCGGTTATCAGCACTCGCAGCTTTGGCCGATTTTGGCCTATTCCGTGGACTATTACTCACTGTTTTGGGGTTCCGGAGTGATTTTCAAGATTGACGAACCACGGGGTGCCTTTACGTGTCGGTCATCAACACTCGCGGTTTTGGCCGAATCTGGCTAGTTTTGTGAACTATTACTCACTGTTTTGGGGTACGGGAGTGATTTCCAGGATTTACGAACACAGGGGTGAGTTTACGTGTCGTTCATCAATACTCGCGTTTTTTTTCCGATTATTACCCGTTTCGTGGACTATTACTCACCGTTTTGGGGTCCCAGAGTGATTTCCATGATTGACGAACCCCGGGGTGCGTTTACATGTCGGTCATCAACTCTCAAAGTTTTGGCTGATTTTAAACCGTTTCGTGGAATATTAATCACCGTTTTGGGGTACCAGAGTGATTTCCACGATTGACAAACCCCGGGGTGCGTTTACATGTCGGTCATCAACACTCCAAGTTTTGGCCGATCCTGACCCGTTTCGTGGACTATTACTCACCGTTTTGGGGTCCCAAAGCGATTTTCATAGTTGCTAAACCCCAAGGTGCGCTTACGTGTCGGTTATCAGCACTTGCAGCTTTGGCTGATTTTGGCCTCTTTCGTGTACTATTACTCACTGTTTTCGGGTTCCGGAGTGATTTTCAGGATTGGCGAATCACGGGGTGCCTTTACATGTCGGTCATCAACACTCGCGGTTCTGGCCGATTCTGGCCTGTTTTGTGGACTATTACTCACTGTTTTGGGGTCCCGGAGTGATTTCTAGGATTAACGAACCCAGGGGTGCGTTTACGTGTCGTTCATCAACACTCGTGGTTTTTGTCGATTCTGACCCGTTTTGTGGACTATTACTCACCGTTTTGGGGTCCCAGAGTGATTTCCACGATTGACGAACCCCGGGGTGCGCTTATGTGTCGGTCATCAACACTCGAAGTTTTGGCCGATTCTGACCCGTTTCATGGACTATTACTCAGCGTTTTGGGCTTCCGAAGTGATTTCCATAGTTGCTAAACCCCATGGTGCGCTTACGTGTCGGTTATCAGCACTCGCAGCTTTGGCCGATTTTGGCCTATTTCGTGGACTATTACTCACTGTTTTGTGGTTCCGGAGTGATTTTCAAGATTGACGAACCACGGGGTGCATTTACGTGTCGGTCATCAACACTCGCGGTTTTGGCCGATTCTGGCCTGTTTTGTGGAGTATTACTCACTGTTTTGGGTCCCGGAGTGATTTCCAGGATTTACGAACCTAGGGGTGCGTTTACGTGTCGTTCATCAATACTCGTGGTTTTTGTCGATTCTGACCCGTCTCGTGGACTATTACTCACTGTTTTGGGGGCCTAGAATTATTTCCATGATTGACGAACCCCGTGGTGTGTTTACATGTCGGTCATCAACTCTCAAAGTTTTTGCCGATTCTGACCCGTTTCGTGGACTATTCCTCAGCGTTTTGGTGTTCCGAAGCGATTTCCATAGTTGCTAAACCCCAAGGTGCGCTTACGTGTCGGTTATCAGCACTCGCAGCTTTGGCCGATTTTGGCCTATTCCGTGGACTATTACTCACTGTTTTGGGGTTCCGGAGTGATTTTCAAGATTGACGAACCACGGGGTGCCTTTACGTGTCGGTCATCAACACTTGCGGTTTTGGCCGATTCTGGCCCGTTTTGTGGAGTATTACTCACTGTTTTGGGTCCCGGAGTGATATCCAGGATTTACGAACCTAGGGGTGCGTTTACGTGCCGTTCATCAATACTTGTGGTTTTTGTCGATTCTGACCCGTCTCGTGGACTATTACTCACTGTTTAGGGGGCCTAGAATTATTTCCATGATTGACGAACCCCGCGGTGTGTTTACATGTCGGTCATCAACTCTCAAAGTTTTTGCCGATTCTGACCCGTTTCGTGGACTATTCCTCAGCGTTTTGGTGTTCCGAAGCGATTTCCATAGTTGCTAAACCCCAAGGTGCGCTTACGTGTCGGTTATCAGCACTCGCAGCTTTGGCCGATTTTGGCCTATTCCGTGGACTATTACTCACTGTTTTGGGGTTCCGGAGTGATTTTCAAGATTGACGAACCACGGGGTGCCTTTACGTGTCGGTCATCAACACTCGCGGTTTTGGCCGAATCTGGCTAGTTTTGTGAACTATTACTCACTGTTTTGGGGTACGGGAGTGATTTCCAGGATTTACGAACACAGGGGTGAGTTTACGTGTCGTTCATCAATACTCGCGTTTTTTTTCCGATTATTACCCGTTTCGTGGACTATTACTCACCGTTTTGGGGTCCCAGAGTGATTTCCATGATTGACGAACCCCGGGGTGCGTTTACATGTCGGTCATCAACTCTCAAAGTTTTGGCTGATTTTAAACCGTTTCGTGGAATATTAATCACCGTTTTGGGGTACCAGAGTGATTTCCACGATTGACAAACCCCGGGGTGCGTTTACATGTCGGTCATCAACACTCCAAGTTTTGGCCGATCCTGACCCGTTTCGTGGACTATTACTCACCGTTTTGGGGTCCCAAAGCGATTTTCATAGTTGCTAAACCCCAAGGTGCGCTTACGTGTCGGTTATAAGCACTTGCAGCTTTGGCTGATTTTGGCCTCTTTCGTGTACTATTACTCACTGTTTTGGGGTTCCGGAGTGATTTTCAGGATTGGCGAATCACGGGGTGCCTTTACATGTCGGTCATCAACGCTCGCGGTTCTGGCCGATTCTGGCCTGTTTTGTGGACTATTACTCACTGTTTTGGGGTCCCGGAGTGATTTCTAGGATTAACGAACCCAGGGGTGCGTTTACGTGTCGTTCATCAACACTCGTGGTTTTTGTCGATTCTGACCCGTTTTGTGGACTATTACTCACCGTTTTGGGGTCCCAGAGTGATTTCCACGATTGACGAACCCCGGGGTGCGCTTATGTGTCGGTCATCAACACTCGAAGTTTTGGCCGATTCTGACCCGTTTCATGGACTATTACTCAGCGTTTTGGGCTTCCGAAGTGATTTCCATAGTTGCTAAACCCCAAGGTGCGCTTACGTGTCGGTTATCAGCACTCGCAGCTTTGGCCGATTTTGGCCTATTTCGTGGACTATTACTCACTGTTTTGTGGTTCCGGAGTGATTTTCAAGATTGACGAACCACGGGGTGCATTTACGTGTCGGTCATCAACACTCGCGGTTTTGGCCGATTCTGGCCTGTTTTGTGGAGTATTACTCACTCTTTTGGGTCCCGGAGTGATTTCCAGGATTTACGAACCTAGGGGTGCGTTTACGTGTCGTTCATCAATACTCGTGGTTTTTGTCGATTCTGACCCGTCTCGTGGACTATTACTCACTGTTTTGGGGGCCTAGAATTATTTCCATGATTGACGAACCCCGTGGTGTGTTTACATGTCGGTCATCAACTCTCAAAGTTTTTGCCGATTCTGACCCGTTTCGTGGACTATTCCTCAGCGTTTTGGTGTTCCGAAGCGATTTCCATAGTTGCTAAACCCCAAGGTGCGCTTACGTGTCGGTTATCAGCACTCGCAGCTTTGGCCGATTTTGGCCTATTCCGTGGACTATTACTCACTGTTTTGGGGTTCCGGAGTGATTTTCAAGATTGACGAACCACGGGGTGCCTTTACGTGTCGGTCATCAACACTTGCGGTTTTGGCCGATTCTGGCCCGTTTTGTGGAGTATTACTCACTGTTTTGGGTCCCGGAGTGATATCCAGGATTTACGAACCTAGGGGTGCGTTTACGTGCCGTTCATCAATACTCGTGGTTTTTGTCGATTCTGACCCGTCTCGTGGACTATTACTCACTGTTTAGGGGGCCTAGAATTATTTCCATGATTGACGAACCCCGCGGTGTGTTTACATGTCGGTTATCAACTCTCAAAGTTTTTGCCGATTCTGACCCGTTTCGTGGACTATTCCTCAGCGTTTTGGTGTTCCGAAGCGATTTCCATAGTTGCTAAACCCCAAGGTGCGCTTACGTGTCGGTTATCAGCACTCGCAGCTTTGGCCGATTTTGGCCTATTCCGTGGACTATTACTCACTGTTTTGGGGTTCCGGAGTGATTTTCAAGATTGACGAACCACGGGGTGCCTTTACGTGTCGGTCATCAACACTCGCGGTTTTGGCCGAATCTGGCTAGTTTTGTGAACTATTACTCACTGTTTTGGGGTACGGGAGTGATTTCCAGGATTTACGAACACAGGGGTGAGTTTACGTGTCGTTCATCAATACTCGCGTTTTTTTTCCGATTATTACCCGTTTCGTGGACTATTACTCACCGTTTTGGGGTCCCAGAGTGATTTCCATGATTGACGAACCCCGGGGTGCGTTTACATGTCGGTCATCAACTCTCAAAGTTTTGGCTGATTTTAAACCGTTTCGTGGAATATTAATCACCGTTTTGGGGTACCAGAGTGATTTCCACGATTGACAAACCCCGGGGTGCGTTTACATGTCGGTCATCAACACTCCAAGTTTTGGCCGATCCTGACCCGTTTCGTGGACTATTACTCACCGTTTTGGGGTCCCAAAGCGATTTTCATAGTTGCTAAACCCCAAGGTGCGCTTACGTGTCGGTTATCAGCACTTGCAGCTTTGGCTGATTTTGGCCTCTTTCGTGTACAATTACTCACTGTTTTGGGGTTCCGGAGTGATTTTCAGGATTGGCGAATCACGGGGTGCCTTTACATGTCGGTCATCAACACTCGCGGTTCTGGCCGATTCTGGCCTGTTTTGTGGACTATTACTCACTGTTTTGGGGTCCCGGAGTGATTTCTAGGATTAACGAACCCAGGGGTGCGTTTACGTGTCGTTCATCAACACTCGTGGTTTTTGTCGATTCTGACCCGTTTTGTGGACTATTACTCACCGTTTTGGGGTCCCAGAGTGATTTCCACGATTGACGAACCCCGGGATGCGCTTATGTGTCGGTCATCAACACTCGAAGTTTTGGCCGATTCTGACCCGTTTCATGGACTATTACTCAGCGTTTTGGGCTTCCGAAGTGATTTCCATAGTTGCTAAACCCCAAGGTGCGCTTACGTGTCGGTTATCAGCACTCGCAGCTTTGGCCGATTTTGGCCTATTTCGTGGACTATTACTCACTGTTTTGTGGTTCCGGAGTGATTTTCAAGATTGACGAACCACGGGGTGCATTTACGTGTCGGTCATCAACACTCGCGGTTTTGGCCGATTCTGGCCTGTCTTGTGGAGTATTACTCACTGTTTTGGGTCCCGGAGTGATTTCCAGGATTTACGAACCTAGGGGTGCGTTTACGTGTCGTTCATCAATACTCGTGGTTTTTGTCGATTCTGACCCGTCTCGTGGACTATTACTCACCGTTTTGGGCGCCTAGAATTATTTCCATGATTGACGAACCCCGCGGTGTGTTTACATGTCGGTCATCAACTCTCAAAGTTTTGGCTGATTTTAAACCGTTTCGTGGAATATTAATCACCGTTTTGGGGTCCCAGAGTGATTTCCACGATTGACAAACCCCGGGGTGCGTTTACATGTCGGTCATCAACACTCCAAGTTTTGGCCGATCCTGACCCGTTTCGTGGACTATTACTCACCGTTTTGGGGTCCTAAAGCGATTTTCATAGTTGCTAAACCCCAAGGTGCGCTTACGTGTTGGTTATCAGCACTCTCAGCTTTGGCTGATTTTGGCCTCTTTCGTGTACTATTACTCACTGTTTTGGGGTTCCGGAGTGATTTTCAGGATTGGCGAATCACGGGGTGCCTTTACGTGTCGGTCATCAACACTCGCGGTTCTGGCCGATTCTGGCCTGTTTTGTGGAGTATTACTCACTGTTTTGGGTCCCGGAGTGATTTCCAGGATTTACGAACCTAGGGGTGCGTTTACGTGTCGTTCATCAATACTCGTGGTTTTTGTCGATTCTGACCCGTCTCGTGGACTATTACTCACTGTTTTGGGGGCCTAGAATTATTTCCATGATTGACGAACCCCGCGGTGTGTTTACATGTCGGTCATCAACTCTCAAAGTTTTTGCCGATTCTGACCCGTTTCGTGGACTATTCCTCAGCGTTTTGGTGTTCCGAAGCGATTTCCATAGTTGCTAAACCCCAAGGTGCGCTTACGTGTCGGTTATCAGCACTCGCAGCTTTGGCCGATTTTGGCCTCTTTCGTGTACTATTACTCACTGTTTTGGGGTTCCGGAGTGATTTTCAGGATTGGCGAATCACGGGGTGCCTTTACGTGTCGGTCATCAACACTCGCGGTTCTGGCCGATTCTGGCCTGTTTTGTGGAGTATTACTCACTGTTTTGGGTCCCGGAGTGATTTCCAGGATTTACGAACCTAGGGGTGCGTTTACGTGTCGTTCATCAATACTCGTGGTTTTTGTCGATTCTGACCCGTCTCGTGGACTATTACTCACTGTTTTGGGGGCCTAGAATTATTTCCATGATTGACGAACCCCGCGGTGTGTTTACATGTCGGTCATCAACTCTCAAAGTTTTTGCCGATTCTGACCCGTTTCGTGGACTATTCCTCAGCGTTTTGGTGTTCCGAAGCGATTTCCATAGTTGCTAAACCCCAAGGTGCGCTTACGTGTCGGTTATCAGCACTCGCAGCTTTGGCCGATTTTGGCCT
>LR738713.1:1932067-1952136 GCA_902687465.1 Secale cereale | reverse complement strand
CCTGTTTTGTGGACTATTACTCACTGTTTTGGGGTCTCGGAGTGATTTCCAGGATTTACGAACGCAGGGGTGCGTTTACGTGTCGTTCATCAATACTCGTGGTTTTTGTCGATTCTGACCCGTTTCGTGGACTATTACTCACCGTTTTGGGGGCCCAGAATGATTTCCATGATTGACGAACCCCGCGGTGTGTTTACATGTCGGTCATCAACTCTCAAAATTTTGGCCGATTCTGACCCGTTTCGTGGACTATTACTCACCGTTTTGGGGTCCCAAAGTGATTTTCATAGTTGCTAAACCCCAAGGTGCGCTTACGTGTCGGTTATCAGCACTCGCAGCTTTGGCTGATTTTGGCCTCTTTCGTGGACTATTACTCACTGTTTTGGGGTTCCGGAGTGATTTTCAGGATTGGCGAACCACGGGGTGCCTTTACGTGTCGGTCATCAACACTCGCGGTTCTGGCCGATTCTGGCCTGTTTTGTAGAGTATTACTCACTGTTTTGGGTCCCGGAGTGATTTCCAGGATTAACGAACCCAGGGGTGCGTTTACGTGTCGTTCATCAACACTCGTGGTTTTTGTCGATTCTGACCCGTCTCGTGGACTATTACTCACCGTTTTGGGGGCCTAGAATTATTTCCATGATTGACGAACCCCGCGGTACGCTTACATGTCGGTCATCAACTCTCAAAGTTTTGGCCGATTCTGACCCGTTTCGTGGACTATTCCTCAGCGTTTTGGTGTTCCGAAGCGATTTCCATAGTTGCTAAACCCCAAGGTGCGCTTACGTGTCGGTTATCAGCACTCGCAGCTTTGGCCGATTTTGGCCTATTCCGTGGACTATTACTCACTGTTTTGGGGTTCCGGAGTGATTTTCAAGATTGACGAACCACGGGGTGCCTTTACGTGTCGGTCATCAACACTCGCGGTTTTGGCCGATTCTGGCCTGTTTTGTGGAGTATTACTCACTGTTTTGGGTCCCGGAGTGATTTCCAGGATTTACGATCCTAGGGGTGCGTTTACGTGTCGTTCATCAATACTCGTGGTTTTTGTCGATTCTGACCCGTCTCGTGGACTATTACTCACCGTTTTGGGGGCCCAGAAATATTTCCATGATTGACGAACCTAGGGGTGTGTTTACATGTCGGTCATCAACTCTCAAAGTTTTTGCCGATTCTGACCCGTTTCGTGGACTATTACACACCGTTTTGGTGTTCCGAAGCGATTTCCATAGTTGCTAAACCCCAAGGTGCGCTTACGTGTCGGTTATCAGCACTCGCAGCTTTGGCCGATTTTGGCCTATTCCGTGGACTATTACTCACTGTTTTGGGGTTCCGGAGTGATTTTCAAGATTGACGAACCACGAGGTGCCTTTACGTGTCGGTCATCAACACTCGCGGTTTTGGCCGATTCTGGCCAGTTTTGTGAACTATTACTCACTGTTTTGGGGTACGGGAGTGATTTCCAGGATTTACGAACCCAGGGGTGAGTTTACGTGTCGTTCATCAATACTCGCGTTTTTTTTCCGATTATTACCCGTTTCGTGGACTATTACTCACCGTTTTGGGGTCCCAGAGTGATTTCCATGATTGACGAACCCCGGGGTGCGTTTACATGTCGGTCATCAACTCTCAAAGTTTTGGCTGATTTTAAACCGTTTCGTGGAATATTAATCACCGTTTTGGGGTCCCAGAGTGATTTCCACGATTGACAAACCCCGGGGTGCGTTTACATGTCGGTCATCAACACTCCAAGTTTTTGCCGATCCTGACCCGTTTCGTGGACTATTACTCACCGATTTGGGGTCCTAAAGCGATTTCCATAGTTGCTAAACCCCAAGGTGCGCTTACGTGTCGGTTATCAGCACTCGCAGCTTTGGCTGATTTTGGCCTCTTTCGTGAACTATTACTCACAGTTTTGGGGTTCCGGAGTGATTTTCAGGATTGGCGAATCACGGGGTGCCTTTACGTGTCGGTCATCAACACTCGCGGTTTTGGCCGATTCTGGCCTGTTTTGTGGAGTATTACTCACTGTTTTGGGTCCCGGAGTGATTTCCAGGATTTACGAACCTAGGGGTGCGTTTACGTGTCGTTCATCAATACTCGTGGTTTTTGTCGATTCTGACCCGTCTCGTGGACTATTACTCACTGTTTTGGGGGCCTAGAATTATTTCCATGATTGACGAACCCCGCGGTGTGTTTACATGTCGGTCATCAACTCTCAAAGTTTTTGCTGATTCTGACCCGTTTCGTGGACTATTCCTCAGCGTTTTGGTGTTCCGAAGCGATTTCCATAGTTGCTAAACCCCAAGGTGCGCTTACGTGTCGGTTATCAGCACTCGCAGCTTTGGCCGATTTTGGCCTATTCCGTGGACTATTACTCACTGTTTTGGGGTTCCGGAGTGATTTTCAAGATTGACGAACCACGGGGTGCCTTTACGTGTCGGTCATCAACACTCGCGGTTTTGGCCGATCCTGGCTAGTTTTGTGAACTATTACTCACTGTTTTGGGGTACGGGAGTGATTTCCAGGATTTACGAACCCAGGGGTGAGTTTACGTGTCGTTCATCAATACTCGCGTTTTTTTTTCGATTATTACCCGTTTCGTGGACTATTACTCACCGTTTTGGGGTCCCAGAGTGATTTCCATGATTGACGAACCCCGGGGTGCGTTTACATGTCGGTAATCAACTCTCAAAGTTTTGGCTGATTTTAAACCGTTTCGTGGAATATTAATCACCGTTTTGGGGTCCCAGAGTGATTTCCACGATTGACAAACCCCGGGGTGCGTTTACATGTCGGTCATCAACACTCCAAGTTTTTGCCGATCCTGACCCGTTTCGTGGACTATTACTCACCGATTTGGGGTCCTAAAGCGATTTTCATAGTTGCTAAACCCCAAGGTGCGCTTACGTGTCGGTTATCAGCACTCGCAGCTTTGGCTGATTTTGGCCTCTTTCGTGTACTATTACTCACAGTTTTGGGGTTCCGGAGTGATTTTCAGGATTGGCGAATCACGGGGTGCCTTTACGTGTCGGTCATCAACACTCGCGGTTCTAGCCGATTCTGGCCTGTTTTGTGGAGTATTACTCACTGTTTTGGGTCCCGGAGTGATTTCCAGGATTTACGAACCTAGGGGTGCGTTTACGTGTCGTTCATCAATACTCGTGGTTTTTGTCGATTCTGACCCGTCTCGTGGACTATTACTCACTGTTTTGGGGGCCTAGAATTATTTCCATGATTGACGAACCCCGCGGTGTGTTTACATGTCGGTCATCAACTCTCAAAGTTTTTGCTGATTCTGACCCGTTTCGTGGACTATTCCTCAGCGTTTTGGTGTTCCGAAGCGATTTCCATAGTTGCTAAACCCCAAGGTGCGCTTACGTGTCGGTTATCAGCACTCGCAGCTTTGGCCGATTTTGGCCTATTCCGTGGACTATTACTCACTGTTTTGGGGTTCCGGAGTGATTTTCAAGATTGACGAACCACGGGGTGCCTTTACGTGTCGGTCATCAACACTCGCGGTTTTGGCCGATCCTGGCTAGTTTTGTGAACTATTACTCACTGTTTTGGGGTACGGGAGTGATTTCCAGGATTTACGAACCCAGGGGTGAGTTTACGTGTCGTTCATCAATACTCGCGTTTTTTTTTCGATTATTACCCGTTTCGTGGACTATTACTCACCGTTTTGGGGTCCCAGAGTGATTTCCATGATTGACGAACCCCGGGGTGCGTTTACATGTCGGTCATCAACTCTCAAAGTTTTGGCTGATTTTAAACCGTTTCGTGGAATATTAATCACCGTTTTGGGGTCCCAGAGTGATTTCCACGATTGACAAACCCCGGGGTGCGTTTACATGTCGGTCATCAACACTCCAAGTTTTTGCCGATCCTGACCCGTTTCGTGGACTATTACTCACCGATTTGGGGTCCTAAAGCGATTTCCATAGTTGCTAAACCCCAAGGTGCGCTTACGTGTCGGTTATCAGCACTCGCAGCTTTGGCTGATTTTGGCCTCTTTCGTGTACTATTACTCACAGTTTTGGGGTTCCGGAGTGATTTTCAGGATTGGCGAATCACGGGGTGCCTTTACGTGTCGGTCATCAACACTCGCGGTTTTGGCCGATTCTGGCCTGTTTTGTGGAGTATTACTCACTGTTTTGGGTCCCGGAGTGATTTCCAGGATTTACGAACCTAGGGGTGCGTTTACGTGTCGTTCATCAATACTCGTGGTTTTTGTCGATTCTGACCCGTCTCGTGGACTATTACTCACTGTTTTGGGGGCCTAGAATTATTTCCATGATTGACGTACCCCGCGGTGTGTTTACATGTCGGTCATCAACTCTCAAAGTTTTTGCTGATTCTGACCCGTTTCGTGGACTATTCCTCAGCGTTTTGGTGTTCCGAAGCGATTTCCATAGTTGCTAAACCCCAAGGTGCGCTTACGTGTCGGTTATCAGCACTCGCAGCTTTGGCCGATTTTGGCCTATTCCGTGGACTATTACTCACTGTTTTGGGGTTCCGGAGTGATTTTCAAGATTGACGAACCACGGGGTGCCTTTACGTGTCGGTCATCAACACTCGCGGTTTTGGCCGATCCTGGCTAGTTTTGTGAACTATTACTCACTGTTTTGGGGTACGGGAGTGATTTCCAGGATTTACGAACCCAGGGGTGAGTTTACGTGTCGTTCATCAATACTCGCGTTTTTTTTTCGATTATTACCCGTTTCGTGGACTATTACTCACCGTTTTGGGGTCCCAGAGTGATTTCCATGATTGACGAACCCCGGGGTGCGTTTACATGTCGGTCATCAACTCTCAAAGTTTTGGCTGATTTTAAACCGTTTCGTGGAATATTAATCACCGTTTTGGGGTCCCAGAGTGATTTCCACGATTGACAAACCCCGGGGTGCGTTTACATGTCGGTCATCAACACTCCAAGTTTTTGCCGATCCTGACCCGTTTCGTGGACTATTACTCACCGATTTGGGGTCCTAAAGCGATTTCCATAGTTGCTAAACCCCAAGGTGCGCTTACGTGTCGGTTATCAGCACTCGCAGCTTTGGCTGATTTTGGCCTCTTTCGTGTACTATTACTCAAAGTTTTGGGGTTCCGGAGTGATTTTCAGGATTGGCGAATCACGGGGTGCCTTTACGTGTCGGTCATCAACACTCGCGGTTTTGGCCGATTCTGGCCTGTTTTGTGGAGTATTACTCACTGTTTTGGGTCCCGGAGTGATTTCCAGGATTTACGAACCTAGGGGTGCGTTTACGTGTCGTTCATCAATACTCGTGGTTTTTGTCGATTCTGACCCGTCTCGTGGACTATTACTCACTGTTTTGGGGGCCTAGAATTATTTCCATGATTGACGTACCCCGCGGTGTGTTTACATGTCGGTCATCAACTCTCAAAGTTTTTGCTGATTCTGACCCGTTTCGTGGACTATTCCTCAGCGTTTTGGTGTTCCGAAGCGATTTCCATAGTTGCTAAACCCCAAGGTGCGCTTACGTGTCGGTTATCAGCACTCGCAGCTTTGGCCGATTTTGGCCTATTCCGTGGACTATTACTCACTGTTTTGGGGTTCCGGAGTGATTTTCAAGATTGACAAACCACGGGGTGCCTTTACGTGTCGGTCATCAACACTCGCGGTTTTGGCCGATCCTCGCTAGTTTTGTGAACTATTACTCACTGTTTTGGGGTACGGGAGTGATTTCCAGGATTTACGAACCCAGGGGTGAGTTTACGTGTCGTTCATCAATACTCGCGTTTTTTTTTCGATTATTACCCGTTTCGTGGACTATTACTCACCGTTTTGGGGTCCCAGAGTGATTTCCATGATTGACGAACCCCGGGGTGCGTTTACATGTCGGTCATCAACTCTCAAAGTTTTGGCTGATTTTAAACCGTTTCGTGGAATATTAATCACCGTTTTGGGGTCCCAGAGTGATTTCCCGATTGACAAACCCCGGGGTGCGTTTACATGTCGGTCATCAACACTCCAAGTTTTGGCCGATCCTGACCCGTTTCGTGGACTATTACTCACCGTTTTGGGGTCCCAAAGCGATTTTCATAGTTGCTAAACCACAAGGTGCGCTTACGTGTCGGTTATCAGCACTCGCAGCTTTGGCTGATTTTGGCCTCTTTCGTGTACTATTACTCACTGTTTTGGGGTTCCGGAGTGATTTTCAGGATTGGCGAATCACTGGGTGCCTTTACGTGTCGGTCATCAACACTCGCGGTTCTGGCCGATTCTGGCCTGTTTTGTGGAGTATTACTCACTGTTTTGGGTCCCGGAGTGATTTCCAGGATTTACGAACCTAGGGGTGCGTTTACGTGTCGTTCATCAATACTCGTGGTTTTTGTCGATTCTGACCCGTCTCGTGGACTATTACTCACTGTTTTGGGGGCCTAGAATTATTTCCATGATTGACGAACCCCGTGGTGTGTTTACATGTCGGTCATCAACTCTCAAAGTTTTTGCCGATTCTGACCCGTTTCGTGGACTATTCCTCAGCGTTTTGGTGTTCCGAAGCGATTTCCATAGTTGCTAAACCCCAAGGTGCGCTTACGTGTCGGTTATCAGCACTCGCAGCTTTGTCCGATTTTGGCCTATTCCGTGGACTATTACTCACTGTTTTGGGGTTCCGGAGTGATTTTCAAGATTGACCAACCACGGGGTGCCTTTACGTGTCGGTCATCAACACTCGCGGTTTTGGCCGATTCTGGCCTGTTTTGTGGAGTATTACTCACTGTTTTGGGTCCCGGAGTGATTTCCAGGATTTACGATCCTAGGGGTGCGTTTACGTGTCGTTCATCAATACTCGTGGTTTTTGTCGATTCTGACCCGTCTCGTGGACTATTACTCACCGTTTTGGGGGCCCAGAAATATTTCCATGATTGACGAACCTAGGGGTGTGTTTACATGTCGGTCATCAACTCTCAAAGTTTTTGCCGATTCTGACCCGTTTCGTGGACTATTACACACCGTTTTGGTGTTCCGAAGCGATTTCCATAGTTGCTAAACCCCAAGGTGCGCTTACGTGTCGGTTATCAGCACTCGCAGCTTTGGCCGATTTTGGCCTATTCCGTGGACTATTACTCACTGTTTTGGGGTTCCGGAGTGATTTTCAAGATTGACGAACCACGAGGTGCCTTTACGTGTCGGTCATCAACACTCGCGGTTTTGGCCGATTCTGGCCAGTTTTGTGAACTATTACTCACTGTTTTGGGGTACGGGAGTGATTTCCAGGATTTACGAACCCAGGGGTGAGTTTACGTGTCGTTCATCAATACTCGCGTTTTTTTTCCGATTATTACCCGTTTCGTGGACTATTACTCACCGTTTTGGGGTCCCAGAGTGATTTCCATGATTGACGAACCCCGGGGTGCGTTTACATGTCGGTCATCAACTCTCAAAGTTTTGGCTGATTTTAAACCGTTTCGTGGAATATTAATCACCGTTTTGGGGTCCCAGAGTGATTTCCACGATTGACAAACCCCGGGGTGCGTTTACATGTCGGTCATCAACACTCCAAGTTTTTGCCGATCCTGACCCGTTTCGTGGACTATTACTCACCGATTTGGGGTCCTAAAGCGATTTCCATAGTTGCTAAACCCCAAGGTGCGCTTACGTGTCGGTTATCAGCACTCGCAGCTTTGGCTGATTTTGGCCTCTTTCGTGAACTATTACTCACAGTTTTGGGGTTCCGGAGTGATTTTCAGGATTGGCGAATCACGGGGTGCCTTTACGTGTCGGTCATCAACACTCGCGGTTTTGGCCGATTCTGGCCTGTTTTGTGGAGTATTACTCACTGTTTTGGGTCCCGGAGTGATTTCCAGGATTTACGAACCTAGGGGTGCGTTTACGTGTCGTTCATCAATACTCGTGGTTTTTGTCGATTCTGACCCGTCTCGTGGACTATTACTCACTGTTTTGGGGGCCTAGAATTATTTCCATGATTGACGAACCCCGCGGTGTGTTTACATGTCGGTCATCAACTCTCAAAGTTTTTGCTGATTCTGACCCGTTTCGTGGACTATTCCTCAGCGTTTTGGTGTTCCGAAGCGATTTCCATAGTTGCTAAACCCCAAGGTGCGCTTACGTGTCGGTTATCAGCACTCGCAGCTTTGGCCGATTTTGGCCTATTCCGTGGACTATTACTCACTGTTTTGGGGTTCCGGAGTGATTTTCAAGATTGACGAACCACGGGGTGCCTTTACGTGTCGGTCATCAACACTCGCGGTTTTGGCCGATCCTGGCTAGTTTTGTGAACTATTACTCACTGTTTTGGGGTACGGGAGTGATTTCCAGGATTTACGAACCCAGGGGTGAGTTTACGTGTCGTTCATCAATACTCGCGTTTTTTTTTCGATTATTACCCGTTTCGTGGACTATTACTCACCGTTTTGGGGTCCCAGAGTGATTTCCATGATTGACGAACCCCGGGGTGCGTTTACATGTCGGTCATCAACTCTCAAAGTTTTGGCTGATTTTAAACCGTTTCGTGGAATATTAATCACCGTTTTGGGGTCCCAGAGAGATTTCCACGATTGACAAACCCCGGGGTGCGTTTACATGTCGGTCATCAACACTCCAAGTTTTTGCCGATCCTGACCCGTTTCGTGGACTATTACTCACCGATTTGGGGTCCTAAAGCGATTTCCATAGTTGCTAAACCCCAAGGTGCGCTTACGTGTCGGTTATCAGCACTCGCAGCTTTGGCTGATTTTGGCCTCTTTCGTGTACTATTACTCACAGTTTTGGGGTTCCGGAGTGATTTTCAGGATTGGCGAATCACGGGGTGCCTTTACGTGTCGGTCATCAACACTCGCGGTTTTGGCCGATTCTGGCCTGTTTTGTGGAGTATTACTCACTGTTTTGGGTCCCGGAGTGATTTCCAGGATTTACGAACCTAGGGGTGCGTTTACGTGTCGTTCATCAATACTCGTGGTTTTTGTCGATTCTGACCCGTCTCGTGGACTATTACTCACTGTTTTGGGGGCCTAGAATTATTTCCATGATTGACGTACCCCGCGGTGTGTTTACATGTCGGTCATCAACTCTCAAAGTTTTTGCTGATTCTGACCCGTTTCGTGGACTATTCCTCAGCGTTTTGGTGTTCCGAAGCGATTTCCATAGTTGCTAAACCCCAAGGTGCGCTTACGTGTCGGTTATCAGCACTCGCAGCTTTGGCCGATTTTGGCCTATTCCGTGGACTATTACTCACTGTTTTGGGGTTCCGGAGTGATTTTCAAGATTGACGAACCACGGGGTGCCTTTACGTGTCGGTCATCAACACTCGCGGTTTTGGCCGATCCTGGCTAGTTTTGTGAACTATTACTCACTGTTTTGGGGTACGGGAGTGATTTCCAGGATTTACGAACCCAGGGGTGAGTTTACGTGTCGTTCATCAATACTCGCGTTTTTTTTTCGATTATTACCCGTTTCGTGGACTATTACTCACCGTTTTGGGGTCCCAGAGTGATTTCCATGATTGACGAACCCCGGGGTGCGTTTACATGTCGGTCATCAACTCTCAAAGTTTTGGCTGATTTTAAACCGTTTCGTGGAATATTAATCACCGTTTTGGGGTCCCAGAGTGATTTCCACGATTGACAAACCCCGGGGTGCGTTTACATGTCGGTCATCAACACTCCAAGTTTTTGCCGATCCTGACCCGTTTCATGGACTATTACTCACCGATTTGGGGTCCTAAAGCGATTTTCATAGTTGCTAAACCCCAAGGTGCGCTTACGTGTCGGTTATCAGCACTCGCAGCTTTGGTTGATTTTGGCCTCTTTCATGTACTATTACTCACAGTTTTGGGGTTCCGGAGTGATTTTCAGGATTGGCGAATCACGGGGTGCCTTTACGTGTCGGTCATCAACACTCGCGGTTCTAGCCGATTCTGGCCTGTTTTGTGGAGTATTACTCACTGTTTTGGATCCCGGAGTGATTTCCAGGATTTACGAACCTAGGGGTGCGTTTACGTGTCGTTCATCAATACTCGTGGTTTTTGTCGATTCTGACCCGTCTCGTGGACTATTACTCACTGTTTTGGGGGCCTAGAATTATTTCCATGATTGACGACCCCCGCGGTGTGTTTACATGTCGGTCATCAACTCTCAAAGTTTTTGCTGATTCTGACCCGTTTCGTGGACTATTCCTCAGCGTTTTGGTGTTCCGAAGCGATTTCCATAGTTGCTAAACCCCAAGGTGCGCTTACGTGTCGGTTATCAGCACTCGCAGCTTTGGCCGATTTTGGCCTATTCCGTGGACTATTACTCACTGTTTTGGGGTTCCGGAGTGATTTTCAAGATTGACGAACCACGGGGTGCCTTTACGTGTCGGTCATCAACACTCGCGGTTTTGGCCGATCCTCACTAGTTTTGTGAACTATTACTCACTGTTTTGGGGTACGGGAGTGATTTCCAGGATTTACGAACCCAGGGGTGAGTTTACGTGTCGTTCATCAATACTCGCGTTTTTTTTTCGATTATTACCCGTTTCGTGGACTATTACTCACTGTTTTGGGTCCCGGAGTGATTTCCAGGATTTACGATCCTAGGGGTGCGTTTACGTGTCGTTCATCAATACTCGTGGTTTTTGTCGATTCTGACCCGTCTCGTGGACTATTACTCACCGTTTTGGGGGCCCAGAAATATTTCCATGATTGACGAACCTAGGGGTGTGTTTACATGTCGGTCATCAACTCTCAAAGTTTTTGCCGATTCTGACCCGTTTCGTGGACTATTACACACCGTTTTGGTGTTCCGAAGCGATTTCCATAGTTGCTAAACCCCAAGGTGCGCTTACGTGTCGGTTATCAGCACTCGCAGCTTTGGCCGATTTTGGCCTATTCCGTGGACTATTACTCACTGTTTTGGGGTTCCGGAGTGATTTAGATTGACGAACCACGAGGTGCCTTTACGTGTCGGTCATCAACACTCGCGGTTTTGGCCGATTCTGGCCAGTTTTGTGAACTATTACTCACTGTTTTGGGGTACGGGAGTGATTTCCAGGATTTACGAACCCAGGGGTGAGTTTACGTGTCGTTCATCAATACTCGCGTTTTTTTTTCGATTATTACCCGTTTCGTGGACTATTACTCACCGTTTTGGGGTCCCAGAGTGATTTCCATGATTGACGAACCCCGGGGTGCGTTTACATGTCGGTCATCAACTCTCAAAGTTTTGGCTGATTTTAAACCGTTTCGTGGAATATTAATCACCGTTTTGGGGTCCCAGAGAGATTTCCACGATTGACAAACCCCGGGGTGCGTTTACATGTCGGTCATCAACACTCCAAGTTTTTGCCGATCCTGACCCGTTTCGTGGACTATTACTCACCGATTTGGGGTCCTAAAGCGATTTCCATAGTTGCTAAACCCCAAGGTGCGCTTACGTGTCGGTTATCAGCACTCGCAGCTTTGGCTGATTTTGGCCTCTTTCGTGTACTATTACTCACAGTTTTGGGGTTCCGGAGTGATTTTCAGGATTGGCGAATCACGGGGTGCCTTTACGTGTCGGTCATCAACACTCGCGGTTTTGGCCGATTCTGGCCTGTTTTGTGGAGTATTACTCACTGTTTTGGGTCCCGGAGTGATTTCCAGGATTTACGAACCTAGGGGTGCGTTTACGTGTCGTTCATCAATACTCGTGGTTTTTGTCGATTCTGACCCGTCTCGTGGACTATTACTCACTGTTTTGGGGGCCTAGAATTATTTCCATGATTGACGTACCCCGCGGTGTGTTTACATGTCGGTCATCAACTCTCAAAGTTTTTGCTGATTCTGACCCGTTTCGTGGACTATTCCTCAGCGTTTTGGTGTTCCGAAGCGATTTCCATAGTTGCTAAACCCCAAGGTGCGCTTACGTGTCGGTTATCAGCACTCGCAGCTTTGGCCGATTTTGGCCTATTCCGTGGACTATTACTCACTGTTTTGGGGTTCCGGAGTGATTTTCAAGATTGACGAACCACGGGGTGCCTTTACGTGTCGGTCATCAACACTCGCGGTTTTGGCCGAATCTGGCTAGTTTTGTGAACTATTACTCACTGTTTTGGGGTACGGGAGTGATTTCCAGGATTTACGAACACAGGGGTGAGTTTACGTGTCGTTCATCAATACTCGCGTTTTTTTTCCGATTATTACCCGTTTCGTGGACTATTACTCACCGTTTTGGGGTCCCAGAGTGATTTCCATGATTGACGAACCCCGGGGTGCGTTTACATGTCGGTCATCAACTCTCAAAGTTTTGGCTGATTTTAAACCGTTTCGTGGAATATTAATCACCGTTTTGGGGTACCAGAGTGATTTCCACGATTGACAAACCCCGGGGTGCGTTTACATGTCGGTCATCAACACTCCAAGTTTTGGCCGATCCTGACCCGTTTCGTGGACTATTACTCACCGTTTTGGGGTCCCAAAGCGATTTTCATAGTTGCTAAACCCCAAGGTGCGCTTACGTGTCGGTTATAAGCACTTGCAGCTTTGGCTGATTTTGGCCTCTTTCGTGTACTATTACTCACTGTTTTGGGGTTCCGGAGTGATTTTCAGGATTGGCGAATCACGGGGTGCCTTTACATGTCGGTCATCAACACTCGCGGTTCTGGCCGATTCTGGCCTGTTTTGTGGACTATTACTCACTGTTTTGGGGTCCCGGAGTGATTTCTAGGATTAACGAACCCAGGGGTGCGTTTACGTGTCGTTCATCAACACTCGTGGTTTTTGTCGATTCTGACCCGTTTTGTGGACTATTACTCACCGTTTTGGGGTCCCAGAGTGATTTCCACGATTGACGAACCCCGGGGTGCGCTTATGTGTCGGTCATCAACACTCGAAGTTTTGGCCGATTCTGACCCGTTTCATGGACTATTACTCAGCGTTTTGGGCTTCCGAAGTGATTTCCATAGTTGCTAAACCCCAAGGTGCGCTTACGTGTCGGTTATCAGCACTCGCAGCTTTGGCCGATTTTGGCCTATTTCGTGGACTATTACTCACTGTTTTGTGGTTCCGGAGTGATTTTCAAGATTGACGAACCACGGGGTGCATTTACGTGTCGGTCATCAACACTCGCGGTTTTGGCCGATTCTGGCCTGTTTTGTGGAGTATTACTCACTGTTTTGGGTCCCGGAGTGATTTCCAGGATTTACGAACCTAGGGGTGCGTTTACGTGTCGTTCATCAATACTCGTGGTTTTTGTCGATTCTGACCCGTCTCGTGGACTATTACTCACTGTTTTGGGGGCCTAGAATTATTTCCATGATTGACGAACCCCGTGGTGTGTTTACATGTCGGTCATCAACTCTCAAAGTTTTTGCCGATTCTGACCCGTTTCGTGGACTATTCCTCAGCGTTTTGGTGTTCCGAAGCGATTTCCATAGTTGCTAAACCCCAAGGTGCGCTTACGTGTCGGTTATCAGCACTCGCAGCTTTGGCCGATTTTGGCCTATTCCGTGGACTATTACTCACTGTTTTGGGGTTCCGGAGTGATTTTCAAGATTGACGAACCACGGGGTGCCTTTACGTGTCGGTCATCAACACTCGCGGTTTTGGCCGATTCTGGCCCGTTTTGTGGAGTATTACTCACTGTTTTGGGTCCCGGAGTGATATCCAGGATTTACGAACCTAGGGGTGCGTTTACGTGCCGTTCATCAATACTCGTGGTTTTTGTCGATTCTGACCCGTCTCGTGGACTATTACTCACTGTTTAGGGGGCCTAGAATTATTTCCATGATTGACGAACCCCGCGGTGTGTTTACATGTCGGTCATCAACTCTCAAAGTTTTTGCCGATTCTGACACGTTTCGTGGACTATTCCTCAGCGTTTTGGTGTTCCGAAGCGATTTCCATAGTTGCTAAACCCCAAGGTGCGCTTACGTGTCGGTTATCAGCACTCGCAGCTTTGGCCGATTTTGGCCTACTCCGTGCACTATTACTCACTGTTTTGGGGTTCCGGAGTGATTTTCAAGATTGACGAACCACGGGGTGCCTTTACGTGTCGGTCATCAACACTCGCGGTTTTGGCCGATTCTGGCTAGTTTTGTGAACTATTACTCACTGTTTTGGGGTACGGGAGTGATTTCCAGGATTTACGAACCCAGGGGTGAGTTTACGTGTCGTTCATCAATACTCGCGTTTTTTTTTCGATTATTACCCGTTTCGTGGACTATTACTCACCGTTTTGGGGTCCCAGAGTGATTTCCATGATTGACGAACCCCGGGGTGTGTTTACATGTCGGTCATCAACTCTCAAAGTTTTGGCTGATTTTAAACCGTTTCGTGGAATATTAATCACCGTTTTGGGGTACCAGAGTGATTTCCACGATTGACAAACCCCGGGGTGCGTTTACATGTCGGTCATCAACACTCCAAGTTTTGGCCGATCCTGACCCGTTTCGTGGACTATTACTCACCGTTTTGGGGACCCAAAGCGATTTTCATAGTTGCTAAACCCCAAGGTGCGCTTACGTGTCGGTTATCAGCACTCGCAGCTTTGGCTGATTTTGGCCTCTTTCGTGTACTATTACTCACTGTTTTGGGGTTCCGGAGTGATTTTCAGGATTGGCGAATCACGGGGTGCCTTTACGTGTCGGTCATCAACACTCGCGGTTCTGGCCGATTCTGGCCTGTTTTGTGGACTATTACTCACTGTTTTGGGGTCCCGGAGTGATTTCTAGGATTAACGAACCCAGGGGTGCGTTTACGTGTCGTTCATCAACACTCGTGGTTTTTGTCGATTCTGACCCGTTTTGTGTACTATTACTCACCGTTTTGGGGTCCCAGAGTGATTTCCACGATTGACGAACCCCGGGGTGCGCTTATGTGTCGGTCATCAACACTCGAAGTTTTGGCCGATTCTGACCCGTTTCATGGACTATTACTCAGCGTTTTGGGCTTCCGAAGTGATTTCCATAGTTGCTAAACCCCAAGGTGCGCTTACGTGTCGGTTATCAGCACTCGCAACTTTGGCCGATTTTGGCCTATTTCGTGGACTATTACTCACTGTTTTGTGGTTCCGGAGTGATTTTCAAGATTGACGAACCACGGGGTGCATTTACGTGTCGGTCATCAACACTCGCGGTTTTGGCCGATTCTGGCCTGTTTTGTGGAGTATTACTCACTGTTTTGGGTCCCGGAGTGATTTCCAGGATTTACGAACCTAGGGGTGCGTTTACGTGTCGTTCATCAATACTCGTGGTTTTTGTCGATTCTGACCCGTCTCGTGGACTATTACTCACCGTTTTGGGGGCCTAGAATTATTTCCATGATTGACGAACCCCGCGGTGTGTTTACATGTGGGTCATCAACTCTCAAAGTTTTTGCCGATTCTGACCCGTTTCGTGGACTATTCCTCAGTGTTTTGGTGTTCCGAAGCGATTTCCATAGTTGCTAAACCCCAAGGTGCGCTTACGTGTCGGTTATCAGCACTCGCAGCTTTGGCCGATTTTGGCCTATTCCGTGGACTATTACTCATTGTTTTGGGGTTCCGGAGTGATTTTCAAGATTGACGAACCACGGGGTGCCTTTACGTGTCGGTCATCAACACTCGCGGTTTTGGCCGATTCTGGCCTGTTTTGTGAACTATTACTCACTGTTTTGGGGTACGGGAGTGATTTCCAGGATTTACGAACCCAGGGGTGAGTTTACGTGTCGTTCATCAATACTCGCGGTTTTTTTTTGATTATTACCCGTTTCGTGGACTATTACTCACCGTTTTGGGGTCCCAGAGTGATTTCCATGATTGACGAACCCCGGGGTGCGTTTACATGTCGGTCATCAACTCTCAAAGTTTTGGCTGATTTTAAACCGTTTCATGGAATATTGATCACCGTTTTGGGGTCCCAGAGTGATTTCCACGATTGACAAACCCCGAGGTGCGTTTACATGTCGGTCATCAACACTCGAAGTTTTGGCCGATCCTGACCCGTTTCGTGGACTATTACTCACCGTTTTGGGGTCCCAAAGTGATTTTCATAGTTTCTAAACCCCAAGGTGCGCTTACGTGTCGGTTATCAGCACTCGCAGCTTTGGCTGATTTTGGCCTCTTTCGTGGACTATTACTCAATGTTTTGGGGTTCCGGAGTGATTTTCAGGATTGGCGAACCACGGGGTGCCTTTACGTGTCGGTCATCAACACTCGCGGTTCTGGCCGATTCTGGCCTGTTTTGTGGACTATTACTCACTGTTTTGGGGTCCGGGAGTGATTTCCAGGATTAACGAACCCAGGGGTGCGTTTACGTGTCGTTCATCAACACTCGTGGTTTTTGTCGATTCTGACCCGTTTTGTGGACTATTACTCACCGTTTTGGGGTCCCAGAGTGATTTCCACGATTGACGAACCCCGGGGTGCGCTTACGTGTCGGTCATCAACACTCGAAGTTTTGGCCGATTCTGACCCGTTTCATGGACTATTACTCAGCGTTTTGGGGTTCCGAAGTGATTTCCATAGTTGCTAAACCCCAAGGTGCGCTTACGTGTCGGTTATCAGCACTCGCAGCTTTGGCCGATTTTGGCCTATTTCGTGGACTATTACTCACTGTTTTGGGGTTCCGGGGTGATTTTCAAGATTGACGAACCACGGGGTGCCTTTACGTGTCGGTCATCAATACTCGCGGTTTTGGCCGATTCTGGCCTGTTTTGTGGACTATTAGTCACTGTTTTGGGGTCCCGGAGTGATTTCCAGGATTTACGAACCCAGGGGTGTGTTTACGTGTCGTTCATCAATACTCGTGGTTTTTGTCGATTCTGACCCGTCTCGTGGACTATTACTCACCGTTTTGGGGGCCCAGAATTATTTCCATGATTGACGAACCCCGCAGTGTGTTTACATGTCGGTCATCAACTCTCAAAGTTTTGGCCGATTCTGACCCGTTTCGTGGACTATTACACACCGTTTTGGGGTCCCAAAGCGATTTTCATAGTTGCTAAACCCCAATTACGTGTCGGTTACGTGTCGGTTACGTGTCAGTTACGTGTCGTTACGTGTCGGTTACGTGTCGGTTACGTGGACTATTACATGTCGGTCATCAACTCTCAAAGTTTTCGCCGATTCTGACCCGTTTCGTGGACTATTACACACCGTTTTGGTGTTCCGAAGCGATTTCCATAGTTGCTAAACCCCAAGGTGCGCTTACGTGTCGGTTATCAGCACTCGCAGCTTTGGCCGATTTTGGCCTATTCCGTGGACTATTACTCACTGTTTTGGGGTTCCAGAGTGATTTTCAAGATTGACGAATCACGGGGTGCCTCTACGTGTCGGTCATCAACACTCGCGGTTCTGGCCGATTCTGGCCTGTTTTGTGGAGTATTACTCACTGTTTTGGGGTCCCGGAGTGATTTCAAGGATTTACGAACCCAGGGGTGCGTTTACGTGTCGTTCATCAATAGTCGTGGTTTTTGTCGATTCTGACTCGTCTCGTGGACTATTACTCACCGTTTTGGGGCCCAGAATGATTTCCATGATTGACGAACCCCGCGGTGTGTTTACATGTCGGTCATCAACTCTCAAAGTTTTGGCCGATTCTGACCCGTTTCGTGGACTATTACACACCGTTTTGGTGTCCCAAAGCGATTTCCACGATTGACGAACCTCGGGGTGCGCTTACGTGTCGGTCATCAACACTCGAAGTTTTGGCCGATTATGACCCGTTTCATGGACTATTACTCGGCGTTTTGGGGTTCCGAAGTGATTTCCATAGTTGCTAAACCCCAAGGTGCGCTTACGTGTCGGTTATCAGCACTCGCTGCTTTGCCCGATTTTGGCCTATTTCGTGGACTATTACTCACTGTTTTGGGGTTCCGGAGTGATTTTCAAGATTGACGAACCACGGGGTGCCTTTACGTGTCGGTCATCAACACTCGCGGTTCTGGCCGATTCTGGCCTGTTTTGTGGACTATTACTCACTGATTTGGGGTCCCGGAGTGATTTCCAGGATTTACGAACGCAGGGGTGCGTTTACGTGTTGTTCATAATACTCGTGGTTTTTGTCGATTCTGACCCGTTTCGTGGACTATTACTCACCGTTTTGGTGGCCCATAATGATTTCCATGAATGACAAACCCCGCGGTGTGTTTACATGTCGGTCATCAACTCTCAAAGTTTTGGCCGATTCTGACCCGTTTCGTGGACTATTACACCCCGTTTTGGGGTCCCAGAGTGATTTCCACGATTGACGAACCCCGTGGTGCGTTTACATGTCGGTCATCAACAATCGAAGTTTTGGCCGATCCTGACCCGTTTCGTGGACTATTACTCACCGTTTTGGGGTCCCTAAGCGATTTTCATAGATGCCAAACCCCAAGGTGCGCTTACGTGTCGATTATCAGCACTCGCAGCTTTGGCCGATTTTGGCCTATTTCGTGGACTATTACTCACTGTTTTGGGGTTCCGGAGTGATTTTCAAGATTGACGAACCACGGGGTGCCTTTACGTGTCGGTCATCAACACTCGCGGTTTTGGCCGATTCTGGCCTGTTTTGTGGAGTATTACTCACTATTTTGGGGTTCCGAAGTGATTTCAAGCATTTACGAACCCAGGGGTGCGTTTACGTGTCGTTCATCAATACTCATGGTTTTTGTCGATTCTGACTCGTCTCGTGGACTATTACTCACCGTTTTGGGGGCCCAGAATGATTTCCATGATTGACGAACCCCGAGTGTGTTTACATGTCGGTCATCAACTCTCAAAGTTTTGGCCGATTCTGACCCGTTTCGTGGACTATTACTCACCGTTTTGGGGTCCCAAAGCGATTTTCATAGTTGCTAAACCCTAAGGTGCGCTTACGTGTCGGTTATCAGCACTCGCAACTTTGGCCGATTTTGGCCTATTTCGTGGACTATTACTCACTGTTTTGGGGTTCCGGAGTGATTTTCAAGATTGACGAACCACGGGGTGCCTTTACGTGTCGGTCATCAACACTCGAAGTTTTGGCCGATTCTGATCCGTTTCATGGACTATTACTCAGCGTTTTGGGGTTCCAAAGAGATTTCCATAGTTGCTAAACCCCAAGGTGCGCTTACGTGTCGGTTATCAGCACTCGCAGCTTTGGCCGATTTTGGCCTATTTCGTGGACTATTACTCACTGTTTTGTGGTGCCGGAGTGATTTTCAAGATTGACGAACCACGGGGTTCCTTTACGTGTCGGTCATCAACACTCGCGGTTTTGGCCGATTCTGGCCTGTTTTGTGGAGTATTACTCACTGTTTTGGGTCCCGGAGTGATTTCCAGGATTTACGAACCTAGGGGTGCGTTTACGTGTCGTTCATCAATACTCGTGGTTTTTGTCGATTCTGACCCGTCTCGTGGACTATTACTCACCGTTTTGGGGGCCCAGAAATATTTCCATGATTGACGAACCCCGCGGTGTGTTTACATGTCGGTCATCAACTCTCAAAGTTTTTGCCGATTCTGACCCGTTTCGTGGACTATTCCTCAGCATTTTGGTGTTCCGAAGCGATTTCCATAGTTGTTAAACCCCAAGGTGCGCTTACGTGTCGGTTATCAGCACTCGCAGCTTTGGCCGATTTTGGCCTATTCCTTGGACTATTACTCACTGTTTTGGGGTTCCGGAGTGATTTTCAAGATTGACGAACCACGGGGTGCCTTTACGTGTCGGTCATCAACACTCGCGGTTTTGGCCGATACTGGCCTGTTTTGTGAACTATTACTCACTGTTTTGGGGTACGGGAGTGATTTCCAGGATTTACGTACCCAGGGGTGAGTTTACGTGTCGTTCATCAATACTCGCGTTTTTTTCGATTATTACCCGTTTCGTGGACTATTACTCACCGTTTTGGGGTCCCACAGTGATTTCCATGATTGACGAACCCCGGGGTGCGTTTACATGTAGGTCATCAACTCTCAAAGTTTTGGCTGATTTTAAACCGTTTCGTGGAATATTAATCACCGTTTTGGGGTCCCAGAGTGATTTCCACGATTGACGAACCCCGGGGTGCGTTTACATGTCGGTCATCAACACTCGAAGTTTTGGCCGATCCTGACCCGTTTCGTGGACTATTACTCACCGTTTTGGGGTCCCAAAGCGATTTTCTAAACCCTAAGGTGCGCTT
>LR738713.1:1749683-1761237 GCA_902687465.1 Secale cereale | reverse complement strand
TTTTGGGGTTCCGGTGTGATTTTCAAGATTTACGAACCACGGGGTGCCTTTACGTGTCGGTCATCAACACTCGCGGTTTTGGCCGATTCTGGCCTGTTTTGTGAAGTATTACTCACTGTTTTGGGGTCCGGGAGGGATTTCCAGGATTTACGAACCCAGGGGTCAGTTTACTTGTCGTTCATCAATACTCGCGGTTTTTTCGATTATTACCCGTTTCGTGTACTATTACTCACCGTTTTGGGGTCCCAGAGTGATTTACATGATTGACGAACCCCGGGGTGCGTTTACATGTCGGTCATCAACACTCTCGGTTTTGGCCGATTCTGGCCTGTTTTGTGGATTATTACTCACTGTTTTGGGGTCCCGGAGTGATTTCCAGGATTTACGAACCCAGGGGTGCGTTTACGTGTCGTTCATCAACACTCGTGGTTTTTGTCGATTCTGACCTGTTTTGTGGACTATTACTCACCGTTTTGGGGTCCCAGAGTTATTTCCACGATTGACGAACCCCGGGGTGCGCTTAGGGGTCGGTCATGAACACTCGAAGTTTAGGCCGATTCTGACCCGTTTCATGGACTATTACTCAGCATTTTGGGGTTCCGAAGTGATTTCCATAGTTGCCAAACCCCAAGGTGCGCTTACGTGTCGGTTATCAGCACTCACATCTTTGGCCGATTTTGGCCTATTTCGTGGACTATTACTCATTGTTTTGGGGTTCCGGAGTGATTTTAAAGATTGACAAACCACGGGGTGCCTTTACGTGTCGGTCATCAACACTCACTGTTTTGTGGACTATTACTCACTGTTTTGGGGTCCCGGAGTGCTTTCCAGGATTTACGAACCAAGGGGTGCGTTTACGTGTCGTTCATCAATAATCGTGGTTTTTGTCGATTCTGACCCGTTTTGTGGACTATTACTCACCGTTTTGGGGGCCCAGAATTATTTCCATGATTGACGAACCCCGCTGTGTGTTTACATGTCGGTCATCAACTCTCAAAGTTTTGGCCGATTCTGACCCGTTTTGTGGACTATTCCTCAACGTTTTGGGGTTCCAAAGCGATTTCCATAGTTGCTAAATCCCTATGTGCGCTTACGTGTCGGTTATCAGCACTCGCAGCTTTGGCCGATTTTGGCCTATTCCGTGGACTATTACTCACTGTTTTGGGGTTCCGGAGTGATTTTCAAGATTGACGAACCACGGGGTGCCTTTACGTGTGGGTCATCAACACTCGCGGTTTTGGCCGATTCTGGCCTGTTTTGTGGACTATTACTCACTGTTTTGGGGTCCCGGAGTGATTTCCAGGATTTACGAACCAAGGGGTGCGTTTACGTGTCGTTCATCAATACTCGTGGTTTTTGTCGATTCTGACCCGTTTTGTGGACTATTCCTCACCGTTTTGGGGGCCCAGAATTATTTCCATGATTGACGAACCCCGCTGTGTGTTTACATGTCGGTCATCAACTCTCAAAGTTTTGGCCGATTCTGACCCGTTTCGTGGACTATTCCTCAACGTTTTTGGGTTCTAAAGCGATTTCCATAGTTGCTAAACCCCTAGGTGCGCTTACGTGTCGGTTATCAGCACTCGCAGCTTTGGCCGATTTTGGCCTATTCCGTGGACTATTACTCACTGTTTTGGGGTTCCGGAGTGATTTTCAAGATTGACGAACCACGGGGTGCCTTTACGTGTCGGTCATCAACACTCGCGGTTTTGGCCGATTCTGGCCTGTTTTGTGAACTATTACTCACTGTTTTGGGGTCCGGGAGTGATTTCCAGGATTTACGAACCCAGGGGTGAGGTGAGTTTACGTGTCGTTCATCAATACTCGCGGTTTTTTTCGATTATTACCCGTTTCGTGGACTATTACTCACTGTTTTGGGGTTCTGGACTGATTTTCAAGATTGACGAACCACGGGGTGCCTTTACGTGTCGGTCATCAACACTCGCGGTTTTGGCCGATTCTGGCCTGTTTTGTGGACTATTACTCGGTGTTTTGGGGTCCCGGAGTGATTTCCAGGATTTACAAACCTAGGGGTGCGTTTACATGTCGTTCATCAATACTCATGGTTTTTGTCGATTCTGACCCGTTTTGTGGACTATGACTCACCGTTTTGGGGGCCTAGAATTATTTCCATGGTTGACGAACGCCGCGGTGTGTTTACATGTCGGTCGTCAACTCTAAAAGTTTTGGCCGATTCTGACCCGTTTCGTGGACTATTCCTCAGCGTTTTGGGGTTCCGAAGCGATTTCCATAGTTGCTAAACCCCTAGGTGCGCTTACGTGTCGGTTATCAGCACTCGCAGCTTTGGCCGATTTTGGCCTATTCCGTGGACTATTACTCACTGTTTTGGGGTTCCGGTGTGATTTTCAAGATTGACGAACCACGGGGTGCCTTTACGTGTCGGTCATCAACAATCGCGGTTTTGGCCGATTCTGGCCTGTTTTGTGAAGTATTACTCACTGTTTTGGGGTCCGGGAGGGATTTCCAGGATTTACGAACCCAGGGGTGAGTTTACGTGTCGTTCATCAATACTCGCGGTTTTTTCGATTATTACCCGTTTCGTGTACTATTACTCACCGTTTTAGGGTCCCAGAGTGATTTACATGATTGACGAACCCCGGGTGCGTTTACATGTCGGTCATCAACACTCTCGGTTTTGGCCGATTCTGGCCTGTTTTGTGGATTATTACTCACTGTTTTGGGGTCCCGGAGTGATTTCCAGGATTTACGAACCCAGTGGTGCGTTTACGTGTCGTTCATCAACACTCGTGGTTTTTGTCGGTTCTGACCTGTTTTGTGGACTATTACTCACCGTTTTGGGGTCCCAGAGTGATTTCCACGATTGACGAACCCCGGGGTGCGCTTAGGGGTCGGGCATGAACACTCGAAGTTTTGGCCGATTCTGACCCGTTTCATGGACTATTACTCAGCGTTTTGGGGTTCCGAAGTGATTTCCATAGTTGCCAAACCCCAAGGTGCGCTTACGTGTCGGTTATCAGCACTCACATCTTTGGCCGATTTAGGCCTATTTCGTGGACTATTACTCACTGTTTTGGGGTCCCGGAGTGATTTCCAGGATTTACGAACCAAGGGGTGCGTTTACGTGTCGTTCATTAATACTCGTGGTTTTTGTCGATTCTGACCTGTTTTGTGGACTATTACTCACCGTTTTGGGGGCCCAGAATTATTTCCATGATTGACGAACCCCGGTGTGTGTTTACATGTCGGTCATCAACTCTCAAAGTTTTGGCCGATTCCGACCCGTTTCGTGGACTCTTCCTCAACGTTTTGGGGTTCCGAAACGATTTCCATAGTTGCTAAACCCCTAGGTGCGCTTACGTGTCGGTTATCAGCACTCGCAGCTTTGGACGATTTTGGCCTATTCCGTGGACTATTACTCACTGTTTTGGGGTTCCGGAGTGATTTTCAAGATTGACGAACCACGGGGTGCCTTTACGTGTCGGTCGTCAACACTCGCGGTTTTGGCCGACTCTGGCCTGTTTTGTGGACTATTACTCGGTGTTTTGGGGTCCCGGAGTGATTTCCAGGATTTACAAACCCAGGGGTGCGTTTACGTGTCGTTCATCAATACTCATGGTTTTTGTCGATTCTGACCCGTTTTGTGGACTATGACTCACCGTTTTGGGGGCCTAGAATTATTTCCCTGGTTGATGAACGCCGCGGTGTGTTTACATGTCGGTCGTCAACTCTAAAAGTTTTGGCCGATTCTGACCCGTTTCGTGGACTATTCCTCGGCGTTTTGGGGTTCCGAAGCGATTTCCATAGTTGCTAAACCCCTAGGTGCGCTTACGTGTCGGTTATTAGCACTCGCAGCTTTGGCCGATTTTGGCCTATTCCGTGGACTATTACTCACTGTTTTGGGGTTCCGGTGTGATTTTTAAGATTGACGAACCACAGGGTGCCTTTACGTGTCGGTCATCAACACTCGCGGTTTTGGCCGATTCTGGCCTGTTTTGTGAAGTATTACTCACTGTTTTGGGGTCCGGGAGGGATTTGCAGGATTTACGAACCCAAGGGTGAGTTTACGTGTCGTTCATCAATACTCGCGGTTTTTTCGATTATTACCCCTTTCGTGTACTATTACTCACCGTTTTGGGGTCCCAGAGTGATTTACATGATTGACGAACCCCGGGGTGCGTTTACATGTCGGTCATCAACACTCTCGGTTTTGGCCGATTCTGGCCTGTTTTGTGGATTATTACTCACTGTTTTGGGGTCCCGGAGTGATTTCCAGGATTTACGAACCCAGGGGTGCGTTTACGTGTCGTTCATCAACACTCGTGGTTTTTGTCGGTTCTGACTTGTTTTGTGGACTATTACTCACCGTTTTGGGGTCCCAGAGTGATTTCCACGATTGACGAACCCCGGGGTGCGCTTAGGGGTCGGTCATGAACACTCGAAGTTTTGGCCGATTCTGACCCGTTGCATGGACTATTACTCAGCTTTTTGGGGTTCCGAAGTGATTTCCATAGTTGCCAAACCCCAAGGTGCGCTTACGTGTCGGTTATCAGCACTCACATCTTTGGCCGATTTAGGCCTATTTCGTGGACTATTACTCATTGTTTTGGGGTTCCGGAGTGATTTTCAAGATTGACAAACCACGGGGTGCCTTTACGTGTCGGTCATCAACACTCGCGGTTTTGGCCGATTCTGGCCTGTTTTGTGGACTATTACTCACTGTTTTGGGGTCCCGGAGTGATTTCCAGGATTTACGAACCAAGGGGTGCGTTTACGTGTCGTTCATCAATACTCGTGGTTTTTGTCGATTCTGACCCGTTTTGTGGACTATTACTCACCGTTTTGGGGGCCCAGAATTATTTCCATGATTGACGAACCCCGGTGTGTGTTTACATGTCGGTCATCAACTCTCAAAGTTTTGGCCGATTCTGACCCGTTTCGTGGACTATTCCTCAACGTTTTGGGGTTCCGAAGCGATTTCCATAGTTGCTAAACCCCTAGGTGCGCTTACGTGTCGGTTATCAGCACTCGCAGCTTTGGACGATTTTGGCCTATTCCGTGGACTATTACTCACTGTTTTGGGGTTCCGGAGTGATTTTCAAGATTGACGAACCACGGGGTGCCTTTACGTGTCGGTCATCAACACTCGCGGTTTTGGCCGATTCTGGCCTGTTTTGTGGACTATTACTCGCTGTTTTGGGGTCCCGGAGTGATTTCCAGGATTTACAAACCCAGGGGTGCGTTTACGTGTCGTTCTTCAATACTCATGGTTTTTGTCGATTCTGACCCGTTTTGTGGACTATGACTCACCTTTTTGGGGGCCTAGAATTATTTCCATGGTTGACGAACGCCGCGGTGTGTTTACATGTCGGTCGTCAACTCTAAAAGTTTTGGCCGATTCTGACCCGTTTCGTGGACTATTCCTCAGCGTTTTGGGGTTCCGAAGCGATTTCCATAGTTGCTAAACCCCTAGGTGCGCTTACGTGTCGGTTATCAGCACTCGCAGCTTTGGCCGATTTTGGCCTATTCCGTGGACTATTACTCACTGTTTTGGGGTTCCGGTGTGATTTTCAAGATTTACGAACCACGGGGTGCCTTTACGTGTCGGTCATCAACACTCGCGGTTTTGGCCGATTCTGGCCTGTTTTGTGAAGTATTACTCACTGTTTTGGGGTCCGGGAGGGATTTCCAGGATTTACGAACCCAGGGGTCAGTTTACTTGTCGTTCATCAATACTCGCGGTTTTTTCGATTATTACCCGTTTCGTGTACTATTACTCACCGTTTTGGGGTCCCAGAGTGATTTACATGATTGACGAACCCCGGGGTGCGTTTACATGTCGGTCATCAACACTCTCGGTTTTGGCCGATTCTGGCCTGTTTTGTGGATTATTACTCACTGTTTTGGGGTCCCGGAGCGATTTCCAGGATTTACGAACCCAGGGGTGCGTTTACGTGTTGTTCATCAACACTCGTGGTTTTTGTCGATTCTGACCTGTTTTGTGGACTATTACTCACCGTTTTGGGGTCCCAGAGTGATTTCCACGATTAACGAACCCCGGGGTGCGCTTAGGGGTCGGTCATGAACACTCGAAGTTTTGGCCGATTCTGACCCGTTTCATGGACTATTACTCAGCGTTTTGGGGTTCCGAAGTGATTTCCATAGTTGCCAAACCCCAAGGTGCGCTTACGTGTCGGTTATCAGCACTCACATCTTTGGCCGATTTTGGCCTATTTCGTGGACTATTACTCATTGTTTTGGGGTTCCGGAGTGATTTTCAAGATTGACAAACCACGGGGTGCCTTTACGTGTCGGTCATCAACACTCGCGGTTTTGGCCGATTCTGGCCTGTTTTGTGGACTATTACTCACTGTTTTGGGGTCCCGGAGTGATTTCCAGGATTTACGAACCAAGGGGTGCGTTTACGTGTCGTTCATCAATACTCGTGGTTTTTGTCGATTCTGACCCGTTTTGTGGACTATTACTCACCGTTTTGGGGGCCCAGAATTATTTCCATGATTGACGAACCCCGGTGTGTGTTTACATGTCGGTCATCAACTCTCAAAGTTTTGGCCGATTCTGACCCGTTTCGTGGACTATTCCCCAACGTTTTGGGGTTCCGAAGCGATTTCCATAGTTGCTAAACCCCTAGGTGCGCTTACGTGTCGGTTATCAGCACTCGCAGCTTTGGACGATTTTGGCCTATTCCGTGGACTATTACTCACTGTTTTGGGGTTCCGGAGTGATTTTCAAGATTGACGAACCACGGGGTGCCTTTACGTGTCGGTCAGCAACACTCGCGGTTTTGGCCGATTCTGGCCTGTTTTGTGGACTATTACTCGCTGTTTTGGGGTCCCGGAGTGATTTCCAGGATTTACAAACCCAGGGGTGCGTTTACGTGTCGTTCTTCAATACTCATGGTTTTTGTCGATTCTGACCCGTTTTGTGGACTATGACTCACCTTTTTGGGGGCCTAGAATTATTTCCATGGTTGACGAACGCCGCGGTGTGTTTACATGTCGGTCGTCAACTCTAAAAGTTTTGGCCGATTCTGACCCGTTTCGTGGACTATTCCTCAGCGTTTTGGGGTTCCGAAGCGATTTCCATAGTTGCTAAACCCCTAGGTGCGCTTACGTGTCGGTTATCAGCACTCGCAGCTTTGGCCGATTTTGGCCTATTCCGTGGACTATTACTCACTATTTTGGGGTTCCGGTGTGATTTTCAAGATTTACGAACCACGGGGTGCCTTTACGTGTCGGTCATCAACACTCGCGGTTTTGGCCGATTCTGGCCTGTTTTGTGAAGTATTACTCACTGTTTTGGGGTCCGGGAGGGATTTCCAGGATTTACGAACCCAGGGGTCAGTTTACTTGTCGTTCATCAATACTCGCGGTTTTTTCGATTATTACCCGTTTCGTGTACTATTACTCACCGTTTTGGGGTCCCAGAGTGATTTACATGATTGACGAACCCCGGGGTGCGTTTACATGTCGGTCATCAACACTCTCGGTTTTGGCCGATTCTGGCCTGTTTTGTGGATTATTACTCACTGTTTTGGGGTCCCGGAGTGATTTCCAGGATTTACGAACCCAGGGGTGCGTTTACGTGTCGTTCATCAACACTCGTGGTTTTTGTCG
The DNA here is from genome assembly GCA_902687465.1 of Secale cereale. Lineage (NCBI taxonomy): Eukaryota > Viridiplantae > Streptophyta > Magnoliopsida > Poales > Poaceae > Secale > Secale cereale. The sequence goes on along the minus strand of LR738713.1, from coordinate 1,753,621 downwards.
ATTCTGACCTGTTTTGTGGACTATTACACACCGTTTTGGGGTCCCAGAGTGATTTCCACGATTAACGAACCCCGGGGTGCGCTTAGGGGTCGGTCATGAACACTCGAAGTTTTGGCCGATTCTGACCCGTTTCATGGACTATTACTCAGCGTTTTGGGGTTCCGAAGTGATTTCCATAGTTGCCAAACCCCAAGGTGCGCTTACGTGTCGGTTATCAGCACTCACATCTTTGGCCGATTTTGGCCTATTTCGTGGACTATTACTCATTGTTTTGGGGTTCCGGAGTGATTTTCAAGATTGACAAACCACGGGGTGCCTTTACGTGTCGGTCATCAACACTCGCGGTTTTGGCCGATTCTGGCCTGTTTTGTGGACTATTACTCACTGTTTTGGGGTCCCGGAGTGATTTCCAGGATTTACGAACCAAGGGGTGCGTTTACGTGTCGTTCATCAATACTCGTGGTTTTTGTCGATTCTGACCCGTTTTGTGGACTATTACTCACCGTTTTGGGGGCCCAGAATTATTTCCATGATCGACGAACCCCGTTGTGCGTTTACATGTCGGTCATCAACTCTCAAAGTTTTGGCCGATTCTGACCCGTTTCGTGGACTATTCCTCAACGTTTTGGGGTTCCGAAGCGATTTCCATAGTTGCTAAACCCCTAGGTGCGCTTACGTGTCGGTTATCAGCACTCGCAGCTTTGGACGATTTTGGCCTATTCCGTGGACTATTACTCACTGTTTTGGGGTTCCGGAGTGATTTTCAAGATTGACGAACCACGGGGTGCCTTTACGTGTCGGTCATCAACACTCGCGGTTTTGGCCGATTCTGGCCTGTTTTGTGGACTATTACTCACTATTTTGGGGTCCCGGAGTGATTTCCAGGATTTACGAACCAAGGGGTGCGTTTACGTGTCGTTCATCAATACTCGTGGTTTTTGTCGATTCTGACCCGTTTTGTGGACTATTACTCACCGTTTTGGGGGCCCAGAATTATTTCCATGATTGACGAACCCCTCTTTGTGTTTACATGTCGCTCATCAACTCTCAAAGTTTTTGCCGATTCTGACCCGTTTCGTGGACTATTCCTCAACGTTTTGGGGTTCTGAAGCGATTTCCATAGTTGCTAAACCCCTAGGTGCGCTTACGTGTCGGTTATCAGCACTCGCAGCTTTGGCCGATTTTGGCCTATTCCGTGGACTATTACTCACTGTTTTGGGGTTCCGGAGTGATTTTCAAGATTGACGAACCACGGGGTGCCTTTACGTGTCGGTCATCAACACTCGTGGTTTTGGCCGATTCTGGCCTGTTTTGTGAACTATTACTCACTGTTTTGGGGTCCGGGAGTGATTTCCAGGATTTACGAACCCAGGGGTGAGGTGAGTTTACGTGTCGTTCATCAATACTCGCGGTTTTTTTCGATTATTACCCGTTTCGTGGACTATTACTCACTGTTTTGGGGTTCCGGACTGATTTTCAAGATTGACGAACCACGGGGTGCCTTTACGTGTCGGTCATCAACACTCGCGGTTTTGGCCGATTCTGGCCTGTTTTGTGGACTATTACTCACTGTTTTGGGGTCCCGGAGTGATTTCCAGGATTTACAAACCCAGGGGTGCGTTTACGTGTCGTTCATCAATACTCATGGTTTTTGTCGATTCTAACCCGTTTTGTGGACTATGACTCACCGTTTTGGGGGCCTAGAATTATTTCCATGGTTGACGAACGCCGCGGTGTGTTTACATGTCGGTCGTCAACTCTAAAAGTTTTGGCCGATTCTGACCCGTTTCGTGGACTATTCCTCAGCGTTTTGGGGTTCCGAAGCGATTTCCATAGTTGCTAAACCCCTAGGTGCGCTTACGTGTCGGTTATCAGCACTCGCAGCTTTGGCCGATTTTGGCCTATTCCGTGGACTATTACTCACTGTTTTGGGGTTCCGGTGTGATTTTCAAGATTGACGAAGCAAGGGGTGCCTTTAGGTGTCGGTCATCAACACTCGCGATTTTGGCCGATTCTGGCCTGTTTTGTGAAGTATTACTCACTGTTTTGGGGTCCGGGAGGGATTTCCCGGATTTACGAACCCAGGGGTGAGTTTACGTGTCGTTCATCAATACTCGCGGTTTTTTCGATTATTACCCGTTTCGTGTACTATTACTCACCGTTTTGGGGTCCCAGAGTGATTTACATGATTGACGAACCCCGGGGTGCGTTTACATGTCGGTCATCAACACTCTCGGTTTTGGCCGATTCTGGCCTGTTTTGTGGATTATTACTCACTGTTTTGGGGTCCCGGAGTAATTTCCAGGATTTACGAACCCAGGGGTGCGTTTACGTGTCGTTCATCAACACTCGTGGTTTTTGTCGATTCTGACCTGTTTTGTGGACTATTACTCACCGTTTTGGGGTCCCAGAGTGATTTCCACGATTGACGAACCTCGGGGTGCGCTTTGGGGTCGGTCATGAACACTCGAAGTTTTGGCCGATTCTGACCCGTTTCATGGACTATTACTCAGCGTTTTGGGGTTCCGAAGTGATTTCCATAGTTGCCAAACCCCAAGGTGCGCTTACGTGTCGGTTATCAGCACTCACATCTTTGGCCGATTTTGGCCTATTTCGTGGACTATTACTCATTGTTTTGGGGTTCCAGAGTGATTTTCAGGATTGACAAACCACGGGGTGCCTTTACGTGTCGGTCATCAACACTCGCGGTATTGGCCGATTCTGGCCTGTTTTGTGGACTATTACTCACTGTTTTGGGGTCCCGGAGTGATTTCCAGGATTTACGAACCAAGGGGTGCGTTTACGTGTCGTTCATCAATACTCGTGGTTTTTGTCGATTCTGACCCGTTTTGTGGACTATTACTCACCGTTTGGGGGCCCAGAATTATTTCCATGATTGACGAACCCCGCTGTGTGTTTACATGTCGGTCATCAACTCTCAAAGTTTTGGCCGATTCTGACCCGTTTCGTGGACTATTCCTCAACATTTTGGGGTTCCGAAGCGATTTCCATAGTTGCTAAACCACTAGGTGCGCTTACGTGTCGGTTATCAGCACTCGCAGCTTTGGACGATTTTGGCCTATTCCGTGGACTATTACTCACTGTTTTGGGGTTCCGGAGTGATTTTCAAGATTGACGAACCACGGGGTGCCTTTACGTGTCGGTCATCAACACTCGCGGTTTAGGCCGATTCTGGCCTGTTTTGTGGACTATTACTAACTGTTTTGGGGTCCCAGAGTGATTTCCAGGATTTACGAACCAAGGGGTGCGTTTACGTGTCGTTCATCAATACTCGTGGTTTTTGTCGATTCTGACCCGTTTTGTGGACTATTACTCACCGTTTTGGGGGCCCAGAATTATTTCCATGATTGACGAACCCCGCTGTGTGTTTACATGTCGGTCATCAACTCTCAAAGTTTTGGCCGATTCTGACCCGTTTCGTGGACTATTCCTCAACGTTTTGGGGTTCCGAAGCGATTTCCATAGTTGCTAAACCCCTAGGTGCGCTTACGTGTCGGTTATCAGCACTCGCAGCTTTGGCCGATTTTGGCCTATTCTGTGGACTATTACTCACTGTTTTGGGGTTCCGGAGTGATTTTCAAGATTGACGAACCACGGGGTGCCTTTACGTGTTGGTCATCAACACTCGCGGTTTTGGCCGATTCTGGCCTGTTTTGTGAACTATTACTCACTGTATTGGGGTCCGGGAGTGATTTCGAGGATTTACGAACCCAGGGGTGAGTTTACGTGTCGTTCATCTATACTCGCGGGTTTTTTCGATTATTACCCGTTTCGTGGACTATTACTCACCGTTTTGGGGTCCCATAGTGATTTCCATGATTGACGAAACCCGGGGTGCGTTTACATGTCGGTCATCAACACTCTCGGTTTTGGCCGATTCTGGCCTGTTTTGTGGACTATTACTCACTGTTTTGGGG
>LR738713.1:1704154-1739806 GCA_902687465.1 Secale cereale | reverse complement strand
ACGATTGACGAACCCCGGGGTGCGCTTACGTGTCGGTCATGAACACTCGGAGTTTTGGCTGATTCTGACCCGTTTCATGGACTATTACTCAGCGTTTTGGGGTTCCGAAGTGATTTCCATAGTTGCTAAACCCCAAGGTGCGCTTACATGTCGGTTATCAGCACTCACATCTTTGGCCGATTTTGGCCTATTTCGTGGACTATTACTCACTGTTTTGGGGTTCCGGAGTGATTTACATGATTGACGAACCCCGGGGTGCGTTTACATGTCGGTCATCAACACTCTCGGTTTTGGCCGATTCTGGCCTGTTTTGTGGATTATTACTCACTGTTTTGGGGTCCTGGAGTGATTTCCAGGATTTACGAACCCAGGGGTGCGTTTACGTGTCGTTCATCATCACTCGTGGTTTTTGTCGATTCTGGCCTGTTTTGTGGACTATTACTCACTGTTTTGGGGTCCCGGAGTGATTTCCAGGATTTACGAACCAAGGGGTGCGTTTACGTGTCGTTCATCAATACTCGTGGTTTTTTTCGATTCTGACCCGTTTTGTGGACTATTATTCACCGTTTTGGGGGCCCAAAATTATTTCCATGATTTACGAACCCCGCGGTGTGTTTACATGTCGGTCATCCACTCTCAAAGTTTTGGCCGATTCTGACCCGTTTCGTGGACTATTCCTCAACGTTTTGGGGTTCCGAAGCGATTTCCATAGTTGCTAAACCACTACGTGCGCTTACGTGTCGGTTATCAGCACTCGCAGCTTTGGCCGATTTTGGCCTATACCTTGGACTATTACTCACTGTTTTGGCGTTCCGGAGTGATTTTCAAGATTGACGAACCACGGGGTGCGTTTACATGTCGGTCATCAACACTCTCGGTTTTGGCCGATTCTGGCCTGTTTTGTGGATTATTACTCACTGTTTTGGGGTCCCGGAGTGATTTCCAGGATTTACGAACCCAGGGGTGCGTTTACGTGTCGTTCATCAACACTCGTGGTTTTTGTCGATTCTGCCCTGTTTTGTGGACTATTACTCACCGTTTTGGGGTCCCAGAGTGATTTCCACGATTGACGAACCCCGGGGTGCGCTTACGTGTCGGTCATGAACACTCGGAGTTTTGGCCGATTCTGACCCGTTTCATGGACTATTACTCAGCGTTTTGGGGTTCCGAAGTGATTTCCATAGTTGCTAAACCCCAAGGTGCGCTTACATGTCGGTTATCAGCACTCACATCTTTGGCCGATTTTGGTCTATTTCGTGGACTATTACTCACTGTTTTGGGGTTCCGGAGTGATTTACATGATTGACGAACCCCGGGGTGCGTTTACATGTCGGTCATCAACACTCTCGGTTTTGGCCGATTCTGGCCTGTTTTGTGGATTATTACTCACTGTTTTGGGGTCCTGGAGTGATTTCCAGGATTTACGAACCCAGGGGTGCGTTTACGTGTCGTTCATCATCACTCGTGGTTTTTGTCGATTCTGGCCTGTTTTGTGGACTATTACTCACTGTTTTGGGGTCCCGGAGTGATTTCCAGGATTTACGAACCAAGGGGTGCGTTTACGTGTCGTTCATCAATACTCGTGGTTTTTTTCGATTCTGACCCGTTTTGTGGACTATTACTCACCGTTTTGGGGGCCCAAAATTATTTCCATGATTTACGAACCCCGCGGTGTGTTTACATGTCGGTCATCAACTCTCAAAGTTTTGGCCGATTCTGACCCGTTTCGTGGACTATTCCTCAACGTTTTGGGGTTCCGAAGCGATTTCCATAGTTGCTAAACCACTACGTGCGCTTACGTGTCGGTTATCAGCACTCGCAGCTTTGGCCGATTTTGGCCTATTCCGTGGACTATTACTCACTGTTTTGGCGTTCCGGAGTGATTTTCAAGATTGACGAACCACGGGGTGCCTTTACGTGTCGGTCATCAACACTCGCGGTTTTGGCCGCTTCTGGCCTGTTTTGTGGACTATTACTCACTGTTTTGGGGTCCCGGAGTGATTTCCAGGATTTACGAACCCAGGGGTGCATTTACGTGTCGTTCATTAATACTCGTGGTTTTTGTCGATTCTGACCCGTTTTGTGGACTATGACTCACCGTTTTGGGGGCCTAGAATTATTTCCATGTTTGACGAACCCCGCGGTGTGTTTACATGTCGGTCATCAACTATAAAAGTTTTGGCCGATTCTGACCCGTTTCGTGGACTATTCCTCAGCGTTTTTGGGTTCCGAAGCGATTTCCATAGTTGCTAAACCCCTAGGTGCGCTTACGTGTCGGTTATCAGCACTCGCAGCTTTGGCCGATTTTGGCCTATTCCGTGGACTATTACTCACTGTTTTGGGGTTCCGGTGTGATTTTCAAGATTGACGAACCACGGGGTGCCTTTACGTGTCGGTCATCAACACTCGCGGTTTTGGCCGATTCTGGCCTGTTTTGTGAAGTATTACTCACTGTTTTGGGGATTTCCAGGATTTACGAACCCAGGGGTGAGTTTAGGTGTCGTTCATCAATACTCGCAGTTTTTTTCGATTATTACCCGTTTCGTGGACTATTACTCACCGTTTTGGGGTCCCAGAGTGATTTACATGATTGACGAACCCCGGGGTGCGTTTACATGTCGGTCATCAACACTCTCAGTTTTGGCCGATTCTGTCCTGTTTTGTGGATTATTACTCACTGTTTTGGGGTCCCGGAGTGATTTCCAGGATTTACGAACCCAGGGGTGTGTTTACGTGTCGTTCATCAACACTCGTGTTTTTTGTCGATTCTGACCTGTTTTGTGGACTATTACTCACCGTTTTGGGGTCCCAGAGTGATTTCCACGATTGACGAACCCCGGGGTGCGCTTACGTGTCGGTCATGAACACTCGAAGTTTTGGCCGATTCTGACCCGTTTCATGGACTATTACTCAGCGTTTTGGGGTTCCGAAGTGATTTCCATAGTTGCTAAACCCCAAGGTGCGCTTACATGTCGGTTATCAGCACTCACATCATTGGCCTATTTTGACCTATTTCGTGGACTATAACTCACTGTTTTGGGGTTCCGGAGTGATTTTCAAGATTGACGAACCACGGGGTGCCTTTACGTGTCGGTCATCAACACTCGCGGTTTTGGCCGATTCTGGCCTGTTTTGTGGACTATTACTCACTGTTTTGGGGTCCCGGAGTGATTTCCAGGATTTACGAACCCAGGGGTGCGTTTACGTGTCGTTCATCAATACTCGTGGTTTTTCTCGATTCTGACCCGTTTTGTGGACTATTACTCACCGTTTTGGGGGACCAGAATTATTCCCATGATTGACGAAACCCGCTGTGTATTTACATGTCGGTCATCAACTCTCAAAGTTTTGGCCGATTCTGACCCGTTTCGTGGACTATTCCTCGGCGTTTTGTGGTTCCGAAGCGATTTCCATAGTTGCTAAACCCCTAGGTGCGCTTACGTGTCGGTTATCAGCACTGGCAGCTTTGGCCGATTTTGGCCTATTCCGTGGACTATTACTCACTGTTTTGGGGTCCCGGAGTGATTTCCAGGATTTACGAACCCTGGGATGCGTTTACGTGTCGTTCATCAATACTCGTGGTTTTTGTCGATTCTGACCCGTTTTGTGGACTATTACTGACCGTTTTGGGGGCCCAGAATTATTTCCATGATTGACGAACCCCCGGTGTGTTTACATGTCGGTAATCAACTCTCAAAGTTTTGGCCGATTCTGACCCGTTTCGTGGACTATTCCTCCGCGTTTTGGGGTTCTGAAGCGATTTCCATAGTTGCTAAACCCCTAGGTGCGCTTACGTGTCGGTTATCAGCACTCGCAGCTTTGGCCGATTTTGGCCTATTCCGTGGACTATTACTCACTGTTTTGGGGTTCCGGAGTGATTTTCAAGATTGACGAACCAAGGGGTGCCTTTACGTGTCGGTCATCAACACTCGCGGTTTTGGCCGATTCTGGCCTGTTTTGTGAACTATTACTCACTGTATTGGGGTCCGGGAGTGATTTCCAGGATTTACGAACCCAGGGGTGAGTTTACGTGTCGTTCATTAATACTCGCGGTTTTTTCGATTATTACCCGTTTCGTGGACTATTACTCACCGTTTTGGGGTCCCAGAGTGATTTCCATGATTGACGAACCCCGGGGTGCGTTTACATGTCGGTCATCAACACTCTCTGTTTTGGCCGATTCTGGCCAGTTTTGTGGATTATTACTCACTGTTTTGGGGTCCCGGAGTGATTTCCAGGATTTACGAACCCAGGGGTGCGTTTACGTGTCGTTGGTCAATACTCGTGGTTTTTGTCGATTCTGACCCGTTTCGTGGACTATTACTAACCGTTTTGGGGGCCCAGAATTATTTCAATGATTGACGAACCCCACGGTGTGTTTACATCTCGGTCATCAACTCTCAAAGTTTTGGCCGATTCTGACCCGTTTCGTGGACTATTCCTCAGCGTTTTGGTGTTCCGAAGCGATTTCCATAATTGCTAAACTCCAAGGTGCGCTTACGTGTCGGTTATCAGCACTCGCAGCTTTGGCCGATTTTGGCCTATTCCGTGGACTATTACTCACTGTTTTGGGGTTCCGGAGTGATTTTCAAGATTGACGAACCACGTGGTGCCTTTACGTGTCGGTCATCAACATTCGCGGTTTTGGTCGATTCTGGCCTGTTTTGTGGACTATTACTCACTGTTTTGGGGTCCCGGAGTGATTTCCAGGATTTCCGAACCCAGGGGTGCGTTTACGTGTCGTTCATCAATACTCGTGGTTTTTGTCGATTCTGACCCGTTTTGTGGACTATGACTCACCGTTTTGGGGGCCTAGAATTATTTCCATGATTGACGAACCCTGCGGTGTGTTTACATGTCGGTCATCAACACTAAAAGTTTTGGCCGATTCTGACCCGTTTCGTGGACTATTCCTCTGCGTTTTGGGGTTCCGAAGCGATTTCCATAGTTGCTAAACCCCTAGGTGCGCTTACGTGCCGATTCTGACCCGTTTCATGGACTATTACTCACTGTTTTGGGGTTCCGGTGTGATTTTCAAGATTGACGAACCACGGGGTGCCTTTACGTGTCGGTCAACAACACTCGCGGTTTTGGCCGATTCTGGCCTGTTTTGTGAAGTATTACTCACTGTTATGGGGTCCGGGAGGGATTTCCAGGATTTACGAACCCAGGGGTGAGTTTACGTGTCGTTCATCAATACTCGCGGTTTTTTTTCGATTATTACCCGTTTCGTGGACTATTACTCACCGTTTTGGGGTCCCAGAGTGATTTACATGATTGACGAACCCCGGGGTGCGTTTACATGTCGGTCATCAACACTCTCGGTTTTGGCCGATTCTAGCATGTTTTGTGGATTATTACTCACTATTTAGGGGTCCCGGAGTGATTTCCAGGATTTACGAGCCCAGGGGTGCGTTTACGTGTCGTTCATCAACACTCGTGGTTTTTGTGGACTATTACTCACCGTTTTGGGGTCCCAGAGTGATTTCCACGATTGATGAACCCCGGGGTGCGCTTACGAGTCGGTCATGAACACTCGAAGTTTTGGCCGATTCTGACCCGTTTCATGGACTATTACTCAGCGTTTTGGGGTTCCGAAGTGATTTCCATAGTTGCTAAACCCCTAGGTGCGCTTACGTGTCGGTTATCAGCACTGGCAGCTTTGGCCGATTTTGGCCTATTCGGTGGACTATTACTCACTGTTTTGGGGTCCCGGAGTGATTTCCAGGATTTACGAACCCAGGGGTGCGTTTACGTGTCGTTCATCAATACTCGTGGTTTTTGTCGATTCTGGCCCGTTTTGTGGACTATGACTCACCCTTTTGGGGCCCAGAATTATTTCCATGATTGACGAACCCCGCGGTGTGTTTACATGTCGGTCATCAACTCTCAAAGTTTTGGCCGATTCTGACCCGTTTCGTGGACTATTCCTCCGCGTTTTGCGGTTCCGAAGCGATTTCCATAGTTGCTAAACCCCTAGGTGCGCTTATGTGTCGGTTATCAGCACTCGCAGCTTTGGCCGATTTTGGCCTATTCCGTGGACTATTACTCACTGTTTTGGGGACCCGGAGTGATTTCCAGGATTTACGAACCCAGGGGTGCGTTTACGTGTCGTTCATCAATACTCGTGGTTTTTGTGGATTCTGACCCGTTTTGTGGACTATTACTGACCGTTTTGGGGGCCCAGAAATATTTCCATGATTGACGAACCCCGCGGTGTGTTTACATGTCGGTCATCAACTCTCAAAGTTTTGGCCGATTCTGACCCGTTTCGTGGACTATTCCTCCGCGTTTTGGGGTTCCGAAGCGATTTCCATAGTTGCAAAACCCCTAGGTGCGCTTACGTGTCGGTTATCAGCACTCGCTGCTTTGGCCGATTTTGGCCTATTCCGTGGACTATTACTCACTGTTTTGGGGTTCCGGAGTGATTTTCAAGATTGACGAACCACGGGTTGCCTTTACGTGTCGGTCATCAACACTCGCGGTTTTGGCCGATTCTGGCCTGTTTTGTGAACTATTACTCACTGTATTGGGGTCCGGGAGTGATTTCCAGGATTTACGAACCCAGGGGTGAGTTTACGTGTCGTTCATCTATACTCGCGGGTTTTTTCGATTATTACCCGTTTCGTGGACTATTACTCACCGTTTTGGGGTCCCATAGTGATTTCCATGATTGACGAACCCCGGGGTGCGTTTACATGTCGGTCATCAACACTCTCGGTTTTGGCCGATTCTGGCCAGTTTTGTGGATTATTACTCACTATTTTGGGGTCCCGGAGTGATTTCCAGGATTTACGAACCCAGGGGTGCGTTTACGTGTCGTTCATCAATACTCGTGGTTTTTGTCGATTCTGACCCGTTTCGTGGACTATTACTCACCGTTTTGGGGTCCCAGAGCAATTTTCATAGTTGCTAAACCCCAACGTGCGCTTACGTGTCGGTTACCAGAACTCGCAGCTTTGGCTGATTTTGGCCTCTTTCGTGGACTATTACTCACTTTTTTGGGGTTCCGGAGTGATTTTCAGGATTGGCGAACCACGGGGTGCCTTTACGTGTCGGTCATCAACATTCGCGGTTTTGGCCGATTCTGGCCTGTTTTGTGGACTATTACTCACTGTTTTTGGGTCTCGGAGTGATTTCCAGGATTAACGAACCCAGGGGTGCGTTTACGTGTCGTTCATCAACACTCGTGGTTTTTGTCGATTCTGACCCGTTTTGTGGACTATTAGTCACCGTTTTGGGATCCCAGAGTGATTTCCACGATTGACGAACTCCGGGGTGCGCTTACGTGTCGGTCATCAACACTCGAAGTTTTGGCCGATTCTGACCCGTTTCATGGACTATTACTCAGCGTTTTGGGGTTCCGAAGCGATTTCCATAGTTGCTAAAGCCCAAGGTGCGCTTAAGTGTCGGTTATTAGCACTCGCAGCTTTGGCCGATTTTGGCCTATTTCGTGGACTATAACTCACTGTTTTGGAGTTCCGGAGTGATTTTCAAGATTGACGAACCACGGGGTGCCTTTACGTGTTGGTCATCAACACTCGCAGTTTTGGCCGATTCTGGCCTGTTTTGTGGACTATTAGTCACTGTTTTGGGGTCCCAGAGTGATTTCTAGGATTTACGAACCTAGGGGTGCGTTTACGTGTCGTTCATCAATACTCGTGGTTTTGTCGATTCTGACCCGTTTCGTGGACTATTACTCACTGATGTCTACACACGCTTCTACTCTTGTAGACTATGTTGGGCCTCCAAGCGCAGAGGTTTGTAGGACAGCAGCAATTTCCCTCAATTGGATGACCTAAGGTTTATCGAACTCATGGAAGTAGAGGTTGAAGATGGTCTCTCTCAAGCAACCCTGCAACTAAGATACAAGAAGTCTCTTGTGTCCCCAACACACCTAATACACTTGTTGGATGTATAGGTGCACTAGTTCGGCGAAGAGATGTTAAATGGCAAGTGATATGGATGGCAAAACAAAGTATTATAAATTTGTAATAAAAAGTGCAGCAAGCAAACAAGTGGTAAACGTGAGCAAAAATGGTATTGCAATGGTGGAAACAAGGCCTAGGGATCATACTTTCACTAGTGGCAACTCTCAACAACATTAACATAATCGAATCACATGATATTTCCCATAAAACATGCAATGGAGACGCACCCGGAGGTCATTCCTTCGTGGTCAAGAGAGGACGAGAATTATGTAGGGCTACAAAAGCACACCTCAAAGTTCGTAGTTTTCAATCTAAGGATTTCCCAATGTCACCGCGGCCATCCAAAGACAAGCACCAAAAGACTCTCAATCTTCAATCAACACACAAGAGAGGAAATCACTCATGAAAATATTTTTCTAATCCATGTCCAATAGACCGCTGTCACCTTGGTCTCGGGGATTATACTAGATAAAGACAAGTGAGTACATCAATCCAATACATAGAGGAAGGGGAAATATCATGGGATCACCCTAGATTAACATAGCCTATGATCACAACGAAGATCACATCATGGGAGAGAGAGATAACCACATCGCTACACGTACGAGCCCTCGGCCCCGGAGAAGACTACTCACACATGGACATGGTGAGGAGGAGGTTGATGATGGTTGATGGAGAGGTGCAGCCCCGCGAGGAGGCGGCGGCCGGCGGCGGCCACGGAGGCGGCGGCGGCGAGGAGGAGACGACGGCGGCCCTAGGGGGCGGCGGCGGCCCATGGGGGCGGCGGCGGCCCTAGGGGCAGCGGCTCCTTGGCCCCCCTTCTTACTTGTGGATGGTGCTGCAATGGTGCTGGTCCTCCCCTCCAAGACGGCGGCTTGGGAGGAGGAAAATTCGTGGCCCTTGGTGACCTAGGTTTCCTCTCTTTATATAGACTCTCGGATTCCCGTCATCAGATTTTGGGCCTCAGTAAAACGGGCTTTACTCGGCCGTCCGGACTCCGATTTGGACGAATTTTATATCCAGAAGCATCGCCTCGAAATTCCCCACAACTTTCGCAACTAGACTTTTTCCGTTTGACGTCGTATTCGGGCCGGAACGTGAGCATCTTTAAAAGACGTTCTCAGACAGATTTCAGGAAAGTCAGAGTCCTACTCCAATACGACTCCTTTTGCGTTTTTGTCAATTTCCAAGTAATTCCTACACAATAAAGTGTAAAACAAGAACATTGTGCACTTTTGCAACCATTAGTAGGTTAGTCCAAATATGATCAAAAGTGTATGGAAGTGCATAAATATCATAGCAATATCACACAAAAAGGGCATGGAGCAAGCAGAAATTATAGATACGTTTTGGACGTATCAACATCCCCAAGCTTAATTCCTGCTCGTCCTCGATTAGGTAAATGATAACAAGCATAATTTCTGTGGTGACATGCTATTAACCATATAAGAACTTTTCACAGTCACATGATAAGTGCTTACTGAGACAATGAATCTGTAGCAATTAAGTTGCCTCATGAGAAAATCACAAAGAACCGAAAGTTTTACAATATGATATTGAAATACTCAAAAGATTTGTAATGAGCATGGTGTGCAAATATGATAAAGTAGTACCTCGCTTGCCCCCTTTAGTGAAGCAAAACATAAATGCAGGGGCACCTCCAAGGTTTAAGTGACTACTAGATACAATGATTTCAGAATAAACGATATCACAATCATGCAAAAGACAATGCTACTTTGGGACAATGCACATTACACTCAGAATGACAATCATGCTCTTAATAGTTGGTGCTTTAAAAGAAGGTGAAGACTCTCGAACCGTGGCTTTTGTTGGCAAGGTTGAAAACCCGTGGTCGGAAACAAAAACTAAACATGTACCAGAGCTCTTGGTTTTAAAAACAGAGGTAATAATTATTTTAGATTATGCATGTTCGTCAACGAATGCTAGCAGATAACTCAATCACTTCTTGAGATGGACAAGTTTCGAGGAACGGCTCCCGAATGAGGACGATCACATCCTCTTAATCTCCTTTGTTTATCACTGCCAAAGTTTTCTGATTTCTCATGAACAAAGCGTGAAGGAGGGTTTGTTTGTTATATAATTTTTTAATGAGCCGGGCGCACTCTATGCCAGCTCCTTCTCGTATTATGGGTTTGCACATTAGACATGCAATCCCGGGGTGAAGCTTGTCCAACTTAAAAAGATCATGAATTAACTACTACTTCCTCATGAACTAAAACAGAGGCACAAAAAAGAATGCTTTTTTTTGAATAATTTCGAGATGGTACATGAAAGTCTTCGTTAGGAATGGCAGGTAAATACCATGTATAGGAATGTATGGTGGAGTCATATGGCATAACTGGTTTAAAAGAATTTGGATGCACAAGCAGTCAGTCCGCTTAGTACAGGCGAAGGTTAGCAAAAGACTGGGAGTGACCAACTAAAAGAGCAATGACGGTCATAATCATGCAGAGCGACAAAGCAACATTGAATCAGGCATGGAAGTTATATCGCTACTCAAAAATTAAAGATCATCAAGGCTTGATAGACTTTCTTTACAGTCTTAAATATGCGTGAGCATACGCCAAGTCAATCAAAATAAATTCTTGAAGGAAGATATCACTAAACCATACCACATCATAGGCAAACAAATCATGTTGGTACCTCAATAACACATTGAGAACCCCCCAGCTATTTGGGACTAACCATAAGAAAACATGAACTACTAAGCATCATTATGCACATAGCATTCTTATCATAGACATATCGACCAGTGCAACAGAAGCCAACTCTCTTAATAAGATAAGCATGATAACTAAAGAGAGTTCCCGCGACCAACTAAACAAAAGCTCTTTTAAAAAGATAAGCATGAAAGCTAAGAGCTAAACATGATAGTAGCTATTGAAAGACAAAGAACACACACAGCAAAGATAGACATGAAAATTCTATGTTATGTTCTAGGTTGAAGTGGAGCGTGTTTCTCTCCCACATAAAGAAAGCTGAGTTCCAACTTGTTATGAAAAGCAAGCAAAGCTAAAGAAACTAAAAAGGAAACTAAAAGCAAGACGCTCCAAGCATAGCACATAACACATGAAGTGATAAAAATATAGTGGAACGAAAGACAAACTGATAATGTTGATGGAGAAGGGGATGCACAGGGGCATCCCCAAGCTTAGACGCTTGAGTCTTCTTGAATATTTCTTGGGGGTTCATGGGGGCATCCCCAAGCTTGAGCGTTTGACACTCCTGAATCTTTTTATCATCTTCCCTCGCACACTTGAAAACTCCCTTCATACATAACTCATCATAATCTGATTAGCGAGGTTAGTACCCTTAATAAAATAATTGTTCCTTGCTGGAAATAAGGATATTCTTGAAGGTCTACTGTTTCTCAAGATTGCCAAAAGGTTTTTGCAAAGAAAAAGCAAGCTCAAGGTTTGCAAAATGAAGGAAAGGTAAAACAGGACAGAATCTGTGAAAAACAGACCAGCAGGTAGTAAATGATTTTTTCGGGGCACTTCTGCAACTCTAATCAAAAAACTCAGAACAGATGCCCGAAAGCCAATCATATAGAGCACGCTGTCGAAAAAATTCAGACCAAAAAGATGATCTGCTGATTTTATACGAATTTTTCTGTCCAAGGACAGAATCTGTTTCCTGGACAGCACGTCACAACTTTTGAACTTTCTTGCAATCAGAGGCTACACTTGGCACAAGGCTGAAAAATAAAGATACAATGATGTTGCTATAGTAGTAACAAACATCAAGACCACTAAAAACTGAAAGAACAAACTGAAAGCAAAGATAACAAGGGTTGTCTCCCTAGAGCTCTTTCTTTATAGCCATAAAGATAGGCTTAAGACTTTAATGATGCTCTCATAGGAATAAGAGTTGAAGAACAAAAGAGAGCATCAAGAAGCAAATACAAAACACATTTAAGCCTAACATGCTTCCTATGCATAGGAATATTGCAATAGAACAATTCATTGAAGCACAAAGCAATAAGCATAGGAAGACAAAACAAGTGCAGCTTCAAAATATTCACCATAAAGAGAGGAAACTTCTTATTATTAAGATATTTAGAACCATGTCTCCCTCTCTCATTATAAATTTCAGTGGCATCATGGATGAACTCAACAATATAACTATCACATAAGGCATTATTTCCCTGATCCAAAAGCATAAAAGTGTCATTACACTTCATATAAGCAAAATCTTTCTTATTAGGAATAGTGAGAGTAAGACTATCATAATCATCATGGTAATCATCGTATTTAGGAGGCATATCATAATCATAATAAATTTTATCCTCAATAGTAGGTCAACTAAAAATATCATATTCATCATTGTAATCATCATATATAGGAGGCATAGTATCATCAAAGTAAATTTTCTCCTCAAAAGTTGGGGGACTAAAAATATCATGTTCATCAAACGTGTCATCCCCAAGCTTAGAGCTTTCCATGTCATTAGCAATATTGATATTAAATAAAAACATACTGATAACATCACCACCATCATGATTGTTATGCAAATAAAGTTCCAAAGGTTTTTTAATTTTCTCTTCGAACACATCATGTCCAAGTTCAAGGTAGAGCTTATAAAGCTCTTTCATATTTTTGTTGTTTTCCATTAAGCAAAACTAGTGAAAATAAAAACAAGAAACTAAAAGATTTAATTGCAAGATCTAAAGATATACCTTCAAGAACTCACTTCCCCGGCAACGGCGCCAGAAATAGCTTGATGTCTACACACGCTTCTACTCTTGTAGACTATGTTGGGCCTCCAAGCGCAGAGGTTTGTAGGACAGCAGCAATTTCCCTCAAGTGGATGACCTAAGGTTTATCGAACTCAGGGAAGTAGAGGTTGAGATGGTCTCTCTCAAGCAACCCTGCAACTAAGATACAAGAAGTCTCTTGTGTCCCCAACACACCTAATACACTTGTTGGATGTATAGGTGCACTAGTTCGGCGAAGAGATGTTAAATGGCAAGTGATATGGATGGCAAAACAAAGTAATATAAATCTGTAATAAAAAATGCAGCAAGCAAACAAGTGGTAAACGTGAGCACAAATGGTATTGCAATGGTGGAAACAATGCCTAGGGATCATACTTTCACTAGTGGCAACTCCCAACAACATTAACATAATCGAATCACGTGATATTTCCCATAAAACATGCAATGGAGACACACCCGGAGGTCATTCCTTCGTGGTCAAGAGAGGACGAGAATTATGTAGGGCTACAAAAGCACACCTCAAAGTTCGTAGTTCTCAATCTAAGGATTTCCCAATGTCACCGCGGCCATCCAAAGAGAGTCCCACAATCACCACAACATATCTAAAGGATAGTCAAAGACAAGCACCAAGAGACTCTCAATCTTCAATTAACACACAAGAGATGAAATCACTCATGAAAACATTTTTCTAATCCATGTCCAATAGACCGCTGTCACCTTGGTCTCGGGGATTATACTAGATAAAGACAAGTGAGTACATCAATCCAATACATAGAGGAAGGGGAAATATCATGGGATCACCCTAGATTAACATAGCATATGATCACAACGAAGATCACATCATGTGAGAGAGAGATAACCACATAGCTACACGTACGAGCCCTCGGCCCCGAAGAAGACTATTCACACATGGACATGGTGAGGAGGAGGTTGATGATGGTGTTGTTGGAGAGGTGCAGCCCCGCGAGGAGGCGGCGGCCGGCGGCGGCCACGAAGGCGGCGGCGGCGAGGAGGAGACGGCGGCGGCCCTTGGGGGCGGCGGCGGCCCTAGGGGCAGCGGCTCCTTGGCCCCCCCTTCTTCCTTGTGGATGGTGCTGCAATGGTGCTGGTCCTCCCCTCCAAGACGGCGGCTTGGGAGGAGGAAAATTCGTGGCCCTTGGTGACCTAGGTTTCCTCTCTTTATATAGACTCTCGGATTCCCGTCATCAGATTTTGGGCCTCAGTAAAAGGGGCTTTACTCGGCCGTCCGGACTCTGATTTGGACGAATTTTATATCCAGAAGCATCGCCTCGAAATTCCCCACAACTTTCGCAACTAGACTTTTTCCGTTTGACGTCGTCTTAGGGCCGGAACGTGAGCATCTTTAAAAGATGTTCTCAGACAGATTTCAGGAAAGTCAGAGTCCTACTCCAATACGACTCCTTTTGCGTTTTTGTCAATTTCCAAGTAATTCCTACACAATATAGTGTAAAACAAGAACATTGTGCACTTTTGCAACCATTAGTAGGTTAGTCCAAATATGATCAAAAGTGTATGGAAGTGCATAAATATCATAGCAATATCACACAAAAAGGGCATGGAGCAAGCAGAAATTATAGATACGTTTTGGACGTATCAACATCCCCAAGCTTAATTCCTGCTCGTCCTCGATTAGGTAAATGATAACAAGCATAATTTCTGTGGTGACATGCTATTAACCATATAAGAACTTTTCACAGTCACATGACAAGTGCTTACTGAGACAATGAATCTGTAGCAATTAAGTTGCCTCATGAGAAAATAACAAAGAACCGAAAGTTTTACAATATGATACTGAAATACTCAAAAGATTTGTAATGAGCATGGTGTGCAAATATGATAAAGTAGTACCTCGCTTTCCCCCTTTAGTGAAGCAAAATATTAATGCAGGGGCACCTCCAAGGTTTAAGTGACGACTAGATACAATGATTTCAGAATAAACGATATCACAATCATGCAAAAGACAATGCTACTTTGGGACAATGCACATTACACCCAGAATGACAATCATGCTCTTAATAGTTGGTGCTTTAAAAGAAGGTGAAGACTCTCGAACCGTGGCTTTTGTTGGCAAGATTGAAAACCCGTGGTCGGAAACAAAAACTAAACATGTACCAGAGCTCTTGGTTTTAAAAACAGAGGTAATAATTATTTTAGATTATGCATGTTCGTCAACGAATGCTAGCAGATAACTCAATCACTTCTTGAGATGGACAAGTTTCGAGGAACGGCTCCCGAATGAGGATGATCACATCCTCTTAATCTCCTTTGTTCATCACTGCCAAACTTTTCTGATTTCTCATGAACAAAGCGTGAAGGAGGGTTTGTTTGTTATATAATTTTTTAATGAGCCGGGCGCACTCTATGCCAGCTCCTTCTCGTATTATGGATTTGCACATTAGACATGCAATCCCGGGGTGAAGCTTGTCCAACTTAAAAAGATCATGAATTAACTACTACTTCCTCATGAACTAAAACAGAGGCACAAAAGAGAATGCTTTTTTTTTTGAATAATTTCGAGATGGTACATGAAAGTCTTCGTTAGGAATGGCAGGTAAATACCATGTATAGGAATGTATGGTGGAGTCATATGGCATAACTGGTTTAAAAGAATTTGGATGCACAAGCAGTCAGTCCGCTTAGTACAGGCGAAGGTTAGCAAAAGACTGGGAGCGACCAACTAAAAGAGCAATGACGGTCATAATCATGCAGAGCGACAAAGCAACATTGAATCAGGCCTGGAAGTTATATCGCTACTCAGAAATTAAAGATCATCAAGGCTTGATAGACTTTCTTTACAATCTTAAATATGCGTGAGCATACGCCAAGTCAATCAAAATAAATTCTTGAAGGAAGATATCACTAAACCATACCACATCATAGGCAAACAAATCATGTTAGTACCTCAATAACACATTGAGAACCCCCCAGCTATTTGGGACTAACCATAAGAAAACATGAACTACTAAGCATCATTATGCACATAGCATTCTTATCATAGACATATCGACCAGTGCAACAGAAGCCAACTCTCTTAATAAGATAAGCATGATAACTAAAGAGAGTTCCAGCGACCAACTAAACAAAAGCTCTTTTAAAAAGATAAGCATGAAAGCTAAGAGCTAAACATGATAGTAGCTATTGAAAGACAAAGAACACACACAGCAAAGATAGACATGAAAATTCTATGTTATGTTCTAGGTTGAAGTGGAGCGTGTTTCTCTCCCACATAAAGAAAGCTGAGTTCCAACTCGTTATGAAAAGCAAGCAAAGCTAAAGAAACTAAAAAGGAAACTAAAAGCAAGACGCTCCAAGCATAGCACATAACACATGAAGTGATAAAAATATAGTGGAACGAAAGACGAACTGATAATGTTGATGGAGAAGGGGATGCACAGGGGCATCCCCAAGCTTAGACGCTTGAGTCTTCTTGAATATTTCTTGGGGGTGCATAGGGGCATCCCCAAGCTTGAGCGTTTGACACTCCTGAATCTTTTTATCATCTTCCCTCGCTCACTTGAAAACTCCCTTCATACATAACTCATCATAATCTGATTAGCGAGGTTAGTACCCTTAATAAAATAATAGTTCCTTGCTGGAAATAAGGATATTCTTGAAGGTCTACTGTTTCTCAAGATTGCCAAAAGGTTTTTGCAAAGAAAAAGCAAGCTCAAGGTTTGCAAAATGAAGGAAAGGCAAAACAGGACAGAATCTGTGAAAAACAGACCAGCAGGTAGTAAATGATTTTTTCGGGGCACTTCTGCAACTCTAATCAAAAAACTCAGAACAGATGCCCGAAAGCCAATCATATAGAGCACGCTGTCGAAAAAATTCAGACCAAAAAGATGATCTGCTGATTTTATACGAATTTTTCTGTCCAAGGACAGAATCTGTTTCCTGGACAGCACGTCACAACTTTTGAACTTTCTTGCAATCAGAGGCTACACTTGGCACAAGGCTGAAAAATAAAGATATAATGATGTTGCTATAGTAGTAACAAACATCAAGATCACTAAAAACTGAAAGAACAAACTGAAAGCAAAGATAACAAGGGTTGTCTCCCTAGAGCTCTTTCTTTATAGCCATAAAGATAGGCTTAAGACTTTAATGATGCTCTCATAGGAATAAGAGTTGAAGAACAAAAGAGAGCATCAAGAAGCAAATACAAAACACATTTAAGCGTAACATGCTTCCTATGCATAGGAATATTGCAATAGAACAATTCATTGAAGCACAAAGCAATAAGCATAGGAAGACAAAACAAGTGCAGCTTCAAAATATTCACCATAAAGAGAGGAAACTTCTTATTATTAAGATATTTAGAACCATGTCTCCCTCTCTCATTATAAATTTCAGTGGCATCATGGATGAACTCAACAATATAACTATCACATAAGGCATTATTTCCCTGATCCAAAAGCATAAAAGTGTCATTACACTTCATATAAGCAAAATCTTTCTTATTAGGAATAGTGAGAGTAAGACTATCATAATCATCATGGTAATCATCGTATTTAGGAGGCATATCATAATCATAATAAATTTTATCCTCAATAGTAGGTCAACTAAAAATATCATATTCATCATTGTAATCATCATATATAGGAGGCATAGTATCATCAAAGTAAATTTTCTCCTCAAAAGTTGGGGGACTAAAAATATCATGTTCATCAAACGTGTCATCCCCAAGCTTAGAGCTTTCCATGTCATTAGCAATATTGATATTAAATAAAAACATACTGATAACATCACCACCATCATGATTGTTATGCAAATAAAGTTCCAAAGGTTTTTTAATTTTCTCTTCGAACACATCATGTCCAAGTTCAAGGTAGAGCTTATAAAGCTCTTTCATATTTTTGTTGTTTTCCATTAAGCAAAACTAGTGAAAATAAAAACAAGAAACTAAAAGATTTAATTGCAAGATCTAAAGATATACCTTCAAGAACTCACTTCCCCGGCAACGGCGCCAGAAATAGCTTGATGTCTACACACGCTTCTACTCTTGTAGACTATGTTGGGCCTCCAAGCGCAGAGGTTTGTAGGACAGCAGCAATTTCCCTCAAGTGGATGACCTAAGGTTTATCGAACTCAGGGAAGTAGAGGTTGAGATGGTCTCTCTCAAGCAACCCTGCAACTAAGATACAAGAAGTCTCTTGTGTCCCCAACACACCTAATACACTTGTTGGATGTATAGGTGCACTAGTTCGGCGAAGAGATGTTAAATGGCAAGTGATATGGATGGCAAAACAAAGTAATATAAATCTGTAATAAAAAATGCAGCAAGCAAACAAGTGGTAAACGTGAGCACAAATGGTATTGCAATGGTGGAAACAATGCCTAGGGATCATACTTTCACTAGTGGCAACTCCCAACAACATTAACATAATCGAATCACGTGATATTTCCCATAAAACATGCAATGGAGACACACCCGGAGGTCATTCCTTCGTGGTCAAGAGAGGACGAGAATTATGTAGGGCTACAAAAGCACACCTCAAAGTTCGTAGTTCTCAATCTAAGGATTTCCCAATGTCACCGCGGCCATCCAAAGAGAGTCCCACAATCACCACAACATATCTAAAGGATAGTCAAAGACAAGCACCAAGAGACTCTCAATCTTCAATTAACACACAAGAGATGAAATCACTCATGAAAACATTTTTCTAATCCATGTCCAATAGACCGCTGTCACCTTGGTCTCGGGGATTATACTAGATAAAGACAAGTGAGTACATCAATCCAATACATAGAGGAAGGGGAAATATCATGGGATCACCCTAGATTAACATAGCATATGATCACAACGAAGATCACATCATGTGAGAGAGAGATAACCACATAGCTACACGTACGAGCCCTCGGCCCCGAAGAAGACTATTCACACATGGACATGGTGAGGAGGAGGTTGATGATGGTGTTGTTGGAGAGGTGCAGCCCCGCGAGGAGGCGGCGGCCGGCGGCGGCCACGAAGGCGGCGGCGGCGAGGAGGAGACGGCGGCGGCCCTTGGGGGCGGCGGCGGCCCTAGGGGCAGCGGCTCCTTGGCCCCCCCTTCTTCCTTGTGGATGGTGCTGCAATGGTGCTGGTCCTCCCCTCCAAGACGGCGGCTTGGGAGGAGGAAAATTCGTGGCCCTTGGTGACCTAGGTTTCCTCTCTTTATATAGACTCTCGGATTCCCGTCATCAGATTTTGGGCCTCAGTAAAAGGGGCTTTACTCGGCCGTCCGGACTCTGATTTGGACGAATTTTATATCCAGAAGCATCGCCTCGAAATTCCCCACAACTTTCGCAACTAGACTTTTTCCGTTTGACGTCGTCTTAGGGCCGGAACGTGAGCATCTTTAAAAGATGTTCTCGGACAGATTTCAGGAAAGTCAGAGTCCTACTCCAATACGACTCCTTTTGCGTTTTTGTCAATTTCCAAGTAATTCCTACACAATATAGTGTAAAACAAGAACATTGTGCACTTTTGCAACCATTAGTAGGTTAGTCCAAATATGATCAAAAGTGTATGGAAGTGCATAAATATCATAGCAATATCACACAAAAAGGGCATGGAGCAAGCAGAAATTATAGATACGTTTTGGACGTATCAACATCCCCAAGCTTAATTCCTGCTCGTCCTCGATTAGGTAAATGATAACAAGCATAATTTCTGTGGTGACATGCTATTAACCATATAAGAACTTTTCACAGTCACATGACAAGTGCTTACTGAGACAATGAATCTGTAGCAATTAAGTTGCCTCATGAGAAAATAACAAAGAACCGAAAGTTTTACAATATGATACTGAAATACTCAAAAGATTTGTAATGAGCATGGTGTGCAAATATGATAAAGTAGTACCTCGCTTTCCCCCTTTAGTGAAGCAAAATATTAATGCAGGGGCACCTCCAAGGTTTAAGTGACGACTAGATACAATGATTTCAGAATAAACGATATCACAATCATGCAAAAGACAATGCTACTTTGGGACAATGCACATTACACCCAGAATGACAATCATGCTCTTAATAGTTGGTGCTTTAAAAGAAGGTGAAGACTCTCGAACCGTGGCTTTTGTTGGCAAGATTGAAAACCCGTGGTCGGAAACAAAAACTAAACATGTACCAGAGCTCTTGGTTTTAAAAACAGAGGTAATAATTATTTTAGATTATGCATGTTCGTCAACGAATGCTAGCAGATAACTCAATCACTTCTTGAGATGGACAAGTTTCGAGGAACGGCTCCCGAATGAGGATGATCACATCCTCTTAATCTCCTTTGTTCATCACTGCCAAACTTTTCTGATTTCTCATGAACAAAGCGTGAAGGAGGGTTTGTTTGTTATATAATTTTTTAATGAGCCGGGCGCACTCTATGCCAGCTCCTTCTCGTATTATGGATTTGCACATTAGACATGCAATCCCGGGGTGAAGCTTGTCCAACTTAAAAAGATCATGAATTAACTACTACTTCCTCATGAACTAAAACAGAGGCACAAAAGAGAATGCTTTTTTTTTTGAATAATTTCGAGATGGTACATGAAAGTCTTCGTTAGGAATGGCAGGTAAATACCATGTATAGGAATGTATGGTGGAGTCATATGGCATAACTGGTTTAAAAGAATTTGGATGCACAAGCAGTCAGTCCGCTTAGTACAGGCGAAGGTTAGCAAAAGACTGGGAGCGACCAACTAAAAGAGCAATGACGGTCATAATCATGCAGAGCGACAAAGCAACATTGAATCAGGCCTGGAAGTTATATCGCTACTCAGAAATTAAAGATCATCAAGGCTTGATAGACTTTCTTTACAATCTTAAATATGCGTGAGCATACGCCAAGTCAATCAAAATAAATTCTTGAAGGAAGATATCACTAAACCATACCACATCATAGGCAAACAAATCATGTTAGTACCTCAATAACACATTGAGAACCCCCCAGCTATTTGGGACTAACCATAAGAAAACATGAACTACTAAGCATCATTATGCACATAGCATTCTTATCATAGACATATCGACCAGTGCAACAGAAGCCAACTCTCTTAATAAGATAAGCATGATAACTAAAGAGAGTTCCAGCGACCAACTAAACAAAAGCTCTTTTAAAAAGATAAGCATGAAAGCTAAGAGCTAAACATGATAGTAGCTATTGAAAGACAAAGAACACACACAGCAAAGATAGACATGAAAATTCTATGTTATGTTCTAGGTTGAAGTGGAGCGTGTTTCTCTCCCACATAAAGAAAGCTGAGTTCCAACTCGTTATGAAAAGCAAGCAAAGCTAAAGAAACTAAAAAGGAAACTAAAAGCAAGACGCTCCAAGCATAGCACATAACACATGAAGTGATAAAAATATAGTGGAACGAAAGACGAACTGATAATGTTGATGGAGAAGGGGATGCACAGGGGCATCCCCAAGCTTAGACGCTTGAGTCTTCTTGAATATTTCTTGGGGGTGCATAGGGGCATCCCCAAGCTTGAGCGTTTGACACTCCTGAATCTTTTTATCATCTTCCCTCGCTCACTTGAAAACTCCCTTCATACATAACTCATCATAATCTGATTAGCGAGGTTAGTACCCTTAATAAAATAATAGTTCCTTGCTGGAAATAAGGATATTCTTGAAGGTCTACTGTTTCTCAAGATTGCCAAAAGGTTTTTGCAAAGAAAAAGCAAGCTCAAGGTTTGCAAAATGAAGGAAAGGCAAAACAGGACAGAATCTGTGAAAAACAGACCAGCAGGTAGTAAATGATTTTTTCGGGGCACTTCTGCAACTCTAATCAAAAAACTCAGAACAGATGCCCGAAAGCCAATCATATAGAGCACGCTGTCGAAAAAATTCAGACCAAAAAGATGATCTGCTGATTTTATACGAATTTTTCTGTCCAAGGACAGAATCTGTTTCCTGGACAGCACGTCACAACTTTTGAACTTTCTTGCAATCAGAGGCTACACTTGGCACAAGGCTGAAAAATAAAGATATAATGATGTTGCTATAGTAGTAACAAACATCAAGATCACTAAAAACTGAAAGAACAAACTGAAAGCAAAGATAACAAGGGTTGTCTCCCTAGAGCTCTTTCTTTATAGCCATAAAGATAGGCTTAAGACTTTAATGATGCTCTCATAGGAATAAGAGTTGAAGAACAAAAGAGAGCATCAAGAAGCAAATACAAAACACATTTAAGCGTAACATGCTTCCTATGCATAGGAATATTGCAATAGAACAATTCATTGAAGCACAAAGCAATAAGCATAGGAAGACAAAACAAGTGCAGCTTCAAAATATTCACCATAAAGAGAGGAAACTTCTTATTATTAAGATATTTAGAACCATGTCTCCCTCTCTCATTATAAATTTCAGTGGCATCATGGATGAACTCAACAATATAACTATCACATAAGGCATTATTTCCATGATCCAAAAGCATAAAAGTGTCATTACACTTCATATAAGCAAAATCTTTCTTATTAGGAATAGTGAGAGTAAGACTATCATAATCATCATGGTAATCATCGTATTTAGGAGGCATATCATAATCATAATAAATTTTATCCTCAATAGTAGGTGGACTAAAAATATCATATTCATCATTGTAATCATCATATATAGGAGGCATAGTATCATCAAAGTAAATTTTCTCCTCAAAAGTTGGGGGACTAAAAATATCATGTTCATCAAACGTGTCATCCCCAAGCTTAGAGCTTTCCATGTCATTAGCAATATTGATATTAAATAAAAACATACTGATAACATCACCACCATCATGATTGTTATGCAAATAAAGTTCCAAAGGTTTTTTAATTTTCTCTTCGAACACATCATGTCCAAGTTCAAGGTAGAGCTTATAAAGCTCTCTCATATTTTTGTTGTTTTCCATTAAGCAAAACTAGTGAAAATAAAAACAAGAAACAAAAAGATTTAATTGCAAGATCTAAAGATATACCTTCAAACACTCACTTCCCCGGCAACGGCGCCAGAAATAGCTTGATGTCTACACACGCTTCTACTCTTGTAGACTATGTTGGGCCTCCAAGCGCAGAGGTTTGTAGGACAGCAGCAATTTCCCTCAAGTGGATGACCTAAGGTTTATCGAACTCAGGGAAGTAGAGGTTGAAGATGGTCTCTCTCAAGCAACCCTGCAACTAAGATACAAGAAGTCTCTTGTGTCCCCAACACACCTAATACACTTGTTGGATGTATAGGTGCACTAGTTCGGCAAAGAGATGTTAAATGGCAAGTGATATGGATGGCAAAACAAAGTAATATAAATCTGTAATAAAACATGCAGCAAGCAAACAAATGGTAAACGTGAGCACAAATGGTATTGCAATGGTGGAAACAATGCCTAGGGATCATACTTTCACTAGTGGCAACTCCCAACAACATTAACATAATCGAATCACGTGATATTTCCCATAAAACATGCAATGGAGACGCACCCGGAGGTCATTCCTTCGTGATCAAGAGAGGACGAGAATTATGTAGGGCTACAAAAGCACACCTCAAAGTTCGTAGTTCTCAATCTAAGGATTTCCCAATGTCACCGCGGCCATCCAAAGAGAGTCCCACAATCACCACAACATATCTAAAGGATAGTCAAAGACAAGCACCAAGAGACTCTCAATCTTCAATTAACACACAAGAGAGGAAATCACTCATGAAAATATTTTTCTAATCCATGTCCAATAGACCGCTGTCACCTTGGTCTCGGGGATTATACTAGATAAAGACAAGTGAGTACATCAATCCAATACATAGAGGAAGGGGAAATATCATGGGATCACCCTAGATTAACATAGCATATGATCACAACGAAGATCACATCATGGGAGAGAGAGATAACCACATAGCTAGCTACACGTACGAGCCCTCGGCCCCGGAGAAGACTATTCACACATGGACATGGTGAGGAGGAGGTTGATGATGGTGTTGATGGAGAGGTGCAGCACCGCGAGGAGGCGGCGGCCGGCGGCGGCCACGAAGGCGGCGGCGGCGAGGAGGAGACGGCGGCGGCCCTTGGGGGCGGCGGCGGCCCTAGGGGCAGCGGCTCCTTGCCACCCCCCCTTCTTCCTTGTGGATGGTGCTGCAATGGTGCTGGTCCTCCCCTCCAAGACGGCGGCTTGGGAGGAGGAAAATTCGTGGCCCTTGGTGACCTAGGTTTCCTCTCTTTATATAGACTCTCGGATTCCCGTCATCAGATTTTGGGCCTCAGTAAAACGGGCTTTACTCGGCCGTCCGGACTCCGATTTGGACGAATTTTATATCCAGAAGCATCGCCTCGAAATTCCCCACAACTTTCGCAACTAGACTTTTTCCGTTTGACGTCGTCTTCGGGCGGGAACGTGAACATCTTTAAAAATCGTTCTCAGACAGATTTCAGGAAAGTCAGAGTCCTACTCCAATACGACTTCTTTTGCGTTTTTGTCAATTTCCAAGTAATTCCTACACAATAAAGTGTAAAACAAGAACATTATGCACTTTTCCAACCATTAGTAGGTTAGTCCAAATATGATCAAAAGTGTATGGAAGTGCATAAATATCATAGCAATATCACACAAAAATGGCATGGAGCAAGCAGAAATTATAGATACGTTTTGGACGTATCACTCACCGTTTTGGGGTCCCAGAATGATTTCCATGATTGACGAACCCCGCGGTGTGTTTACATGTCGGTCATCAACTCTCAAAGTTTTGGCCGATTCTGACCCGTTTCGTGGACTATTACTCACCGTTTTGGGGTCCCAGGGTGATTTCCACGATTGACGAACCGCGGGGTGCGTTTACATGTCGGTCATCAACACTCGAAGTTTTGGCCGATCCTGACCCATTTCGTGGACTATTACTCACCGTTTTGGGATCCCGAAGCAATTTCCATAGTTGCTAAACCCCAAGGTGCGCTTACGTGTCGGTTATCAGCACTCGCAGCTTTGGCTGATTTTGGCCTCTTTTCTGGACTATTACTCACTCTTTTGGGGTTCCGGAGTGATTTCCAGGATTTACGAACCACGGGGTGCCTTTACATGTCGGTCATCAACACTCGCGGTTCTGGCCGATTCTGGCCTGTTTCGTGGACTATTACTCACCGTTTTGGGGTCCCGGAGTGATTTCCAGGATTAACGAACCCAGGGGTGCGTTTACATGTCGTTCATCAACACTCGTGGTTTTTGTCGATTCTGACCCGTTTTGTGGACTATTACTCACCGTTTTCGCATCCGAGAGTGATTTCCATGATTGACGAACCCCGGGGTGCGCTTACGTGTCGGTAATGAACACTCGAAGTTTTGGCCGATTCTAACCCGTTTCATGGACTATTACTCAGCGTTTTGGAGCTCCGAAGCGTTTTCCATAGTTGCTAAACCCCAAGGTGAGCTTATTTGTTGGTTATCAGCACTCGCAGCTTTGGCCGATTTTGGCCTATTTCGTGGACTATTACTCACTGTTTTGGGGTTCCGGAGTGATTTTCAAGATTGACGAACCACGGGGTGCCTTTACGTGTCGGTCATCAACACTCGCGGTTTTCACCGATCCTCGCCTGTTTTGTGGACTATTAGTCACTGTTTTGGGGTCCCGGAGTGATTTCCAGGATTTACGAACGCAAGGGTGCGTTTACGTGTCGTTCATCAATACTCGTGGTTTTTGTCGATTCTGACCTGTTTCGTGGACTATTACTCACCGTTATGGGGGCCCAGAATGATTTCCATGATTGCCGAACCCCGCGGTGTGTTTTCATATCGGTCATCAACTCTCAAAGTTTTGGCCGATTCTGACCCGTTTCGTGGACTATTACTCACCGTTTTGGGGTCCCAGAGTGATTTCCACGATTGACGAACCCCGGGGTACGTTTACATGTTGGTCATCAACACTCGAAGTTTTGGCCGATCCTGACCCATTTCGTGGACTATTACTCACCGTTTTGGGGTACCGAAGCAATTTCCATAGTTGCTAAACCCCAAGGTGCGCTTACGTGTCGGTTATCAGCACTCGCAGCTTTGGCTGATTTTGGCCTCTTTTCTGGACTATTACTCACTCTTTTGGGGTTCCGGAGTGATTTTCAGGATTGACGAACCACGGGGTGCCTTTACATGTCGGTCATCAACACTCGCGGTTCTGGCCGATTCTGGCCTGTTTTGTGGACTATTACTCACTGTTTTGGGGTCCCGGAGTGATTTCCAGGATTAACGAACCCAGGGGTGCGTTTACATGTCGTTCATCAACACTCGTGGTTTTTGTCGATTCCGACCCGTTTTGTGGACTATTACTCACCGTTTTGGGATCCGAGAGTGATTTCCACGATTGACGAACCCCGGGGTGCGCTTACGTGTCGCTAATGAACACTCGAAGTTTTGGCCGATTCTAACCCGTTTCATGGACTATTACTCAGCGTTTTGGAGCTCCGAAGCGTTTTCCATAGTTGCTAAACCCCAAGGTGAGCTTATTTGTTGGTTATCAGCACTCGCAGCTTTGGCCGATTTTGGCCTATTTCGTGGACACTCACTGTTTTGGGGTTCCGGAGTGATTTTCAAGATTGACGAACCACGGGGTGCCTTTACGTGTCGGTCATCAACACTCGCGGTTTTCACCGATCCTGGCCTGTTTTGTGGACTATTAGTCACTATTTTGGGGTCCCGGAGTGATTTCCAAGATTTACGAACGCAAGGGTGCGTTTACCTGTCGTTCATCAATACTCGTGGTTTTTGTCGATTCTGACCTGTTTCGTGGACTATTACTCACCTTTATGGGGGCCCAGAATGATTTCCATGATTGACGAACCCCGCGGTGTGTTTTCATATCGGTCATCAACTCTCAAAGTTTTGGCCGATTCTGACCCGTTTCGTGGACTATTACTCACCGTTTTGGGGTCCCAGAGTGATTTCCATGATTGACGAACCCCGGGGTACGTTTACATGTCGGTCATCAACACTCGAAGTTTTGGCCGATCCTGACCCGTTTCGTGGACTATTACTCACCGTTTTGGGGTACCGAAGCAATTTCCATAGTTGCTAAACCCCAAGGTGCGCTTACGTGTCGGTTATCAGCACTCGCAGCTTTGGCTGATTTTGGCCTCTTTTCTGGACTATTACTCACTGTTTTGGGGTTCCGGAGTGATTTTCAGGATTGACGAACCACGGGGTGCCTTTACGTGTCGGTCATCAACACTCGCGGTTCTGGCCGATTCTGGCCTGTTTTGTGGACTATTACTCACTGTTTTGGGGTCCCGGAGTGATTTCCAGGATTAACGAACCCAGGGGTGCGTTTACATGTCGTTCATCAACACTCGTGGTTTTTGTCGATTCCGACCCGTTTTGTGGACTATTACTCACCGTTTTGGGATCCGAGAGTGATTTCCACGATTGACGATCCCCGGGGTGCGCTTACGTGTCGGTAATGAACACTCGAAGTTTTGGCCGATTCTAACCCGTTTCATGGACTATTACTCAGTGTTTTGGAGTTCCGAAACGTTTTCCATAGTAGCTAAACCCCAAGGTGCGCTTATTTGTTGGTTATCAGCACTCGCAGCTTTGGCCGATTTTGGCCTATTTCGTGGACTATTACTCACTGTTTTGGGGTTCCGGAGTGATTTTCAAGATTGACGAACCACGGGGTGCCTTTACGTGTCGGTCATCAACACTCGCGGTTTTCACCGATTCTGGCCTGTTTTGTGGACTATTAGTCACTGTTTTGGGGTCCCGGAGTGATTTCCAGGATTTACGAACGCAAGGGTGCGTTTACCTGTCGTTCATCAATACTCGTGGTTTTTGTCGATCCTGACCTGTTTCGTGGACTATTACTGACCGTTATGGGGGCCCAGAATGATTTCCATGATTGACAGACCCCGCGGTGTGTTTTCATATCGGTCATCAACTCTCAAAGTTTTGGCCGATTCTGACCCGTTTCGTGGACTATTACTCACCGTTTTGGGGTCCCAGAGTGATTTCCACGATTGACGAACCCCGGGGTACGTTTACATGTCGGTCATCAACACTCGAAGTTTTGGCCGATCCTGACCCGTTTCGTGGACTATTACTCACCGTTTTGGGGTCCCGAAGCAATTTCCATAGTAGCTAAACCCCAAGGTGCGCTTACGTGTCGGTTATCAGCACTCGCAGCTTTGGCTGATTTTGGCCTCTTTTCTGGACTATTACTCACTGTTTTGGGGTTCCGGAGTGATTTTCAGGATTGACGAACCACGGGGTGCCTTTACGTGTCGGTCATCAACACTCGCGGTTCTGGCCGATTCTGGCCTGTTTTGTGGACTATTACTCACTGTTTTGGGGTCCCGGAGTGATTTCCAGGATTAACGAACCCAGGGGTGCGTTTACATGTCGTTCATCAACACTCGTGGTTTTTGTCGATTCTGACCCGTTTTGTGGACTATTACTCACCGTTTTGGCATCCGAGAGTGATTTCCACGATTGACGAACCCCGGGGTGCGCTTACGTGTCGGTAATGAACACTCGAAGTTTTGGCCGATTCTAACCCGTTTCATGGACTATTACTCAGCGTTTTGGAGTTACGTTTTCCATAGTTGCTAAACCCCAAGGTGCGCTTATTTGTTGGTTATCAGCACTCGCAGCTTTGGCCGATTTTGGCCTATTTCGTGGACTATTACTCACTGTTTTGGGGTTCCGGAGTGATTTTCAAGATTGACGAACCACGGGGTGCCTTTACGTGTCGGCCATCAACACTCGCGGTTTTCACCGATCCTGGCCTGTTTTGTGGACTATTAGTCACTGTTTTGGGGTCCCGGAGAGATTTCCAGGATTTACGAACGCAAGGGTGCGTTTACGTGTCGTTCATCAATACTCGTGGTTTTTGTCGATTCTGACCTGTTTCGTGGACTATTACTCACCGTTATGGGGGCCCATAATGATTTCCATGATTGACGAACCCCGCGGTGTGTTTTCATATCGGTCATCAACTCTCAAAGTTTTGGCCGATTCTGACCCGTTTCGTGGACTATTACTCACCGTTTTGGGGTCCCAGAGTGATTTCCACGATTGACGAACCCCGGGGTACGTTTACATGTCGGTCATCAACACTCGAAGTTTTGGCCGATCCTGACCCGTTTCGTGGACTATTACTCACCGTTTTGGGGTACCGAAGCAATTTCCATAGTTGCTAAACCCCAAGGTGCGCTTACGTGTCGGTTATCAGCACTCGCAGCTTTGGCTGATTTTGGCCTCTTTTCTGGACTATTACTCACTCTTTTGGGGTTCCGGAGTGATTTTCAGGATTGACGAACCACGGGGTGCCTTTACATGTCGGTCATCAACACTCGCGGTTCTGGCCGATTCTGGCCTGTTTTGTGGACTATTACTCACTGTTTTGGGGTCTCGGAGTGATTTCCAGGATTAACGAACCCAGGGGTGCGTTTACATGTCGTTCATCAACACTCGTGGTTTTTGTCGATTCCGACCCGTTTTGTGGACTATTACTCACCGTTTTGGGATCCGAGAGTGATTTCCACGATTGACGAACCCCGGGGTGCGCTTACGTGTCGCTAATGAACACTCGAAGTTTTGGCCGATTCTAACCCGTTTCATGGACTATTACTCAGCGTTTTGGAGCTCCGAAGCGTTTTCCATAGTTGCTAAACCCCAAGGTGAGCTTATTTGTTGGTTATCAGCACTCGCAGCTTTGGCCGATTTTGGCCTATTTCATGGACTATTACTCACTGTTTTGGGGTTCCGGAGTGATTTTCAAGATTGACGAACCACGGGGTGCCTTTACGTGTCGGTCATCAACACTCGCGGTTTTCACCGATCCTGGCCTGTTTTGTGGACTATTAGTCACTGTTTTGGGGTCCCGGAGTGATTTCCAGGATTTACGAACGCAAGGGTGCGTTTACCTGTCGTTCATCAATACTCGTGGTTTTTGTCGATTCTGACCTGTTTCGTGGACTATTACTCACCGTTATGGGGGCCCAGAATGATTTCCATGATTGACGAACCCCGCGGTGTGTTTTCATATCGGTCATCAACTCTCAAAGTTTTGGCCGATTCTGACCCGTTTCGTGGACTATTACTCACCGTTTTGGGGTCCCAGAGTGATTTCCACGATTGACGAACCCCGGGGTACGTTTACATGTCGGTCATCAACACTCGAAGTTTTGGCCGATCCTGACCCGTTTCGTGGACTATTACTCACCGTTTTGGGGTACCGAAGCAATTTCCATAGTTGCTAAACCCCAAGGTGCGCTTACGTGTCGGTTATCAGCACTCGCAGCTTTGGCTGATTTTGGCCTCTTTTCTGGACTATTACTCACTGTTTTGGGGTTCCGGAGTGATTTTCAGGATTGACGAACCACGGGGTGCCTTTACGTGTCGGTCATCAACACTCGCGGTTCTGGCCGATTCTGGCCTGTTTTGTGGACTATTACTCACTGTTTTGGGGTCCCGGAGTGATTTCCAGGATTAACGAACCCAGGGGTGCGTTTACATGTCGTTCATCAACACTCGTGGTTTTTGTCGATTCCGACCCGTTTTGTGGACTATTACTCACCGTTTTGGGATCCGAGAGTGATTTCCACGATTGACGAACCCCGGGGTGTGCTTACGTGTCGGTAATGAACACTCGAAGTTTTGGCCGATTCTAACCCGTTTCATGGACTATTACTCAGTGTTTTGGAGTTCCGAAACGTTTTCCATAGTAGCTAAACCCCAAGGTGCGCTTATTTGTTGGTTATCAGCACTCGCAGCTTTGGCCGATTTTGGCCTATTTCGTGGACTATTACTCACTGTTTTGGGGTTCCGGAGTGATTTTCAAGATTGACGAACCACGGGGTGCCTTTACGTGTCGGTCATCAACACTCGCGGTTTTCACCGATTCTGGCCTGTTTTGTGGACTATTAGTCACTGTTTTGGGGTCCCGGAGTGATTTCCAGGATTTACGAACACAAGGGTGCGTTTACCTGTCGTTCATCAATACTCGTGGTTTTTGTCGATCCTGACCTGTTTCGTGGACTATTACTGACCGTTATGGGGGCCCAGAATGATTTCCATGATTGACAAACCCCGCGGTGTGTTTTCATATCGGTCATCAACTCT
Source organism: Secale cereale (assembly GCA_902687465.1). Lineage (NCBI taxonomy): Eukaryota > Viridiplantae > Streptophyta > Magnoliopsida > Poales > Poaceae > Secale > Secale cereale. Next base: position 1,709,080 of record LR738713.1, on the reverse strand, counting down.
CAAAGTTTTGGCCGATTCTGACCCGTTTCGTGGACTATTACTCACCGTTTTGGGGTCCCAGAGTGATTTCCACGATTGACGAACCCCGGGGTACGTTTACATGTCGGTCATCAACACTCGAAGTTTTGGCCGATCCTGACCCGTTTCGTGGACTATTACTCACCGTTTTGGGGTCCCGAAGCAATTTCCATAGTAGCTAAACCCCAAGGTGCGCTTACGTGTCGGTTATCAATACTCGCAGCTTTGGCTGATTTTGGCCTCTTTTCTGGACTATTACTCACTGTTTTGGGGTTCCGGAGTGATTTTCAGGATTGACGAACCACGGGGTGCCTTTACGTGTCGGTCATCAACACTCGCGGTTCTGGCCGATTCTGGCCTGTTTTGTGGACTATTACTCACTGTTTTGGGGTCCCGGAGTGATTTCCAGGATTAACGAACCCAGGGGTGCGTTTACATGTCGTTCATCAACACTCGTGGTTTTTGTCGATTCTGACCCGTTTTGTGGACTATTACTCACCGTTTTGGCATCCGAGAGTGATTTCCACGATTGACGAACCCCGGGGTGCGCTTACGTGTCGGTAATGAACACTCGAAGTTTTGGCCGATTCTAACCCGTCTCATGGACTATTACTCAGCGTTTTGGAGTTCCGAAACGTTTTCCATAGTTGCTAAACCCCCAAGGTGCGCTTATTTGTTGGTTATCAGCACTCGCAGCTTTGGCCGATTTTGGCCTATTTCGTGGACTATTACTCACTGTTTTGGGGTTCCGGAGTGATTTTCAAGATTGACGAACCACGGGGTGCCTTTACGTGTCGGTCATCAACTCTCGCGGTTTTCACCGATTCTGGCCTGTTTTGTGGACTATTAGTCACTGTTTTGGGGTCCCGGAGTGATTTCCAGGATTTACGAACGCAAGGGTGCGTTTACCTGTCGTTCATCAATACTCGTGGTTTTTGTCGATCCTGACCTGTTTCGTGGACTATTACTCACCGTTATGGGGGCCCAGAATGATTTCCATGATTGACGAACCCCGCGGTGTGTTTACATGTCAGTCATCAACTCTCAAAGTTTTGGCCGATTCTGACCTGTTTCGTGGACTATTACTCACCGTTTTGGGGTCCCAGAGTGATTTCCACGATTGACGAACCCCGTGGTGCGTTTACATGTCGGTCATCAACACTCGAAGTTTTGGCCGATCCTGACCCGTTTCGTGGACTATTACTCACCGTTTTGGGGTCCCGAAGCAATTTCCAAAGTTGCTAAACCCCAAGGTGCGCTTACGTGTCGGTTATCAACACTCGCAGCTTTGGCTGATGTTGGCCTCTTTTCTGGACTATTACTCACTGTTTTGGGGTTCCGGCGTGATTTTCAGGATTGACGAACCACGGGGTGCCTTTTCGTGTCGGTCATCAACACTCGCGGTTCTGGCCGATTCTGGCCTGTTTTGTGGACTATTACTCACTGTTTTGGGGTCCCGGAGTGATTTCCAGGATTAACGAACCCAGGGGTGCGTTTACATGTCGTTCATCAACACTCGTGGTTTTTGTCGATTCTGACCCGTTTTGTGGACTATTACTCACCGTTTTGGCATCCGAGAGTGATTTCCACGATTGTCGAACCCCGGGGTGCGCTTACGTGTCGGTAATGAACACTCGAAGTTTTGGCCGATTCTAACCCGTTTCATGGACTATTACTCAGCGTTTTGGGGTTCCGAAGCGTTTTCCATAGTTGCTAAACCCCAAGGTGCGCTTATTTGTTGGTTATCAGCACTCTTAGTTTTGGCCGATTTTGGCCTATTTCGTGGACTATTACTCACTGTTTTGGGGTTCCGGAGTGATTTTCGAGATTGACGAACCACGGGGTGCCTTTACGTGTCAGTCATCAACACTCGCGGTTTTCACCGATCCTGGCCTGTTTTGTGGACTATTAGTCACTGTTTTGGGGTCCCGGAGTGATTTCCAGGATTTACGAACGCAAGGGTGCGTTTACGTGTCGTTCATCAATACTCGTGGTTTTTGTCGATTCTGACCTGTTTCGTGGACTATTACTCACCGTTATGGGGGCCCATAATGATTTCCATGATTGACGAACCCCGCGGTGTGTTTTCATATCGGTCATCAACTCTCAAAGTTTTGGCCGATTCTGACCCGTTTCGTGGACTATTACTCACCGTTTTGGGGTCCCAGAGTGATTTCCACGATTGACGAACCCCGGGGTACGTTTACATGTCGGTCATATACACTCGAAGTTTTGGCCGATCCTGACCCGTTTCGTGGACTATTACTCACCGTTTTGGGGTACCGAAGCAATTTCCATAGTTGCTAAACCCCAAGGTGCGCTTACGTGTCGGTTATCAGCACTCGCAGCTTTGGCTGATTTTGGCCTCTTTTCTGGACTATTACTCACTCTTTTGGGGTTCCGGAGTGATTTTCAGGATTGACGAACCACGGGGTGCCTTTACATGTCGGTCATCAACACTCGCGGTTCTGGCCGATTCTGGCCTGTTTTGTGGACTATTACTCACTGTTTTGGGGTCTCGGAGTGATTTCCAGGATTAACGAACCCAGGGATGCGTTTACATGTCGTTCATCAACACTCGTGGTTTTTGTCGATTCCGACCCGTTTTGTGGACTATTACTCACCGTTTTGGGATCCGAGAGTGATTTCCACGATTGACGAACCCCGGGGTGCGCTTACGTGTCGCTAATGAACACTCGAAGTTTTGGCCGATTCTAACCCGTTTCATGGACTATTACTCAGCGTTTTGGAGCTCCGAAGCGTTTTCCATAGTTGCTAAACCCCAAGGTGAGCTTATTTGTTGGTTATCAGCACTCGCAGCTTTGGCCGATTTTGGCCTATTTCGTGGACTATTACTCACTGTTTTGGGGTTCCGGAGTGATTTTCAAGATTGACGAACCACGGGGTGCCTTTACGTGTCGGTCATCAACACTCGCGGTTTTCACCGATCCTGGCCTGTTTTGTGGACTATTAGTCACTGTTTTGGGGTCCCGGAGTGATTTCCAGGATTTACGAACGCAAGGGTGCGTTTACCTGTCGTTCATCAATACTCGTGGTTTTTGTCGATTCTGACCTGTTTCGTGGACTATTACTCACCGTTATGGGGGCCCAGAATGATTTCCATGATTGACGAACCCCGCGGTGTGTTTTCATATCGGTCATCAACTCTCAAAGTTTTGGCCGATTCTGACCCGTTTCGTGGACTATTACTCACCGTTTTGGGGTCCCAGAGTGATTTCCACGATTGACGAACCCCGGGGTACGTTTACATGTCGGTCATCAACACTCGAAGTTTTGGCCGATCCTGACCCGTTTCGTGGACTATTACTCACCGTTTTGGGGTACCGAAGCAATTTCCATAGTTGCTAAACCCCAAGGTGCGCTTACGTGTCGGTTATCAGCACTCGCAGCTTTGGCTGATTTTGGCCTCTTTTCTGGACTATTACTCACTGTTTTGGGGTTCCGGAGTGATTTTCAGGATTGACGAACCACGGGGTGCCTTTACGTGTCGGTCATCAACACTCGCGGTTCTGGCCGATTCTGGCCTGTTTTGTGGACTATTACTCACTGTTTTGGGGTCCCGGAGTGATTTCCAGGATTAACGAACCCAGGGGTGCGTTTACATGTCGTTCATCAACACTCGTGGTTTTTGTCGATTCCGACCCGTTTTGTGGACTATTACTCACCGTTTTGGGATCCGAGAGTGATTTCCACGATTGACGAACCCCGGGGTGCGCTTACGTGTCGGTAATGAACACTCGAAGTTTTGGCCGATTCTAACCCGTTTCATGGACTATTACTCAGTGTTTTGGAGTTCCGAAACGTTTTCCATAGTAGCTAAACCCCAAGGTGCGCTTATTTGTTGGTTATCAGCACTCGCAGCTTTGGCCGATTTTGGCCTATTTCGTGGACTATTACTCACTGTTTTGGGGTTCCGGAGTGATTTTCAAGATTGACGAACCACGGGGTGCCTTTACGTGTCGGTCATCAACACTCGCGGTTTTCACCGATTCTGGCCTGTTTTGTGGACTATTAGTCACTGTTTTGGGGTCCCGGAGTGATTTCCAGGATTTACGAACGCAAGGGTGCGTTTACCTGTCGTTCATCAATACTCGTGGTTTTTGTCGATCCTGACCTGTTTCGTGGACTATTACTGACCGTTATGGGGGCCCAGAATGATTTCCATGATTGACAAACCCCGCGGTGTGTTTTCATATCGGTCATCAACTCTCAAAGTTTTGGCCGATTCTGACCCGTTTCGTGGACTATTACTCACCGTTTTGGGGTCCCAGAGTGATTTCCACGATTGACGAACCCCGGGGTACGTTTACATGTCGGTCATCAACACTCGAAGTTTTGGCCGATCCTGACCCGTTTCGTGGACTATTACTCACCGTTTTGGGGTCCCGAAGCAATTTCCATAGTAGCTAAACCCCAAGGTGCGCTTACGTGTCGGTTATCAATACTCGCAGCTTTGGCTGATTTTGGCCTCTTTTCTGGACTATTACTCACTGTTTTGGGGTTCCGGAGTGATTTTCAGGATTGACGAACCACGGGGTGCCTTTACGTGTCGGTCATCAACACTCGCGGTTCTGGCCGATTCTGGCCTGTTTTGTGGACTATTACTCACTGTTTTGGGGTCCCGGAGTGATTTCCAGGATTAACGAACCCAGGGGTGCGTTTACATGTCGTTCATCAACACTCGTGGTTTTTGTCGATTCTGACCCGTTTTGTGGACTATTACTCACCGTTTTGGCATCCGAGAGTGATTTCCACGATTGACGAACCCCGGGGTGCGCTTACGTGTCGGTAATGAACACTCGAAGTTTTGGCCGATTCTAACCCGTCTCATGGACTATTACTCAGCGTTTTGGAGTTCCGAAACGTTTTCCATAGTTGCTAAACCCC
>LR738713.1:1687027-1697210 GCA_902687465.1 Secale cereale | reverse complement strand
GGGGTGCGTTTACATGTCGGTCATCAACACTCTCGGTTTTGGCCGATTCTGGCCTGTTTTGTGGATTATTACTCACTGTTTTGGGGTCCCGGAGTGATTTCCAGGATTTACGAACCCAGGGGCGCGTTTACGTGTCGTTCATCAAAACTCGTGGTTTTTGTCGATTCTGACCCGTTTTGTGGACTATTACTCACCGTTTTGGGGTCCCAGAGTGATTTCCACGATTGACGAACCCCGGGGAGCGCTTACGTGTCGGTCATGAACACTCGAAGTTTTGGCCGATTCTGACCCGTTTCATGGACTATTACTCAGCGTTTTGGGGTTCCGAAGCGATTTCCATAGTTGCTAAACCCCAAGGTGCGCTTACGTGTCGGTTATCAGCACTCACAGCTTTGGCCGATTTTGGCCTATTTCGTGGACTATTACTCACTGTTTTGGGGTTCCGGAGTGATTTTCAAGATTGACGAACCACGGGGTGCCTTTACGTGTCGGTCATCAACACTCGCGGTTTTGGCCGATTCTGGCCTGTTTTTTGGACTATTAGTCACTCTTTAGGGGTCCCGGAGTGATTTCCAGGATTTACGAACGCAAGGGTGCGTTTACGTGTCGTTCATCAATACTCGTGGTTTTTGTCGATTCTGACCTGTTTCGTGGACTATTACACACCGTTTTGGGGGCCCAGAATGATTTCCATGATTGACGAACCACGCGGTGTGTTTACATGTCGGTCATCAACTCTCAAAGTTTTGGCGATTCTGACCCGTTTCTGTTGGGGAACGTAGCATAATTCAAAAAAATTCTACGTCTTCACCAAGATCCAAGTATGGAGACATCTAGCAACGAGCAACTAAGAGTGCATCTACATACCGTTATGAAGATTGCGTGCGGAAGCTTTCAACGAAGCAAGGATGAAGTAGTCGTACTCTTCACGTTCTTCGTCACCGATGATCTAGCGCCGAACGGACGGCACCTCCGCGTTCAACACACGTACGGTGCAGCAACGTCACCTCCTTCTTGATCCAGCAAGGGGGGAGGAGAAGTCGTCAGAGATCCGGCAGCACGACGGCGTGATGACGGATGCAGTGGATGTCGCAGCAGGGCTTCGCTGGGCGCCCTGCGTTGGGAGTATGGGGTGTGACGGGAGGGGGAGAGGCGCCAGGGATCAGGTGCGGCTGCCCTCTCCCCCCCCCCCACATATATATAGGGGCCAGGGGGGGCGCCTGGACCCCCTGCAGATCCAATCTGCAAGGGGGCGGCGGCCAAGGGGGGGTTTCTTGCCCCCCAAGGCAAGTGGAGCCCCCCCTCCCCTTTAGGGTTGGAACCCTAGGCGCAGGGGAGGTGGGCCCCCTTTGGTGGTGCGCCAACCCAGAGGGCTGGTCACATCCCCTCGCGGCCTAGGGGCCCCACCGGGATGGGTGGCCCCACCCGGTGGACCCCCGGGGCCCCTCCGGTGGTCCCGGGACGCTCCCGGTGACCCCCGGAGATCACCCGTTGGCCGAAACTGGACTTCCCATATATCAATCTTTACCTCCGGACCATTCCGGATCTCCTCGTGACGTCCGGGATCTCATCCGGGACTCCGAACAACTTTCGGGTTTCCACGTGCATTAATCTCTACGACCCTAGCGTTACCGAACCTTAAGTGTGTAGACCCTACGGGTTCGGGAGACACGTAGACATGACCGAGACCACTCTCTGGTTAATAACCAACAGCGGGATCTGGATACCCATGTTGGTTCCCACGTGTTCCTCGATGATCTTCATCGGATGAACCACCGTGTCAAGGATTCACTCAATCCCGTATGTTATTCCCTTTGTCCATCGGTACGGTACTTGCCCGAGATTCGATCGTCGGTATTCCCAATACCTTGTTCAATCTCGTTATGGCAAGTCTCTTTACTCGATCCATAATCCATCATCCCGTGACTAACTACTTAGTCACATTGAGCTCATTATGATGATGTATTCCCGAGTGGGCCCAGAGGTACCTCTCCGTCATACGGAGTGACAATATCCCAGTCTCGGTTCGTACCAACTCAACAGACACTTTCGGAGATACCCGATGTGTACCTTTATAGCCACCCAGTTACGTTGTGACGGTTGGCACACCCAAAGCACTCCTACGGTATCCGGGAGTTGTACAACCTCATGGTCTAAGGAATAAATACTTGACACTGAAAAGCTTATGCATTACGAACTATATGATCTCGTGTTATGCTCAAGTTTGGGTCTTGTCCATCACATCATTCTCCTAATGATGTGATCCCGTTATCACCGACATCTCATGTCCATGGTCAGGAAACCATGACCATCTGTTGATCAACGAGCTGGCTACTAGAGGCCTACCAGGGACTCATTTTGGTCTATGTATTCACACATGTATCGCTGTTTCCGTACAATACAATTCAAGCATGAATAACAGACAATTATCATGAACAAGGAGATATAATAATAATGCTTTTATTATTGCCTCTAGGGCATATCTCCAACAGTCTCCCACTTGCACTAGAGTCAATAATCTAGTTACATTGTGATGAATCGAACACCCATAGAGTTCTGGTGTTGATCATGTTTTGCTCGTGAAAGAGGTTTAGTCAACGGGTCTGCTACATTCAGATCCGTATGCACTTTACAAATATCTATATCTCCATCCTGAACATAATTCCGGATGGAGTTGAAACGGCGTTTGATGTGCTTGGTCTTCTTGTGAAACCTGGGCTCCTTGGTAATAGCAATAGCACCAGTGTTGTCACAGAAGAGAGTCATCGGGCTTGACGCGCTTGGAATGACTCCTAGGTCGGTGATGAACTCCTTCATCCAGACTCCTTCCTACGCTGCTTCAGAAGCAGCTATGTACTCCGCTTCACATGTAGATGCTGCCACCACGCTTTGCTTGCAACTGCACCAGCTGACTGCCCCTCCATTCAAAATATACACGTATCCGGTTTGTGACTTAGAGTCATCCAGATCTGTGTCGAAGCTAGCATCGACGTAACCCTTTACGACGAGCTCTTCGTCACCTCCATAAACGAGAAACATATCCTTAGTCCTTTTCAGGTACTTCAGGATGTTCTTGACCGCTGTCCAGTGTTCCGTATCGGGATCACTTTGGTACCTCCCTACCAAACTTATGGCAAGGTTCACATCAGGTCTGGTACACAGCATGGCATACATGATAGAACCTATGGCCGAGGCATAGGGAATGACACTCATCTTTTCTCTATCTTCTGCCGTGGTCGGCGACTGAGTCTTACTCAATCTCATACCTTGCAAAACAGGCAAGAATCCTTTCTTTGACTGATCCATATTGAACTTCTTCAATATTTTGTCAAGGTATGTACTTTGTGAAAGACCAATGAGGCGTCTCGATCTATCTCTATAGATTTTGATGCCTAATATGTAAGCAGCTTCTCCAAGGTCCTTCATTGAAAAACTTTTATTCAAGTAGGCCTTTACATTTTCCAAGAATTCTATATCATTTCCCATCAGCAATATGTCATCCACATATAATATGAGAAATGCTACAGAGCTCCCACTCACTTTCTTGTAAATACAGGCTTCTCCATAAGTCTGTATAAAGCCAAACGCTTTGATCACCTCATCAAAGCGAATATTCCAACTCCGAGATGCTTGCACCAGCCCGTAAATTGAGCGCTGGAGCTTGCATACCTTGTCAGCGTTCTCTGGATCGACAAAACCTTCCGGTTGCATCATATACAACTCTTCCTTGAGGAAGCCATTAAGGAATGCTGTTTTGACGTCCATTTGCCATATCTCATAATCATAGAATGCGGCAATAGCTAACATGATTCTGACTGACTTCAGCATCGCTACGGGAGAGAAAGTCTCGTCGTAGTCAATCCCTTGAACTTGTCGATAACCCTTAGCGACAAGCCGAGCCTTATAGATGGTCACATTACCATCTGCGTCTGTCTTCTTCTTAAATATCCATTTATTTTCTATGGCGTGCCTATCATCAGGCAAGTCCACCAAAGTCCATACTTTGTTTTCATACATGGATTCTATCTCGGATTTCATGGCTCCAAGCCATTTATTGGAATCTGGGCCCGCCATTGCTTCTTCATAGTTCGAAGGTTCACCGTTGTCTAACAACATGATTTCCAGTACAGGGTTGCCGTACCACTCTGGTGCGGAACGTACCCTTGTGGACCTTCGAAGTTCAGTAGTAACTTGATCTGTATCTTCATGATCATTATCATTATCTTCCTCCCTTGTCGGTGCAGGCACCTCAGGAACAGTTTCCTGCGCTGCGCTACTTTCCGGTACAGGAGTGGTGACTATCACCTCATCAAGTTCTACTTTCCTCCCACTCACTTCTTTCGAGAGAAACTCTTTCTCCAGAAAATATCCATTCTTGGCAACAAAGACTTTGCCTTCGGATCTGTGGTAGAAGGTGTACCCAATAGTTTCCTTTGGGTATCCTATGAAGACGCATTTCTCCGATTTGGGTTCGAGCTTTTCAGGTTGAAGTTTCTTGACATAAGCATCGCAACCCCAAACTTTCAGAAACGACAGCTTCGGTTTCTTGCCAAACCAAAGTTCATATGGAGTCGTCTCAACGGATTTTGATGGAGCCCTATTTAAAGTGAATGCGGCAGTCTCTAAAGCATAACCCCAAAAAGATAGCGGTAAATCGGTGAGGGACATCATAGATCGCACCATGTCCAACAGAGTACGATTTCGACGTTCGGACACACCGTTACGTTGAGGTGTTCCGGGCGGTGTCAATTGTGAAACAATTCCACAGCTTCTAAGGTGTGTGCCAAATTCATGACTTAAATATTCACCCCCACGATCTGATCGCAAGAACTTTATTTTTCTGTCACGTTGATTCTCAACCTCATTCTGAAATTCCTTGAACTTTTCAAAGGTCTCAGACTTGTGTTTCATCAAATAGATATACCCATATCTACTCAAGTCATCCGTGAGGGTGAGAACATAACGGTAGCCTCCGCGAGCCTCAACACTCATTGGACCGCACACATCAGTATGTATGATTTCCAACAAGTTGGTTGCTCGCTCCATTGTTCTGGAGAACAGAGTCTTGGTCATCTTGCCCAAGAGGCATGGTTCGCACGTGTCAAATGATTCATAATCAAGAGACTCTAGAAGTCCATCCGAATGGAGCTTCTTCATATGTTTGACACCAATATGACCAAGGCGGCAATGCCACAAGTATGTGGGACTATCATTATCAACTTTACATCTTTTGGCATCTACACTATGAATATGTGTATCACTACGTTCGAGATTCATCAAAAATAAACAATTGACCAGCGGGGCATGACCATAAAACATATCTCTCAAATAAATAGAACAACCATTATTCTCCGATTTGAAAGAATATCCATCTCGCATAAGACGAGATCCAGAAACAATGTTCATGCTCAAAGCTGGTACTAAATAACAATTATTCAGGTTCAAAACTAATCCCGAGGGTAGATGTAGAGGCAGCGTGCCGACGGCGATCACATCGACCTTGGAACCATTCCCGACGCGCATCGTCACCTCATCCTTCGCCAGTCTCCGTTTATTCCGCAGCTCCTGTTTTGAGTTACAAATGTGAGCAACTGCACCGGTATCGAATACCCAGGAGCTACTACGAGTGCTGGTAAGGTACACATCAATAACATGTATATCATATATACCTTTGACGTTGCCGGCCTTCTTGTCTGCTAAGTATTTGGGGCAGTTCCGCTTCCAGTGACCCGTTCCCTTGCAATAAAAGCACTCAGTCTCTGGCTTGGGTCCATACTTTGGCTTCTTCCCTGCAACAGGCTTGCCAGGTGCGGCAACTTGCTTGCCGTCCTTCTTGAAGTTCTTTTTACCCTTGCCTTTCTTGAACTTAGTGGTTTTATTGACCATCAACACTTGATGTTCTTTCTTGATGTCAACCTCCGCTGATTTCAGCATCGAATACACCTCGGGAATGGACTTCTCCATCCCCTGCATATTGAAGTTCAGCACGAAGCTCTTGAAGCTTGGTGGGAGCGACTGGAGGATTCTGTCAACGACCGCTTCATCTGGGAGATTCATTCCCAGCTGAGACAAGCGGTTGTGCAATCCTGAAATCTTGAGGATGTGCTCACTAACAGAACTGTTCTCCTCCATCTTACAGCTGTAGAATGCGTCGGAGACATCATATCTCTCGACTCGGGCATGAGCTTGGAAAACCATTTTCAGCTCTTCGAACATCTCGTATGCTCCATGGTGCTCAAAACGCTTTTGAAGCCCCGATTCTAAACTGTAAAGCATGCCGCACTGAACCAGGGAGTAATCATCACTACGCGACTGCCAGGCGTTCAAAACGTCTTGGGTCGCCGGGAGAGCGGGTGCATCACCTAGCGGTGCTTCTAGGACATAAGTTCTCTTGGCAGCTATGAGGATAATCCTCAGGTTACGGACCCAATCCGTATAGTTGCTACCATCGTCTTTCAGCTTGGTTTTCTCTAGGAACGCGTTGAAGTTGAGGGAAACCTGAGCGTGGGCCATTTGATCTACAAGAGATATTGTAAAGAATTTAGACTAAGTTCATGATAATTAAGTTCATCTTAATCAAATTTTAATGAACTCCCACTCAGAATGACATCTCTCAAGTCATCCAAGTGATACACGATCCGAATCGAGTAGTCCGTGTCCGATCATCACGTGAGATGGACTAGTCAAAAACGGTGAACCTCTTCATGTTGATCGTATCTTCTATACGACTCGTGTTCGACCTTTCGGTCTTCCGTGTTCCGAGGCCATGTCTGTACATGCTAGGCTCGTCAAGTGAACCCTAAGTGTATCGCGTGTGTAAATCTGTCTTACACCCGTTGTATGTGAACGTTAGAACCTATCACACCCGATCATCACGTGGTGCTTCGGAACAACGAGCTTTAGCAACGGTGCACAGTTAGGGGAAACACATTACTTGAAATTTTAGTGAGAGATCATCTTATTTACTACCGTCGTTCTAAGTAAACAAGATGCAAAAACATGATAAACATCACATGCAATCAATTATAGTGACATGATATGGCCAATATCATCTTGCTCCTTGGATCTCCATCTTCGGGGCACCATGATCATCTTGTCACCGGCTCGACACCATGATCTTCATCATCATGATCTCCATCATCGTGTCTTGAGGAAGTTGTCACGCCAACTATTACTTCTACTACTATAGCTAACGTTTAGCAACGAAGTAAAGTAATTACATGGTGTTATTCAGTGACACGCATGTCATACAATAATAAAGATAACTCCTATGGCTCCTGCCGGTTGTCAAGTTCATCGACATGCAAGTCGTGATTCCCTATTACAAAAACATGATCAATCTCATACATCACATATATCATTCATCACATCTTCGTTCTTGGCCATACCACGTCACAAAACACATGCTGCAAAAACAAGTTAGACGTCCTCTAATTGTTGTTGCAAGTTTTTACGTGGCTTCTATAGGATTTCTAGCAAGAACGTTTCTTACCTACGCCAAAACCACAACGTGATTTGTCAACTTCTATTTACCCTTCATAAGGACCCTTTTCATCGAATCCGATCCGACTAAAGTAGGAGAGACAAACACCCGCCAGCCACCTTATGCATCTAGTGCATGTCTGTCGGTGGAACCAGTCTCACGTAAGCGTATGTGTAAGGTCGGTCCGGGCCGCTTCATCCCACAATACCGCCGAATCAAGATTGACTAGTAACGGTAAGAAAGTTGAACAAGATCATACGCCCACAACTGCTTTGTGTTCTACTCGTGCCAAGATGCTACGCATAAAACCTAGGCTCAGATGCCACTGTTGGGGAACGTAGCATAATTCAAAAAAATTCTACGTCTTCACCAAGATCCAAGTATGGAGACATCTAGCAACGAGCAACTAAGAGTGCATCTACATACCGTTATGAAGATTGCGTGCGGAAGCTTTCAACGAAGCAAGGATGAAGTAGTCGTACTCTTCACGTTCTTCGTCACCGATGATCTAGCGCCGAACGGACGGCACCTCCGCGTTCAACACACGTACGGTGCAGCAACGTCACCTCCTTCTTGATCCAGCAAGGGGGGAGGAGAAGTCGTCAGAGATCCGGCAGCACGACGGCGTGATGACGGATGCAGTGGATGTCGCAGCAGGGCTTCGCCGGGCGCCCTGCGTTGGGAGTATGGGGTGTGACGGGAGGGGAGAGGCGCCAGGGATCAGGTGCGGCTGCCCTCTCCCCCCCCCCACATATATATAGGGGCCAGGGGGGCGCCTGGACCCCCTGCAGATCCAATCTGCAAGGGGGCGGCGGCCAAGGGGGGGTTCCTTGCCCCCTAAGGCAAGTGGAGCCCCCCCTCCCCTTTAGGGTTGGAACCCTAGGCGCAGGGGAGGTGGGCCCCCTTTGGTGGTGCGCCAGCCCAGAGGGCTGGTCACATCCCCTCGCGGCCTAGGGGCCCCACCGGGATGGGTGGCCCCACCCGGTGGACCCCCGGGGCCCCTCCGGTGGTCCCGGGACGCTCCCGGTGACCCCCGGAGATCACCCGTTGGCCGAAACTGGACTTCCCATATATCAATCTTTACCTCCGGACCATTCCGGAACTCCTCGTGACGTCCGGGATCTCATCCGGGACTCCGAACAACTTTCGGGTTTCCACGTGCATTAATCTCTACGACCCTAGCGTTACCGAACCTTAAGTGTGTAGACCCTACGGGTTCGGGAGACACGTAGACATGACCGAGACCACTCTCCGGTCAATAACCAACAGTGGGATCTGGATACCCATGTTGGTTCCCACGTGTTCCTCGATGATCTTCATCGGATGAACCACCGTGTCAAGGATTCACTCAATCCCGTATGTTATTCCCTTTGTCCATCGGTACGGTACTTGCCCGAGATTCGATCGTCGGTATTCCCAATACCTTGTTCAATCTCGTTATGGCAAGTCTCTTTACTCGATCCGTAATCCATCATCCCGTGACTAACTACTTAGTCACATTGAGCTCATTATGATGATGTATTCCCGAGTGGGCCCAGAGGTACCTCTCCGTCATACGGAGTGACAATATCCCAGTCTCGGTTCGTACCAACTCAACAGACACTTTCGGAGATACCCGATGTGTACCTTTATAGCCACCCAGTTACGTTGTGACGGTTGGCACACCCAAAGCACTCCTACGGTATCCGGGAGTTGTACAACCTCATGGTCTAAGGAATAAATACTTGACACTGAAAAGCTTATGCATTACGAACTATACGATCTCGTGTTATGCTCAAGTTTGGGTCTTGTCCATCACATCATTCTCCTAATGATGTGATCCCGTTATCACCGACATCTCATGTCCATGGTCAGGAAACCATGACCATCTGTTGATCAACGAGCTGGCTACTAGAGGCCTACCAGGGACTCATTTTGGTCTATGTATTCACACATGTATCGCTGTTTCCGTACAATACAATTCAAACATGAATAACAGACAATTATCATGAACAAGGAGATATAATAATAATGCTTTTATTATTGCCTCTAGGGCATATCTCCAACAGTTTCGTGGACTATTACTCACCGTTTTGGGGTCCCAGAGTGATTTCCACGATTGACGAACCCCGGGGTGCGTTTACATGTCGGTCATCAACACTCGAAGTTTTGGCCGATCCTGACCCGTTCTGTGGACTATTACTCACCGTTTTGGGTTCCCGAAGCGATTTCCATAGTTGCTAAACCCCAAGGTGCGCTTACGTGTCGGTTATCAGCACTCGCAGCTTTGGATGATTTTGGCCTCTTTCGTGGACTATTACTCACTGTTTTGGGGTTCCGAAGCGATTTCCATAGTTGCTAAACCCCAAGGTGCGCTTACGTGTCGGTTATCAGCACTCGCAGCTTTGGCATATTTTGGCCTATTCCGTGGACTATTACTCACTGTTTTGGGGTTCCGGAGTGATTTTCAAGATTGACGAACCACGGGGTGCCTTTACGTGTTGGTCATCAAAACTCGCGGTTTTGGCCGATTCTGGCCTGTTTTGTGAACTATTACTCACTGTTTTGGGGTCCGGGAGTGATTTCCAGGATTTACGAACCAAGGGGTGAGGTGAGTTTACGTGTCGTTCATCAATACTCGCGGTTTTTTCCGATTATTACCCGTTCCGTGGACTATTACTCACCGTTTTGGGGTCCCAGAGTGATTTCCATGATTGACGA
>LR738713.1:1592760-1612919 GCA_902687465.1 Secale cereale | reverse complement strand
CGTGTCGGTCATTAACACTCGTGGTTTTTGTCGATTCTGACCCGTTTTGTGGACTATTACTCACCGTTTTGGGGTCCTAGAGTGATTTCCACGATTGACGAACCCCGGGGTGCTCTTACGTGTCGGTCATGAACACTCGAAGTTTTGGCCGATCCTGACCCGTTTCGTGGACTATTACTCACCGTTTTGGGGTCCCAAAGCGATTTTCATAGTTGCTAAACCCCAAGGTGCGCTTACGTGTCGGTTATCAGCACTCGCAGCTTTGGCTGATTTTGGCCTCTTTCGTGGACTATTACTCACTGTTTTGGGGTTCCGGAGTGATTTTCAGGATTAAAGAACCACGGCGTGCCTTTACGTGTCGGTCATCAACACTTGCGGTTTTGGCCGATTCTGGCATGTTTTGTGGACTATTACTCACTGTTTTGGGGTCCGGGATTGATTTCAGGATTAACGAACCCAGAGGTGCGTTTACGTGTCGTTCATCAACACTCGTGGTTTTTGTCAATTCTGACCCGTTTTGTGGACTATTACTCACCGTTTTGGGGTCCCAGAGTGATTTCCACGATTGACGAACCCCGGGGTGCGCTTACGTGTCGGTCATGAACACTCGAAGTTTTGGCCGATTCTGACACGTTTCATGGACTATTACTCAGCGTTTTGGGGTTCCGAAGCGATTTCAATAGTTGCTAAACCCCATGGTGCGCTTACGTGTCGGTTATCAGCACTCCCAGCTTTGGCCGATTTTTGCCTATTTCGTGGACTATTACTCACTGTTTTGGGGTTCCGGAGAGATTTTCAAGATTGACGAACCACGTGGTGCCTTTACGTGTCGGTTATCAACACTCGCGGTTTTGGCCGATTCTGGCCTATTTTGTGGACTATTACTCACTGTTTTGGGTCCCGGAGTGATTTCCAGGATTTACGAACCCAGGGGTGCGTTTACGTGTCGTTCATCAATACTCGTGGTTTTTGTCGATTCTGACCCGTTTCGTGGACTATTACTCACCATTTTGGGGGCCCAGAATTATTTCCATGATTGACGAACCCCGCGGTGTGTTTACATGTCGGTCATCAACTCTCAAAGTTTTGGCCGATTCTGACCTGTTTCGTGGACTATTACTCACCGTTTTGGGGTCCCAGAGTGATTTCCACGATTGACGAACCCCGGGGTGCTTTTACATGTCGGTCATCAACACTCAAAGTTTTGGCCGACCCTGAGCCGTTTCGTGGACTATTACTCACCGTTTTGGGGTCCCGAAGCGATTTCCATAGTTGCTAAACCCCAGGGTGCGCTTACGTGGCGGTTATCAGCACTCGCAGCTTTGGCTGATTTTGGCCTCTTTCGTGGACTGTTACTCACTGTTTTGGGGTTCCGGAGTGATTTTCAGGATTGACGAACCACGGGGTGCCTTTACGTGTCGGTCATCAACACTCGCGGTTATGGCCGATTCTGGCCAGTTTTGTGGACTATTACTCACTGTTTTGGGGTCCGGGAGTGATTTCCAGGATTAACGAACCCAGGGGTGCGTTTACGTGTCGTTCATCAACACTCGTGGTTTTTGTCAATTCTGACCCGTTTTGTGGACTATTACTCATCGTTTTGGGGTCCCAGAGTGATTTCCACGATTGACGAACCCCGGGGTGCGCTTATGTGTCGGTCATCAACAATCGAAGTTTTGGCCGATTCTGACCCGTTTCATGGACTATTACTTAGCGTTTTGGGGTTCCGAAGCGATTTCCATAGTTGCTAAACCCCAAGTTGTGCTTACGTGTCGGTTATCAGCACTCGCAGCTTTGGCCGATTTTGGCCTATTCCGTGGAATATTATTGTGCGGCCTCGACGAGCGCCTCCAGCACGCGATCCCGCACATGACTCGCGGCCGTCCTCCCACCTTCGTCAAGCTTCGCTCCTTCCTCCTCCTCGAAGAGCAGCGACTCGCTCGCCAGGCGCGCTCCGCCGCCCGCAACGCCCTCATCGCCCAGGCGCAGGCCTTCCATGCCTCGCGCCCGCCACCACCACCGACGGCGCCGGCCCCTCACTTTCCCGTGGCTCTCGTCGGTGCCGGGTCTCCTGCTCCCGGCCCCTCCGGCAACTCTAACCGGAAGAAGCGCAAGAAGAACGCGCCCAACGGCCCTGGTTCGTCCGCCGGCGGGGCTCCTCACCATGGCGGGGCACCTGGGGGCTCTCATGTCGGCTACCGCGCCCCAGCGCCCCCCGCTCCGGCCATGGCCGGCACCTTTTAGGCCTGGTCTGCCCCGGGTCCTCCGCTCACGCGCAGTCCGCGCCACAGTGGGATCAGGCTGCGTTGGTCGCGGCCCTCAACCAGCTCTCGGTGCAGCCTCCGTTCGCGCCCGGCGGCGAGTGGATTCTCGACAGCGGCGCGTCCTCGCACATGGGTTCAGGCTCTGGTATACTCTCTTCGCCTCCCCATGCCTCCACCCCTTCCAAGATCATTGTTGGTGATGGCTCTGCCTTACCAATCACCGCCGTGGGTTCTGCTTCCCTTCCCACAAATTCTCGTTCACTTTCCCTCCTTGACATTCTGATTTCTCCTTCCTTAATTAAGAATTTAGTTTCCGTACGTGCATTCACTCGTGATAATTCTGTCTCTGTTGAATTTGACACGTATGGCTTTTCTATCAAGGATTTGGCCACCAGGACGGTTCTTCTCCGATGTGATTCCTCCGGCGACCTCTACCCATTCGTCCGCCCTCATCACTGCCTCACCGCCACCGTCGCCGCTGACTTGTGGCACCAGCGGCTTGGTCACCCCGGCGTCGCCACCCTCGCCAAGGCATCCTCCTACTACAAGTTTAGTTTCAATAAAAGTCCCTCGACGCACTGCGATGCTTGTCGGCTGGGCAAACACACTAGGCTACCTTTCTCCTCTTCCACTACTAAAACTTCATTTCCCTTTGAGCTATGTCATTGTGATCTCTGGACAAGTCCTGTACCAAGTGTATCCGGCTATTTATATTATTTAGTGATCCTTGATGATTTCACACATTATGCCTGGACTTTTCCCATTCGTCGGAAATCTGAAGTTCACCGCCTCCTCACTCTCTTCTATGCCTACGTCCGCACACAATTCTCCCGCCCCATCCTAGCTTTTCAAATGGATAACGGACGCGAGTTAGACAACATTGCCAATCGCTCTCTCCTCGAGTCCCACGGCACACGCCTTCGTCTCTCTTGCCCCTACTCATCCCAACAAAATGGCAAGGCTGAGCGCATTCTTCGCACACTTAATGACGGAGTCCGCACCCTTCTTCTCCATGCCTCCATGCCACCACGCTGGTGGGCCGAAGCACTCTCCACCTCTACCTACCTCCTTAACCGGCGCCCGTGCAAACCTTGGCTCCTCACCACCCCGTACAAGCTACTTCATGGTCACGTCCCAGACTTTCATCATCTCCGTGTGTTCGGGTGTTTATGTTATCCCAATATCATAGCCATCTCGCCACATAAGTTGGCTGCTCGCTCTGTGGCGTGCGTTTTCTTGGGTTATCCCAACGAGCGAAAGGGGTATCGATGTTATGATCCAACCACCAGGCGCATCATTTTTTTCCCGTCACGTGACGTTTGTAGAGTCCGTTTTCCCGTTCAAAACTCTACCTAAATCTCCTGACGACCAGCTGGATCTCGTATCCGATCCCTCCGCCTCAGATCACGTCGATCACGACCCTCCCCCTACATGGCATGCATGCCCTCCTCCGGTATCGCCGCACGCCACGTCCCCGCCTCCATCCGCGGCTACGCCTACCCCGCCTCCCAACTCGCCTGTCTTGGGCCAGCCCACAACCCCTGGGCCTACTTCCCCACACACGGGCCCAGCCACCGGCTCGTCTTCCTCGCCCGTCGCCCCACCTCGTCATCCGATGATCACGCGAGCTCGTCACGGCATCTTCCAACCTAATCCTCGCTATGCCGACTCCCTCCTCGCCGCCACACCCATCTCCCCCGTGCCCTCCTCTGTACGCGAAGCCCTCCGTTATCCCAATTGGCGCGCTGCTATGCAGTCCGAGTTCGACGCCCTCATCTCCAACGCCACCTGGACACTCGTCCCTCGCCCTCCCAACACCACTATTGTGACCGGCAAATGGGTGTTTCGGCACAAGATGAACTCGGATGGGTCCCTGGAGCGTTACAAGGCGAGGTGGGTCGTCCGCGGGTTTGCCCAACGGCCGGGGATCGACTTCGGCGAAACCTTCTCCCCGGTCGTCAAGCCGGCGACGATCCGCACAGTTCTCACTCTGGCTTGTTCGCGGGGCTGGCCGGTGCACCAGCTCGACGTGAAAAATGCCTTCCTCCACGGCGTCCTCGATGAACAGGTCCATTGCTACCAGCCCGCCGGCTTCATCGACTCGGCACGCCGCGATCATGTTTGTCGCCTCTCGAAGTCCTTATATGGGCTCAAGCAGGCCCCAAGAGCATGGTTCCAGCGGTTCGCCGGCTTCGCCACCACGATCGGCTTCGCCGCGTCTCGCTCCGACGCCTCCCTCTTCATCCTACGGCGGGGTAGCAGCATTGCCTATCTCCTGCTGTACGTGGATGATATTGTGCTGGCCGCCTCTTCTTCGGATCTTCTACGAGACATCGTCTCACAGCTACAACACGAATTTGCTATGAAGGATATGGGGCCTCTTCATTTCTTTCTTGGCATTCAAGTTCGTCGCACGCCGCGTGGATTTTTTCTCAGTCAGTCCAACTATGCCGAAGAACTCCTTCAGCGCGCCGGCATGACTCACTGTCGGCCAGCTTCGACTCCAGTGGACACCCAGCCCAAGCTTGCTGCAGCTTCCGGCAGTCCTGTCTCCGACCCATCTGAGTACCGGAGCCTTGCTGGTGGCCTTCAGTATCTCACGATGACACGGCCGGATTTGGCCTACGCCGTCCAGCAAGCATGTTTACACATGCATGATCCACGGGATTGCCACCTCGCCCTCCTCAAGCGGATTCTTCGCTATGTTCGCGGGACAGCTACCTCGGGTCTTCTTCTACCCGCGTCTCCCTCGACTGACATCGTGGCATACTCCGATGCTGACTGGGCCGGCTGCCCGGACACACGTCGTTCTACGTCCGGCTATTGCGTCTACCTCGGCGGCGCCTTGGTCAGTTGGTCGTCGAAGCGGCAAGCCACTGTGTCACGCTCCAGCACGGAAGCGGAATACCGCGCCGTTGCCAACGCGGTGGTTGATTGTGTTTGGCTCCGGCAACTTCTCGACGAACTGGGCTGCTCTCTCTCCAAGGCCACTGTTGTGTTCTGTGACAACATCTCTGCTGTGTATATGTCTACCAACCCTGTTCATCATCGGCGTACTAAGCACATCGAGTTGGATATCCATTTTGTCCGTGAAAAGGTGGCCCTCGGCGAGCTTCGTGTTGTTCATGTACCAACTACTCAACAACTAGCTGATGTAATGACTAAAGGTTTGCCAACCAGCTCGTTTCAAGCTTTCAGGTCCAGTCTCTGTGTCTTACCAGCGGACAACGACTCGACTGCGGCGGGGTGTTAGCGATCGTGTGTAGATCGTGTGTACTGCATGTATATAGGAGTGGGGTTAGTGGTTAGTGCTGACCTATTCTTACGGCTGGCTCTCGTCTGGTTCAGTTGAGCTCTGTAACTACATATACGTGTAATCCTGTATCAATGAAATCAAGTGTTGCACAAAACCTCTCTCTCCTACCCTCGCTCTGGTTCTAACAGCGTCCTCGTCGATTCCGAGGCCTACATCGACGACGACACCAACAGCAGCACCAACGACAGCACGGCCCAAACGTTCACCAGCACAGGCAATCAGATGGGGCGAATGTCAGCGAAGTTCAAGCCAAGGGAGTTGGCCAACATCACTTCGCCACATGTGATGTCCTCCTGTGCACAATTTACTTGGTGTGCAAGGTGGAACATGAGAATCAGCACTGTGTGTGTTTTTTTCTGACGTGGAACATCATGCATTTCATTAAGTAGTGGCCGTGGCTAATTAGCCGGCCACAGTGGTTTTATCCTCGCACCATGACTAGCTGGCAAATGTGCAGGCACATTACATTCACGTGAGTTGAACTGAACCTTGTAGTCTATGAAGCCCATCTGCGGGAGAAATTTTGTTTCTTTCAGACCACCGCCGCCAAATGAGAAAGATGATCATCAGGTAAAGCGAAAATTTTCCCCAGCACCTCCAGTGGTGTCGCAGTCTGCATAAGAGAACATGCATCTCTCCTTCTCGAATTTGCGTGACCTGAAGAAAAAAATGCCCGGCCACCATCTTAAAAGTATCGGCTGCAAACAGCACAACGCGCACGTGTCCAGCTGGACTCCTCATCTTTCAATGTTCATATGCAGGGACAACACTTGTTGCTTCTAATTTGCAAATCGTCCACTCCATTTAATACTTTTGGCAGATATATACAGTACTATTCATAGACTTACGACCATATTCAGGCTGCCAGCCAAAATCGAGTCCGTCTAGACGAGAGATATTTGTTGCTCAAAGATGAGTATACAGTACTATTCGAATGCATGTCACAGTAGTCTCGAATTTAACCAGATTCTACAATAAAACCCATGGCTTATGAAGATGACAACCCCGAGAGACCCGGAGGTGCAAACCATTGCATAGCACCACTGCCAACCCCAAAGTATTGTGCAGCCGGGGCCGGGGGTGCACTGTGTCCACTGCCCAGGAATCCTGGTGGTACACGGTCTGGGTCCGAGTATCCCGGTGGTCCAATGTATACCTTCACAAGACTGTCCCGGAAGATAGACGGTCTCGGTGGTCCTTCCATCATCTCTGGATCATCAAGGCACTGAACAACAGACATGCACAAGCAAGGCGTAATCAATCGAGTAACCCACACATACATAATCACGCAACTAACTAAAAGGTGGCACTATTATCACGCAAGATATGTCATTTTACCTGTAAAGTACTTCTCAACCTGGCCTCCTCGGCTTCGTACTGCAAAAGATGTGTCATTAGCAACGGATGAAGCAACAAAATGCTCAAGGTTGGCTTGCTAGGAAATAAATCGTCATGGTATACGTACGCCTTCCTCTTCAAAGCTTCCTGGCATTACCCTAGGTCCGCTGAATGGCTGGTAAGTGTTCATCGCATGGCCACCAGCATAACCAACATCACTGGGATGCATCATATCAACACTTCCATTGTTTATACAACCAAAGCAGTTACCTATAACAAACACAAGAAAGAGGGGAAATTTGTCATGAACTGCCAAGTAACAAACCAGGGACAAGGCGCATGATAATATAATTTAATGCAATATAAAATGTGCCCAAATAACTCCGCCTATGTTGTCTCAACATAGCCGGTCCCAAGCCCGGGTAAAGGAGGAGGGTTGTGATAGGCCTGGCGAGCCAGCGTGAAAACTCAGCTAGTCTTATGGAGATGAAACCCAAAAGATTTTCGTTGGGGCGTAACCCTCTCAGCGACGCGCCACATCGGAACCCGGGTGTGGTGTCAAATGGGCAAGGGCCGGGCCGTCACCCCTGGTGGCGCGCCGTATCTTGATCCGGATACGGTGGCAAGTGAGCGAGGGTCGGGTCGTCGCATCCTTAGTAGCACGCTACATTGGCGCCTGGATGTAGTGGAAAATGAGCAAGGGTCTTCGCATTTGACTCGACGAGTACAAAGGGTAAGGAAGCTAGCCGAGCCTAGGAGGATTTTCTTAGGTAGCTGGAATGTAGGGTCCCTGACAGGGAAGCTTCGGGAGCTAGTCGATGTAGCGGAGAGGAGAGGTGTTGATATCCTTTGCGTCCAAGAAACCAAGTGGAGGGGACAGAAGGCGAAGGAGGTGGAGGGTACCGACTTCAAGCTGTGGTACACCGGGGTGGCTGCAAACACGAATGGCATAGGCTTCTTGATCAACAAGAGCCTCAAGTATGGAGTGGTAGATGTCAAGAGACGTGGGGACCAGATTATCCTAGTCAAGCTGGTAGTTGGGGACTTAGTTCTCAATGTTATCAGCGCGTATGCCCTGCAAGTAGGCCACACTGAGAACACCAAGAGGGAGTTCTGGAAAGGCTTGGAAGACATGGTTAGGAGTGTACCGGTTGGCGAGAAGCTCTTCATAGGAGGAGACCTCAATGGCCACATGGGTACATCTAACACATGTTTTGAAGGGGTGCATGGGGGCTTTGGCTATGGCATCAAGAATCAGGAAGGAGAAGATGTCTTAAGCTTTGTTCTAGCCTACGACATGATTATAGCTAACACCCTCTTTAGAAAGAGAGAATCACATCTGGTGACTATTAGTAGTCGCCAACACTCTAGCCAGATTGATTTCATCCTCTTGAGAAGAGAAGATAGGCGTGCGTGCCTATATTGTAAGGTGATACCTGGAGAGAGTGTTATACCTCAGCATAAGCTGGTGGTTGCCGACTTCTGCTTTCGGATTCGTGTCCAGTGAGATAAGCGTACCAAAATCGCTCAAAGAACTAGCTATGGACAAGGGTGCGTGGAAGCTTGCTATCCATGTGCCGAAGCCATGAGGTGGTCACGAGATCTTATGTGTTTCACCTCTAGTCTACCCCAACTTGTTTGGGACTAAAGGCTTTGTTGTTGTTGTTGTTGTTGTTGTATAAAATGTGCTCAAATGGTCATTTTGATCGTGCACACTTAGAGATATTGCAAATACAAAGCTCACAATTTTATACAAGATGAATAACATATAAGATAATATTTCAAAAACATATATATACAAGAAACTGAAACATAAATATATAAAGCATAAGTCAAAATGAGCAACACACACAAATGTATTTCAACCGAAAATAAGTTGGGATAAAAGTAAATTACCATTATCAGTAGAATTAAGTCTGCATAAACAGCTAACCGGCAATTCCAAAGATTCTCCTTGCATAAATATGACTTCGGCGAAAAACAACTCGCAATGATCTGTTCCTTTAGCCTTTGCAGTGAAATTAATATGGTGGTACCACATACGGAGATCACCCTCACAAAACGGCTGGTACCACGCTACAGCATTCACTTCATATGCAACATCCTAACATAATAAGTATGGATTTAATTAGACATTAATTGTTATGAATAAATAAATGAACAATGGAAAAATCTACTATACAACGCAGCACTGTTGCTTTACATTGCGGCGGCTCGCATGGACCCATACGATCTACCCTATGACTAGGAGAGCAGCGAAATAGTTTTTTACTTGTTCGGGCAGAACTGGCTAACAGACACAAAAAAGGACTAGAGTGCAGTAATCGCTACAATGTCCTGCAACAATGTGGTAGACCGTAATTCGCATGGCAACAGTGCAGCTACAATACACTACAAATCATGTGCCATTGACTTTTTCTAAACAGCCACGAGTCCTGTTAAACAGCTTGTAATTTAGGATTGGTAAGGTCAAACTTGGCAAAAATAATTAGGAGAGACAACAAGTACCAAAAATCGGCAATTAAGCTTTGTTTTTTTGTTTGTTTTGCAACCAAGTATGTATAATCTGGAAACTAGACATGTTTAACTTTTTTCGCAACTAAGTAATATGTATTTTTCTGGCAACTAAGTGTGTTTCAAACCTGGTAAGCGGGAGTTTTTAAACCTAGCAACTAAGTGCATGTAATCTGACAAGCAATTAAGTTTGTGCGACGCCGCTACTTAGCCAATCCCATGAATAATAGGAAAGAAAATGAGAAACAGAGGGAGGGACAGAGAGCAAACCCCCAGCAGATTGTTATCCTCATTATACTTGTCCATCAAAGCATTAACCAACTGGCGCTGGCTATCACGGATTTCATCAACCGGTTCCGATCTCAAACGTCTCCTCCTTGTGCCATCAGGAAAGTAAAGCGAGTTTCGTACAGCGATGTCCACTCGAGACATATTATCCATCGAAAACCTAGTTTAGATGAAACAAACTATACATGATTAGTATATGATATTTTCACAGAAGCTTCGACAATACAATGTGACAAAGAATTCTAACGTCATGAGCACACAATATGCTTATAATGAATTAGTTTGAGATGTGCTTTTTGTTCAACAGGGAATAAAAAGAAACAGGTTATGATGGTATGTAATGGACAAAAACAAAACCAGAGGGATTGAAATCGAGAAGTAAGTTGAGGAAATTTACATTTTTGGATCCCGACGATCATGAAGATATCGGTCGATAGCATGTTCTGCTTCCTGTAGATTCTGAAATGGCCCACCAACATGAGGATAAGCATGGTAGTATCTCGCATGGTCGATCCTGATGTAGAAGTCAATACCCCACTCATATTTTTTCCGGCACAGGAAAGGTGGCCCTAAAGATGGGATAAGCCGGCGCCCTTGTGGCCTCTGAGGGTACTGGGAATGTTGCCAGGCAGGCTGGGAAGGGCAGAGCCATGGTGGTGTCTGCTGAGGGCACCAAGGTGGTTGGTGCAGAGAGGGTGACGAGTAAGAGGCACCGATAGGCCATTCCCCACGTGTTGCAACACCAGGCATCAGGTTAGAGGACGAGACACCCTGTTGCGCCGCTACCGATGTGCTAGAGGGCACATGCTCCTTCTCCACATACCTGAAACAGAATAAGCAGGTTGATGAGTAGAACTGTACGGTTTGTCTTATCATATATCTTAGGAGATGAATGAAATAATCAACATTAGAATGGTGCTATGGCAAGTTGATATGGAACAAGAAAGCTTTTCATATATTCTTTTGGTGTTAGAAAATTTGTAATTAAATCCATGGACTGAAATATTACACTCTGTGTACAGTAGGTTTATGATTGATAAACCCAAAGCAGGAAACTCAGTCCTACGAAAAGCAAAAATCCGGACTACGCTATACAGATTGTCCAGTTCATTCCGATGCCCAACAAGTGGACATGACTAACCTGAAGCAGATACAATATTACTCCCTCCGTCCCAAAATACTTGTCATCAAAATGGACAAAAAGGGATGTATCTAGAACTAAAATATATCTAGATACATCCCCTTTTATTCATTTTGATTGATGACAAGTATTTCCGGACGGAGGGAGTAGATAAGAATATCAACAATTCTGGCAACAAAAGTGCAAAAGATGATTTTAAGAAACCAAAGTGCTGCAGCTGCTACTGTTTTGGCAATTAATGAGTGGAGATTTTAGCCTCCTGATGATGGAGGCTTGTTGTTAACACAGTCGGATTTTCCCTTTTTCATCTGCTCTGTTTGAGCCCTCTGCAACTTTTTTCTTCCAATCTTAATGCAATAACAGAGAACCTGCTACTTACAGTAAAAAAAAACAAGTCGATTACGAGGAAGAAGAACCAACAGACCAAGTTCCAGCAGTCAGGTCAAGCAAGCAAGCTACTTTATGTTAATAAATAATAATGTGGCTGATCTACAGTTACAGTTAGATCATATATACATAACCCAAGGGAAAGATGGATGCAGGAGCATCATCGATCGATACACAAACCAACTCGATTTCCACCATGCCCCCATCTATCTATCTATCTATCTATTTATCTAGATATCCATCGGTAGAAGAAACAACAAAGGAAGCGGCGGTGGTGTACATACCCTGGCGGCGGCGGCGGCGGCGGCGGCGGCAGCTGGCCATGGTCATAGACGTAGGGGATGTTGCCGATGGATGGTGGGTTGTTGGGTAGGGGGCGGCACCTCGGGAGACCAGGGTCGCCGATGACCCGCGGATACATGGCGACTCCGGCGACGGCGACGAGGGTTTGGTGCGGGTGCGAGAGGAGAAGGGGGGAGAAACGATGCGGCCTTCGGCTTTTCTTTTTCTTTTCCTTTCTCCGGCAAACAAACTCTACGCCAGACCTGGACAAACGGGCCGGCCCGGAATGGCCCGTGCTAATCGTGCCTGGCCCGGCACGGCCCGCCGTGGCACGTTTAATAGCCGGGCCGTGCCGTGCCGGCCCACGGGCGCTGCTCTTAACCGTCGGCTTTGGCTGCTTCTTTCTTTCCTTTTTTTTAAGCAAACCACATGTCTTATCTTAATATATTCTACTCCCTCTGTGCCATAATATTTGTCTTTCTAGCAGCTTAATTTGAACTGCTAGAAAGACAAATATTATAGTACAGAGAGAGTATATCTATATACCTATACCTATACCTTATATCTTACACACACACATATATATTTACACACACTAATAAGTAAGGCGTGTTTCTCTAATTTTTTCATCCTATCATCTAAATTTGTTTTTTTTATTCTTTTACTATCCGAGGTGGTACTAATTTTTTGCGCGGTGCACTTTTTTTTGAAAAACATATGGACTTTATTTAACCGAAATAACAGATACATCGTTCGTGAGGAATGGTACAATCTCAATCATAGGCTCCTCAAACCAATCAATGGTAGAAGAAAATCTAGCCAACCTAGCAAGCTCGTGCGCAACTTTATTGCCTTCCCTATTACAATGTTCAAACCTAGAGGTAGGAAAATCACACGCTGAAAAATAGAAATCATCAAAAATTGCCGCCGCCGCTCCTGCTGACCGTCCGCCATTTTTCATCGTTTCAATAACCTCCAAATTATCAGAATGAATAACTAGGTGATTGCAACCCGCACGTTGCGCTAGTGAAAGACCGAATCTGACCCCAAGCTTCTGCTTTTAGAGCATTGACGCAATGATCAATTTTCCAAGTACCCCCTCAGTAAAGTTCTCTTTGTCGTTCCTCAGGACAGCCCCAGTCGTACCTTTAAGAAGATCATGATCAAAAGAAGCATCAATATTAAGTTTCAATAAATCCACCGGGGACGAATCCAACCCCCTCTTTTCATAGAAGCGCTTGGACTGGAAGCAACAACATAATTAGCCGTAAGAGCTTGTGCAATCAAAAAATCTCGTCTAGGAATTTTTATACATGGGCTGCCCAGCAGCCATGGTTGGTGAATTCTCTTCCAGCACGCCAATGATTTTTCGCATCGAGGACAACAAGAAGATGCTTTGCGAGGACAACAAGAAGATGCTTTGCGACTGAGAACACACGCACACGCGCGCACGCACACATTACTAGGAAAAAGTTTATACACATACACTTATCAATAGCGCTTGTTAAAGCGAAGCGCTACTGCTACGTAGCAGTAGCGCGGGTCTGAACAGTACGCTACTATCACAAAGATAACAGTAACGCGTCCCCAGTAAAACGCGTTGCTACTATGACGACCATAATCGTTGCTGCCAGGCTTGGTATAGTGGCAGCGTGCTTCTACAAACCACGCTACTGCTAACAAAACAGTAGCAGCGTGTTTTAAAGCGACAGTGCTGCAACAGACAAAAGGAAAAGAAAAGAAAAATTAAAGTAAAAAAAATGAAAGCAATAGCAGCAGTGCGTTTTTACGAAAGTGCTGTAACTACTTTAGCTATAACGCGTTTTCCAAACACGCGTTGTAGCTAACTTATCCATAGCTGTAGCGCGTTCCTGCAAAACGCACTATAAGTAAGTATCTATAGCGCATGTTTTGTAAAAGCGTTACTAGTAAGTTTGACTTGCCGCTTTGCGGGCGTCCCTCCTTCCCCCAATTCCCCATTCTTCTCGCCAGACCCCAACCTCTCCCTCGCCGCCCCTGCTCCCTCGTCGCTCTGCCTCCGTTGCCGCTAGAGCCGCCACCGGAGCCGCACGATATCGCCGCCATCGTAGCCGTGCGCCCACGGAACCACCCTCGTTCGCTCCTCGCCGCCCCTGCTCCCTCGTCGCCCCTGCCCCATCGCCTCCAGAGCCGCCGTCATCGGAGTCCCCGCTCCCTCGCCGCCCCAGCTCCCTCGTCGCCTCAGCCACCCTCGTCCATTCCTCGCCGCCCCTGCTCCCTCATCGTCCCTCCTCTATGTAAGCCCCACCCCTCCCTCTAGGTTAATTAACCTAGGTGAATTTAGTTCATTAGTTGACTAAGTGAACTAGCTAGGTTAATTTAGATAAACAAACTAGGTTAGGTAACTAAGTGAACTAGCTAGGTTAATTTGGTTTACTAACTAGGTTAATTAGATGTTTGGTTAACTAACTAGGTTATGTAACTAAGTAGATGTTAATTAGGTTAGGGCAGTAGTGATACTGTTAATTAGATGTTTTTTAGTTAGGGAAGTAGGTTAGGTAACTAAGTAGATGTTAATTAGATGTTTTTTAGTTAGGGAAGTAGGTTAGGTAACTAAGTAGATGTTAATTAGATGTTTTTTAGTTAGGGAAGTAGGGTTTTACTAGGTTAATTAGGTGAATTTAAATGAATGACCTAAATGAATGGAATTAGTAGCTTAAGTTGTTGTAGATGCTTAAGTAGCTAGCTAGGGTTCATCTAAATTTCTAGAATGTGCTGCTCATGTTTATGCTAGGAGATTTGTGTAGATGTTCTTGAAGTGTCAAACACTAGGAGATGCAAATTTGAAGTGGTCATGTTATATGCAAATTCCTCGATAGTGTTTGCTCATTTTTATCTACTGTTGTGCCCAAGTGGCCTTTTCTTGTTTCCACGGAATGAAACCGAGTGACCTATGTTTTGCTGGAATGTTCATTCATTTCTGTTCCGGCAAATTTCAGGTGCTGGATTTGTCCACTTTTTAGCAAAGGTCATGCCGAAATTTTTCGTGAATTTCGGCATGACTTGTGCTACAAACTAGGACATATCGAGTGCCCGGGATTTCCCGCACCAGGAATAAATCAACGTTCATGCAAAACATAGGTCTTTTTATGTCATTATTCATTTGATTAGGTATAGAATTAATTGAATAGATTCAATCCTAGAAAACATGGCTAGCAACGATGAAGGACAGGGTTCTGGTGATTGCAACATCTACGAGGTGGCAGACGCTTATTTAAACCTTCTCGACGAGCAACGATTGTTGCAGGGCCCACCTGTCACATCCGAGACCGACGCCGAGACTGGCGTTGAGACCCAGACCGGCACCGAGACCGGCGAAGCCGGTATAGAACCGAAATCGAAGAGGAAACGTCGACGTCCAAACCAGCTCATCACTACTAGACTGGTGGTCACAGAGGTGGAAGATGGCATTTTTTAGCCAACACAGCCTGTGGAAGCGCGCACATATATATATATATATATATATATATACAGTGACGATGTAGATGCATAGATAATCGATGGCGAATAGGTGCTACACCAAGAGTATATACGACGAGTGGCCGGAGTGTCAGGCCCAGGAGTATACGATAACCAGTAGTTAGTTTAGGTTCTCTCGTGTATGTCAATGTTTAGATGGATGACGATGTAGTTGCAAGTATTCGAGACTTGTATCGCTATTTTCGAGATGATTATCATTGTTTAGATGGATCACTTTCTGTTGGATGATGATTATGATGGCGACATGATTTGATGAGGCTATTTGTATGTATATTATAAAACCTGTTGAAAGACAAAACAAATATGAAAAAAAAAATCAGAAACAAATAGAACTAGCTGCACCGAGGGAAACGAAGTAGCAGCAGCGCGCTCCTACCAGTAGCGTGGTCTACATCACAGTGCTGCAGCTATTAGCAGTAGCGCTCTCGAGTAAACAACGCTGCTGCTAACCAGGTATAGCAGTAGCACGTGTCAAAGCGTACTACCGATATAGGTTAGCTGTAGCGCCGTATCAGTAGCGCGGTCACCTAAAACCCGCGCTATTGCTAGGCTTTTCCCTAGTAGTGACACACACAGACACAGATATATATAAATCACCCATGTCTAGAATACAACAAAGACAACCAGGCTATGTGTCTGTCACATCATCTTGTTTTGATAAAATAGACAATTCATCAAAAGTGAAAACAAACAAATAGTACAAGCGTCCGACATCCTCGATGTAGCACACTACAGCTTTCATCCACAAACCCTAGAAAAAGGCCAAAATTAACTTAACTATGCCATCACGTTTGGACAATATAAGCTACTGTAAATGCCACAATATGTCTAGGAAACATAGAAACCTTGCATTTCCGGAAGTACTCCATCCTACAATAACAATATACTTGAAATGCATATATTGGAATCTAGAATACTCCAAATGTATGATTTGATTCAAGATAAACCAGAAGACCAAAACGAACAAGACTTTCTTTTTTGAGGGGTCCTAAAGATCCAGCTAAGTCAAGCAACAAAACACCATAAAAGGAAGCGCCTTGCTTTTCAGCCCTCACGAGACCCTCGCCAATTGGAATACAACATATCCCTAGAATTGTTGCGGACGAATGATAAATACAGGTTGAAAAGAGAGAAAATGCAACAAAACTTGGCAATCAGCATCAGGCTTCATATATTAAATTTATGTACTTAGAAAACTATAAGGGCTAATATTGCACCACCTCCAATTGATCATAAAACACAACAGATTTGTAGTAGAACATGGTTTTAAGTCAGTACCTATCCAGATTTACTATGAAATCTCATCATTTTACTAGAAGCAGCCAGCAATTTTACGATGTAGACATAGCCAGCCGTGTGTGTTTTTACAAAAATAAGATCGTTATTATTACGATTTACTAGTGTACTTCTACGATGACGGACATACTGTGTTTTTGTCCATCTTTTACATTTCATTAGAGGCAGCCTGGCAAAAACTCTTCCATGTTTAGAATCTATAAATCTAACGAACACAATCAGTCTCTGTCCTCACATTGTCAAGTCTTAATAAACATAGTGCAAACTAAGTACAAACCACATAAGTTCTTGTTCCTTCCTACCTCCAGCACCCTCTTTAGCATCACCATCCTGGTGGTGCAAAACACTGCATAGGAGCACCACCGCTCGGAAATGACAAAGGTACACCCTGTTGCATACTACCCAAGAGTCTTGGGGGTCCTGGATATTTTTTGGCGAGACTGCCCGGAAAGTTCACTGACAAATCTGGATCATTAAGGCACTGAACACAAAAAAAAGGAGTAAATAATCAGCCAAGTAACCAACATCATGTACTCCCTCCGTCCCAAAATTCTTGTCGTCAATTTGTCAAAATATGGATGTATCTAGTCACGTTTTAGTATTAGATACTTTCTTATTTAGACAAATCTAAGACAAGAATTTTGGAACGGAGGGAGTAACTATCAAAGGTTGTAATATGCTGTTACCTGTAAGCTACTCCTTAACCTAGCCTCCTCTGCCTCCAACTGCAAAAGACTGTCATTAGCAACAGATGAAACAACAAAAATTAAAACGTTAATGAGTTGATCATCGTACGTCTTCCTCCTCAAAGCATCTCGTCATTATCTTAGGTCCATTGATTGGCATGAACGTGTTCATCACATGACCACCAGCATAACCAACATAATTCGGGTGCTTCATATCAACATTTCCATGATTCGTACAGCCAAAGCAGTTACCTTTATTTAAAAACAAAAGGGACAAAGAGCAGAAATTTGTTATTGACTGCCAATATATAGAATGCAGTGTAGCAAAACGTGCCTACATGGTCACTTAGACCATGCGCAGTTCAAGACTTAAAAACGTAAATCTCATCCAGTATGAGATAGGGAAACAAACAAGATAACACTACTTGATCTGGACGGGTCTAGGTAACTCCAACACAATGGCTACTTAGGTGAGAAAGATATGCTCTTTGTTTTGTTTGATGTGGTGTTTCTTATGCCATGCTACCCCAATACCTGAAGTATATATAAACAATTCATGGAAATTATTCAGTTGCAATATAATGATTACATGGCAGGTGTCCTTCGTGTTCTGATTTAGTAAGTTTATTACCATGGCAGGTGTCAGCTGTCCCAACTAGAAGCTACTCCCTCTGTCGCATAATATAAGATCATTTTGCAAGCTGTTTAGCTTGCAAAACGGTCTTATATTATGGGAGGCAGGGAGTAATTTCTCTCAAAAAAGAAAAAAAAGACACTAGAAACTGTAACACTGAAGTGTTTTTGCCTTGTCCCTTATTTGCAAATCCTAGTTCTAAGAATCTAATACAGCAAAGAACCAATATATTAGAACCAAAACCATATCTATAGAACTATAGCACCACCCACAAATTAAACTGTATTTCAACATACCATCATCAGTAGGCTTAACCATGCACAAGCAGCTGACCGGCAGTTCTTCAGATTCCACTTGTGTAAAAATGACTTCGGCAAAGAATATTTCACTAGAAACTGCTCCTTTAGTCTTTGCAGTGAAGTTGATATGATGAAACCAAGTACGAACATCACCCTCACAAAATGATTGGTAGCATCCTACAGCATTGAGTTCATATGCAAGATCCTATAATAATAAGCATGTATTCGATTAATTGTTACAAATAAATAACATGACAGAAAATGAGGGAATGAAGAGAGGGACAGAGAGCAAACCCCAAAAAGATTGTTATCCTCATTGTACTTGTCCACCAAAGCTTTAACCAACTGAAGCTTACTATCACGGATTTCATCAACTGTTTCCGATCTTAAGCGCCTCTTCCTTGTACCATCAGGAAAGTAGAGAGACTGTCGCACAGCGATATCCACTGGAGAAACATTATCAATGGTATACCTAGTAGACATCAAAGGAATTCCACATGATTAATTGATAAAACTTTCATAGAAGCATGGAGAATACACAGCGACACTAAAAACACTAGTGTCATAAGCCCAGCATGGAGGGTTAAGGTGAATTAGTTTTAAGTATAATCGTTGAACAGGTCAAATAGCTAATGATAGTATTGTATGTAATCAACAAAAACAAAGCTCAACTGCTTATACATGCCAACAAGTATCATGAGAATTAAACGGTTCGAGTATAATCGAATTGCAAGCATGCACACAAGTTAAATAGGTGGGCTTAAAATCTAGAAAGAAGTTGAGAACTTTACATTTTTGGATCCCGGCGGTCATGGAGATAGCGCTCGATAGCATGATCTGCTTCACGTAGGCTGTGAAATGGCTCACCAACATGAGGGTAAACATGATGATATCCCTCACGGTCAATCCTGATGTAGAAGTCAATTCCCCACTCAAACTGTACGCGGCGCCGAAAAGGTGGCCCTAGAGAAGGAGTAAGACGGCGCCCCAGTGGCTTCTGAGGGTACTGAGAGTGCGTCCAGACAGGTTGGGAAGGGGAGAGCCATGGTGGCTGCTGAGGCAACCAAGATGGTTGTTGCACAAAGGGCGGGTAAGCGGCAGCGACGGGCGTCGTAGTGCCAGGCATCAGGTTAGAGGGCCAGAAATCCTGTTGCAGTGTTTGCGTCGATGGTCCAGGTAGATGCTCCTTCTCCTCACACCTGAAACAGAGTAAGCAGCAGGGATGATGAGTACATGGACAGTTTCATCTATTAATCATATGAAATTACTTTGATGTCAAGTAGTAAGTAGGTATGAAGAACCAGCACCAGCACTGCTGGGGAACAAACACTGAACCAAAGCTTCCCTTTTTTCAGTGTTCTTTATAAAATTGTACTCCCTCCGTCAAAGTTGTACCAATATCAATATACTTATTTTGGGACGGAGGGAGTACCACGTAAGAAAATCTACTGACTGAAATACTAGTACGCTCTACCGGCAACTAAAAATCCCAAAGAACCCCACGTGCCTATACAAACAAAACAACTCGGATTCGGCTAGATCAGGTGACCTAAACAACCCAAAGTGATTTTGACGAGATGATGAAGTGGCCGCGGTGTTCATACCCTGGAGGCGGCGGCGGCGGCGGCAGCGGCTGACTGGGGGAGCAGTACTGAGGGAAGAATTCCGCGCCGCTCCCGTTCGGAACGAAGCGGCCGACCCTGGTCCCATCGCCCGGAACATAAACGAAGGGGAACTTGAGGCTACCGAGGACCGGTGGGTTCTCGGATGCGGAGTAGCGCCTCTGGTCACCGAGGGCCGCCGGATCCATGGTTGGGTGGGACGTGTGTACTGACGCCTCCGGCGACGAGGGTTTGCTGCGGGCTCCGGGTGCGAGACGAGAGGAAAAGAAAGCGTCTTGCCGCGTCTCCCTTTTGATCCCTCCTCTACTCTTCTCCTGCCACCGTTGGATGCGTTTCCTCAAGCCAGCATCTGGTCCGTTTGTTTTCCCTGCTTCCTCATTGGCCTCCCCGATCTCTTTTTTTTTCCTACTACAAAAGACCAAAATATATAAGTAAGATCTACTATTGCAAAGGTCCATAGGAAGTACCACAATGCACCCCAAATATAATGAAATTACTTTAAGGACCCTGCAATCACTATCTCCGGTCAAGCGAGCCGGCTTGACCTGACAGTCAATAAGTCTTCGCGAAAAA
>LR738713.1:1580181-1592638 GCA_902687465.1 Secale cereale | reverse complement strand
CCCCCCCCCCAAAAAATCTACGTTGAAGCTTCGTCGACTGCGCTACAATGGACGAACTCAAGCGGATCCAAGAATGAAAAAACAGCTCGAAGATGAATTGTCGACATCCGCCTAAAGTCTCTCTTGTAATCCTAATCTTGAGGTAGTTATAAACCTTGTCGGTAGAAAAAGAGTAGAGCCGTGGGGACTCACTGCAGGTTGCACACAGAAAAGCCGTCGACTCGAGGGGTATGCCCACTTAGAACCCTCTTTGGATGACCTGAGTCGAATCGCCAACACCGTTCTACTCCCACATCGGATGGGCCCGTCGCTGCAGCGTTTGGACTCCTCATGCAAGGGCCACCGACATGACATTTACCAATGTGGGGCTATTATGGCGTAGCCGTGCCACTTGATCCGCCAACTTGGCTATTCACAGAGTCTATGTGTACCACTTATTGGAGGAGTTGGTGAAAGGGGGTCCATTTATGCAAGCCCAAGGATGATCCTCAAGCGGCACATCGGAGAGATAGAACCATTCTTCCTGCCAGTTTTTGTTTGTCTCCTCCGGGGAACCGTCAAGGTCACCGGATCCGGCCACCACCCTGCAAATAACGTCTTCCCTGGAAAAAATGCATGTGCGTAGGATGTAATCCTAGTAGATGCATATATAGCGGGTGTCTTGTGGTGTGCGCGCGTGCGTGTGTTATGTGTCTGTTTGGGTCTATGACCTGTATCCGTGTAACTGAGCCCAAAAAATGGCTACGATGCAATATTATCGAGAATATTCATAATTTTCCATATATTGCAATATGACATGTCCTCAGAAGAAAGAGTGGTCTACAGATGGATCTGATGCCTAATGTGTCCCAAAATCGGGGTTATCAAAAATGGCTATCGAGTAAAATGCATGTGTAGTCCTTCAATTTGGTGATGATGTCCACAATGGTCCTCAAACTTAGAAACTGCATCAATACTGTTTCAAAAATTAACGAATCGGTCTTGCGATACATTTAACGTATGTATCATGTATGCCCCAATTTTATTTTATTTTTGCAAAAAAAGCCTCAGATTTATTTGATTGCATAAAGAAAACCCGAAGTTAGAGAAAGAAAAGCTAATTGTGATATGGAGGATCAGATCTAAGAGGCTAAGACTTTCAGTTTTGCTAAAGCACATCTAGATGTGCCATAATTATTGCACATCTAAGTCTTGTGTCATTGATCTTACGCAAGATTCATGTGGGTATTTTATTTTCTCATTATTCATTTTCTTTTTATGATTGATTAAGTCTCTCAAGCTCTGTTTTTTTAAAAAGTGGTCTGGGGTTCCTTTTTTTTATGCAGAGAAAAAACTACAGTTTTCTCAATACTACATTATTAAAACCACAGTTCTTAGGGGCAACCAAATAACTCATTATAAATAAAACTATGCTAATCTTAAAAACTGTAGCATTCTCAAAATACTTAGAAAATACTTTGCTATCAAACGGGGTCTTAAATGTGCAATAACTTGGGCACATCTAGATGTGTCCTAGACACACCCTTAAGTTTTATGGCAACTTTTCTTTCTTTCATTTCATTTTCTAAATGACAATAATAATATCAAGAAAAATGTCAACTTGAAAAAGAAATACAAAAGGAAACTTGTGCGGGTCTACGGGAGCGCCATATATAAAACCGTTTTGTTATAACTCATCTAGATGAGATATAATTTAGTCTCATCCACCTTTTATAGCCATTGGATGTGATGCTATAAGATGTGTGTGTGCTGATGTGGATTGTATGAGTATCTGTTCTTGTTTTCCAGGTGAATGAGACCAAATTATATCTCATCTAAATGAGTTGTAGGTACTCCCTATATAAAAATAGAGAAAATCGCTTGAATAGCTACATAGGAACAAAATACATATAATGATCTAGCTGATTAATTTCTGTCAAGCAACATATATATGGTCTGGTCGGTACCTTGTGTGGGTTAAGCAACCTGCGACCG
Source organism: Secale cereale (assembly GCA_902687465.1). Taxonomy (NCBI): domain Eukaryota; kingdom Viridiplantae; phylum Streptophyta; class Magnoliopsida; order Poales; family Poaceae; genus Secale; species Secale cereale. Next base: position 1,590,664 of record LR738713.1, on the reverse strand, counting down.
GGAAGTGTTAGGTTCGATACCCACCCGATGATACAACAACGATGCATGGAAGAAATACAAAGTCAAGGACGTCACCAAGTGTCATCGTCATCACTCCTCCACGAGACAACGACTCCGACTTTACCATTGACTTCCACCAACGAAGTCCTCGTCGCCGCAAACGCTGGAACCCATGCCAGCCCATGCCAAACAGTTGGCCACCGACGTAGGCGCCGGAAAACTCTGATTAAGAAGACCACCATAACATAGGAGAGGTGGGCAGAGTTGGTGCCAACTAACACCTCCTTGAAGACCACCGGCCACTTGTCATCGTCACTGCCTAGGCGCCTCCCAGGCAGCTCCGGCTCCACGACGGCACAGCGAGACCCAGAAGAGACATGACAAGCATGCCGGGTAAGAACTGACAACCAAAGCATTGTCACGACCTGCACCGCTAGCCATCATCATCGTTGGCAAACTGGACACCACACCGCCACAGTGCCGATGGGCACCTGCCGGCTGTAGAGTCGTTTTTTTAAAGCTCGGACTGCAGAGTCGTGAGTGTCTAGCACATGGAGAGCGCGAACTGGAACAAGGCTCTTCACTCGAAGAGCTGGATCCGAGGGTGTGCAGGGGGTGGACTCCATGCCGACGCCCACGGACGCCGTCGACTGGCCAAAGCCAGGCAAACTTTCGCTCGGAGCACCGCCCAACATCACAACCCCACGCACTGCACCTCCACTAGCCCGCACACCACTGCACCAGCAGCACTGGAGGACCACCACAAACCACCTCACCGTCGACCAAATTCAGTAGGCCAGATCCGGTGAGCCCAACCGGATCCGGCAGTCACCTGCAGCTGCCCCGTCAAGGTCCAGCCGCTGGCGCATCGACGCGCCGCCGGGCGCGCAGCACCCAGCAGGAAGCCAGGCGGCCTACCCCCTGCCCCAACCAACAAGCGCAGACGGAGAGGCCGGACGATGCAGCCGTGGCGCGCCCCAGGGAAGCCGTCGAGCCGGACCAGGGGAGTCGCCGGCCGTCGGGAAGCAGGACGAGAAGGACCATAGCCACCCACACGAGATGATCACACGGGAACGTGAGGAACTCCTCGCCGCCGCTGTCCGCCGCGCGGGCTTAGCCCGCCGGCCTCCTTCGGCGGTGTCGAGGGGGGAGAAAATAATAATGGTATAAAGAGACATCCCATGGGTGCCTGGCAGAAAGAAATATTTAAAGAGTCATGTCCTAAGGTCACCTCGCCCCGTGGGTTCCTGGCGAAAATAATAATGGTATAAAGAGACATGTCCTAAGATCACTTCACCGAAAAGAAATATTTAAAGTGACATGTCCTAAGACTAGGGTACCACATACCATGCAGGGAAATTTGGGTCCATGTGTGTAGATACACCCAATATGGAAAAGAAATTAGTAATTAAATAAAAAGTTGAAAATTTTGAAAATATTTTTGATATAAAATTGACCTTTCATTCTACTCGTAAGAAAAATTCCAGAAAAAAGGAAAAATAAATGTTGACTTCTTTTCAGAAAAAAAAAACAGTCAAAATAGTGTGAACAGTGATTTATACTAGAGAATATATTTTTATTTTCCAGAAGTCAACGCTGGGTTTTTGTTCGTGAAACTTTATATACTAGTGCAAAATAAAGTCAAGTTTATTCAAGAAAATTTCTAAACATTTTTTTCTTTTTTGATATTTATTATTCAGTTTTGCTAGAACTCATCTAGATGAGATATAATTTGGTCTCATTCATGTTTTATAGCCATTAGATGTGAACAGATTATTATTCTCATATAAGATGTACGTACGTACAAGCAGGAACCAACGAGTATTTCTCCACATACTACTCGGCTGCCTCTTCCCTTCCTCTGTACGACCAAATGAGCATCATCAGGGAGTCATATGTGCTCTTCAAATCTCCCCCTGATACCAAACAAAGCACATATCCTGGCCCAACCTCTCTAAGAAAACTAACATTTCCTGGCCATGCCATTCGAGACCCCAGCATCATCAACCTGAGTCCCACCCTTCAAAAAAAAATATTTCAAGTAATGTTAGAACATACTACATATATTTTTTCGCTTCGAAGAACATACAATTTTGTAGGTTCTGTTGTTCAAATTTACGATCTTTTGTGTGTAAATTCCCGTAAACAATACTATCAAAGGCACATCACACATGGCAACTTTATTGCAAACTTGCACGTGCGTTCATTCGTGTACATACCGCTGGGAATACATGACACGTCTGAGCATGTACTACGTACTACTCGTATATGTGTAGGTTATATGTTTATTACGTTCTGCCGCTAGCTCATGTATCATGGGCAGAAGACGATGTGGATCCGGCTGCCGGCGGCGGTGCAGGTGTGCTGGTAGTACTTGACGTACGGGTACGCGTCGTGGCACCCGTCCTCCCTGCACCGGAGCGCGTCGCCGGAGCTGCACGTCAGGTCCAGCGCCAGGTTGAACCCCTTGTACGTCGTGATGCCGTAGTTGTACAAGCCTCCGTAGGCGCCAACCTCGGCCGTGGTCACCGGCGCCGCAGGGTCCGTGCTCCCGCACCGCAGCCCGCTGCCGCAGTCGGCCGTCCGGCACCGCCCCCTGCCTGCCGCGTCGAAGGAGCAGCCCGTGCGCCCCCATATGGACGCGGCGCCGTGGACGATCGGCGACTCGTCGAGGGTCCAGTTGGCCCCTGGGTGAAGCTCGGTGCCGAGGCCTGCCGGGGCGACCGCCGGCCACACCGTGAAGGAGCACCGGTTGGTGATGGTGAGCGCGGTCGGCGTCGACGTCGCGCTGGCCCCCGCGGAGAGGGCCAGGACGAGGACGAGGAGGAGGACCGGAGTGGCGCTCGTGCTTCCTTCCATTTTGTGTAAATGTCGCATTTTGGTGAGTGGTTGTTGCTGGGAGACTTGGAGTTGGTTATATAGTGTTGGACATGTCCATCTCACCCAGCCGGCCAGCTACTTCGGAGAACGTTCATTCAATTCTAGGCTACATGGCTACCTACCTGGACGACCTTTGTCGGTCCGCGTGCCAAGATTTGCCGCTCTTTCTCCTTGTCTTTCAGTGAAGATAATGCTTACGGTGCGTAGTGGTGCCACAAGACTCCATAGATTGCATACGAGTGCACCCATCCATCGGATATACAAGGGCCAACGAAAGAAGACGCTTATCTCCACGTCCCAAAAATACGGGCGACCTGAGAGAACGGTGGAGTAAATCAAGGACGGCGACGCACCGATATGGTAGAGTAAATCAAGTTCTTTCTAGAGAGCATCCAGACGTGACTTCCTCAAGAGCATTTCGAGCGGATCATCAATAATAATAATAATAACTGCTTGTATAGGTTGAGTTAGCTCAAAAAATTGCTCTCCTCCGGCGTGATCAAGCTCCGGCCGACACCCCGCCTCGCCGCTGACGACCAGCGCGCCGCTGCCTTCCTACCTGACCGTCAATCGTCGCATCAGGCCGCGGCCTCACACACACTGCTCGCGCACCCCGTGTCTTTCAGGCTCCCTGTTCGGTTGTGCCTGCCGACGTGTTTTGTCGATGCACATAGCCACTTTCTGATTCCATATGTGGTCCTATATTTGCCGGAGGGAAGACCGGGAATCCATAGTCAACTTTTGGAAGATGATCGCTCGGGGTTTGTTCAACCTATTTGGGTGACATCCTAATAATAAGTTATGCGAGGCAGCAGGACTCATATTTTCTTCTTTGTGATCGGTAATCTCCTAGCTTGTTGTCCTTCTTGCTTTATTTTGATTTTCAGGTTTGCTGGATACTTATAAACCATACAATTATTAATTGGGAATTGTGTGCATCGATCGATCCAGAGACCCGGGTTGTTACCCTCTTTTTTTTTTAAAAAAAAATCGAGCCCTACAACTGCCATCTATGTCGAATGTTGCGTGCTAGTACTACTAATCAAAATGTGCAACTTGTTGATGAAAAAAGTGTCCATATCACTCACTCAAGAATGTAACGTTGTGAAGTTCTAATAAAATAACAATCGACAATGAACTAGAGATTCCGAATAAACCAACAGGAAACTTCGTGAGTGTAGGCCATTGTGCCCGCTCCACCGTCGGCGCGTCGCCGTTGATACCACCCGGGCCTCGATGGACACGAGTAATTTACGGCGCCAAGATAAACTTTTCTTTCTTTCTTTGCCCGATACTTATCTGATGGACTTGTGTGGCACTACAGACGGTGGGAATAGTTATCGATCTTCAACGGATGAAAGGGAAACGCGGCCAATCTTGGCAACATTGGCGTCCGAAGTAGATAGGTGCGTAGTAGCCAAATCTTGGCGCCATCTTTGATTTCAATACTCCCACCTAATTGTTTTCTTTGTTGGAATCCCTGCGCCCTCTGGATTCTTGTTTGCAGAATGGTACAAGAATGATTTAAAAAAAAACCAAAAATGGCATGTATTCAGACGTGTCATGTATTCCCAGCGGTACGTACACCGGTACACGTATGAACGCTCGTGCACGTAGGAACGCCCGGCGCAAAACGAATTGGCGCGCATGCATGCATTATCCTTCTCGGCGATGCGATACCCACCCATCATACCACGACGCGCAACACCTTTTCTTCCTCCGTCTTCGTCTGTTCTCAAGCCCATCTCAAATCAAATCGATCTTCCTCCTCTCCTCGGCTCGCCGGCCGCCGTCAGCCATGGACTCCGATCAGGTCCCTACAACTCTGCCGGCGTTTCTCTTCTCCGGCCCAGCCTCGCCGTCAATTCTACCTGCCTTAAGAGCATCTCCAGCCGTTCGGTCCCCCAGGGACGCCCAAATAGCGCCGTCTGGGGGTGATCCGGCAAAAACCGCGCCTTGGGGTTATTTTCCCTCCGGTCGCCGACCCCCCACGGGGTTGACCCGGCGAAACCACGCCTCGGGCCCGCTGGTCGACGTCCCATTGCCCCTATCACACCCCTCGCTCGCCTCCTTCCTCGGCGACGCCGCCCGCATCTTGAAAATGATACATAGATACTTGATAATGATACATAAATAGTTCTTCATAGCAAATCCTAGTAAAATAAAAGATCAACTACTCGTCGTTTTCCGGCTCTGACTCGGTAATGTCCTCCTCCGACGTCTGCAAGTAGGCGTCAGCATACCGCTCGTCCTTGGAATCCCAGGACGACACTTCTCCTAGCTTCATGTTCAGTTGAGCGGCCTGCTTCTGCGCACGCTTGTTCTCCCGATAGACGGCTCGCTCCTTCCTCCTCGCCTCCCTCTCCGTCCTCCGTTGCTTGTAAAACTGGTGGTCGTCGATGATGTCCTGCGGGAAGAGTTCGCGCCACTCCGCCATGGCTTCCACGTCCATCTCCGCGATGGCTAGGCGACGCTGCCGCCTCCGGTTGTCACGACGATCCTCGTCGGTGAAAAGCCGCGGGCAGGGCGGCGTCTGCGTGGCCGCCGGGCATACGCGTGGCGCCGCCCTTGAGGCATCAATGGATGCTGACCGGCGCGGCAGCACGCCGCGGCTTTGGCATTGATTCCCCTCATGGAAACTGAGGCGATGAGGACGACGATGCGACGAGGCTAGAGGAGTGGAAGGCGTGTAGATTGGTGGGAGAAAGGGAGAAGGCTAGAGGAGAAGAAGGCGTGTAGATTGATGGGAGAAAGGGAGAAATGAAGGGAAGTACATAATTACCAACATGAGGCTGAATCACATCTAAAGGGACTCATTTAACCTTATGCGTCATGGTACCTGAGCCAAACGGCGAGCTGACGAGCAATTGGCCCCGCTTCCCCTTGCTCCCCGCGTGTGGTATTCTCCGCTCCACTCTTCCCCTCTCCACCCCGCGGCCGCAACGCTCCACCGATCGCCCCCTCACGATCGAACACACGCATGCACCATGGCCTCCTCCTCCTCCTCCGCGGCGTTCAGTAACGACGGGCAGCCGGTCAGCAGAGGCGTGATCGCTGCGCATGTGCACACTGAGTGGGTCGCCTCGATGCACACGTATTACCCGTCCGCCAGGCATCCATACACCGCGTGGCCGGTGCAGTCATATGTGCGGGTACACGATCCTCCTCTCTTAGAGTCACTCCGAGGTACTTCCTCCGTTCAGATTTACTCGTCGTGGTTTTAGTTCAAATTTGAACTAAAACCACGACAAATAAATCAAAATAGAGGGAGTAGTAGACTCGCGACATGGGGTTACTAGTGGTGCGCCTTTGAGTTATGATAAGTTTTTATTTTCCTCCTTGGCGGGACGCAACAGCGACCAGATGGCGGCTCGGTCAGGTGCCGTATATGCACAAGTTTTCCATGTAACACCAACCTACCGTGTTGTACTACACACAAGCGCACGCCTCAATGGCCGGGGTAAACGCCGCGCTCCCCTTCCTTGTATATTTTATGGCGAAATTGGATCCAGCCGTAGGTGTTCGTGTGTGTGTGGCGTTATGCTTTGTCTAGTACTGTCAAAGTATTGAAGATATCCACGACTTCATACTTAGCTGGAGCTTCTTTGGTGGCGGTCGCGTGGGCCACTTTCGGTGCCGAGGCAGCCGGCCCCCGCGGAGGTGGTACGTCGTCGTGTCAGGAAGGAGGACAAGCACGTTTGTCGCTACATGATTGCGTTGGACGTATGTTCTTTAATACTTGGAAGGTTCTTCAGGGATCTCATCCAAGCTATGATCCTGTAATGGTTTCTTCTTTTTGGGTGTCCACCGCCCGCGCATCAGGTTCGATAATATTCGATCTTTATTAGCTAGCTAGTGATGTATTCGAGACAATGTATTCGAGATTATTTTATTCGATAATATTCGAGACGATATATTCTAGATTATATTTGATGATGCATATTATCCGGATTATTCGAGATGTATATATTAGTGATATTATTCCTTATTGATTGCATGCATGCATTCTAATTGATTTATCTTTCTTCTGAATTAGTTAAATAAAACCTATGGACAAAACCGGCAGAGAGGGAGAAGAGGCTATGTTTGACATCATACGCTCCCCAGAATGAGAACGGCTCGCAATATTTGAACAATACCGGTGAGGGTATGATATTTGATGAAGACGAATGAATAGATGAAGTCCAGAACAATGATGACGAAGAAAATGTTGTTTCTGAAATAACAAAGATTGGTGATGTCTATTTATATAAGGCATCTGGTGATTATCACATGTTTTAATTAATTTGCATGTATATTAATGAATTGATCTTTTTTCTTTTTTAGCCCTCCGGATCGTGCAAATCTTCTACAAGCAGGGCAGTACGAGGCCCGGCCAATAAGTTGCAGGATGACGTAAAGTACAACATCGATGCCATCAAACCAAGTGGCGAACCGCTTGGACGTAGGAAGAATGCGGACACGTTTATTCATCAATGCGGAGTTATTGTCAGGAACCAAATCAAGATCTCCGTTTAAGAATGGAATAAACCAACAAAAGGAGATGAAGGAGCTACTTTTGTCTCCGATATAGAAAAAAAATTGCTTTGGGAATCACTCATGTCACATTTCACCCTACCAGATCAATTGACAGATGCACAAGTGGAGAGCATCAGGAAGAGTGCTCTTAAGAAGATGGCGATGGCATTCAACAACCACAAGAAAACAATATGGGCCAAGTCCGGCACCGTGTGAGCCGACTCCTCCTACTCCAAGTCCGGCACCGCGTCAGCCCACTCCTCCTCCAAGTCAGGCACCGCGTCAGCCGTCTCCGCCGCCTCAACGGGCTCCGTCGGCTCAACAACAGCGGAAGAGAGGCGCCGCAACTACGACTAGCAGTACAAAAGGAGGCAAGAAATTCAAATATGGTCCAATCCTCAAGCCTCTTCTGAAGTTGCCTTACCACTTGACAGAAGAGGAAAACAAAGCCGAAGTGGTGGCCCATTTTGCACCGAAACCGCCCCTGCCGCCAAAGGAGAAAGTAGCAGACGAAGTCGTGAAACACTTTATTGATAATGCTCAACCGGCTTTGAAGCATAGGGACTCGGACTATGAGCGCTCTATAAAGAAGTCCTTTCATGCACAAAAAAGAAGGAGTCGAGTTCGAGCTCGAGCCAAGCAATTGGTAAAAAAGCGGGAAAACTGTTCCCCAACTGGGAGAACAGGCAGTGCAATCGACCCCCCCCCCCCGCCCGCTCATTGTTCCAACACATGTGAGTACCATCGATCAGCTGGTAATAACCGACGGTCATAGAAGGCAAGCTAAAGAGGCTGGTATCACTGTTGAACGACTCCTAGAGATCGATCAAGTCCCCTGGTTTACAGAGGAGAAACTACAATGGAAATATGTCTGAGAGAAGTAAAGACCAATCGAGAGTCTCTCATGGCGAAAGTCAAGGCAGAGCATTACTACCATGAATAAGATTTGTGGGTTGAGTTTCAAGAAATGTTTCAGTTATTCAATCAAGACGCACTCGACAAATTTATCATTAGTTGCTATTGTCTATAAGTGATTTCTTTAAGTAATTTAAGACTCTAGCTAGCTGCAGTGCTCGTTCATTACCTGTAATTATCCTCACTATATTCTTTTCTGTGGTCTTATGTAGAATGAAGATGTATGAAATGAAAAGAGTTGGACGCTATAGCATTGGGTTCATTGACCCAAATACCATTAATCAAGAAACATGGTCACAAGAATGGACGAGAAAAGACACAGAGAATAGCTTGCTAGAGTTCTTGAAGAAACTAAATTCTGACCAGAAATACTACTTTCTTACAACTTCGGGTGAGTGTTACTATATCTTGTACTACAAATTCTATTTTTGCTTACTATATGTTAATAACTGTAGTTGATAAGTTAGGACATGCCCGCTTAATTATGCAAACGTGTGCGCATCCAGTTTCCACTAGATCTTGTTAAACATTCAAGTTGACGAGGGAACAACTCAAGTATTGGACTCAGTACTTCAAGATGCTAATGAATACTCAATAGTGAGGGGGATGGTCGACATGTAATTTGAATAATTATCGCACTATGTCGGCCTCTTTAGTTCATTTCCTGATATCAACTAATTAATAATTCATTTATTCATTTTCTTTGCCGCCGTGCACGGCTTGGAAAAAGTTCATCAACAAAGAGGTTGATGGTGAATGGAAACAACAGCTGAAATGGGTGCGACCCAAGGTAATTAAGTACTACTAGCTACGTATGCGCTTCTCTTTAATTCTACTTTGATCAATACCATTATCATGCTTGATTTAATTATTACCTGATTGAATTCTATTCTCGTAAAGACACTGAGGCAGGCGGAGGGGACTAATTTATGTGCATACTACGTTTGCGAGAATATTCGCATGATGACGTCTGAAAAGTTCAGAAGTGATAGGGTACGTTTGCCAGAACACGATTCACAATTCTTTTTACCATGATCTAATATATATACACACAACTAATATATTCATATTAATCACACTCTTTAATAAAATTGATAGAGATGCGGGATCAGATCCTACCAACGGATCACGTACGAGCAATTTAAGAGGAAATAGCGGGATTTTTGCATGACCGGGTCATAGATCCCAAGGGAGAATATCATTACAAGATGTAATGCCTCCATGTAAGGATCTGCAAATTGTAGGAGAAATTGTATATATATGTGTATGTGAACGGTCGTGCAAGCAATTCTATTTATATTTATGCATAACGTGTACAATATGTAGTAGCGTAAAATATGTTTGAAATAAAAAATAATTAAATGGAAAACAAAAACTTAAAAAGAAAAATAAATCATAAACCCCTAAACATATTAGTCCTGGTTGGTGTAACCAACCAGGACTAAAGGCCCTCAGCCCCCCGGCGCGGATTCGTGCCACGTGGTGGGCTTTTGGTCTCGGTTCATGACGAACCGACACTAAAGGAGGGGGGGGGGGGCTTTAGTCCCCCACCCTTTAGTGCCGGTTCAACCGGCACTAAAGGTCCTTACGAACCGAGACTACAACCCGACTCTGCACTAGTGTTTACATAGCTGATTTGTTTGTGTGGTTTGTTTTTATTTTTTATATGATGTTTGTTGTACTTAGGCTTTTGCACAAAGAAAGTTAGGTTGTGCTTGCTTCTAAATGGTAAGCCCGTCTAACAAATAATTATTGTTCTTTCTCATATGAATATCTCGAAAATTTCTGAAAAGCCTTCTAAATCATGTCATCATCAGCAACATGTGATGAAGGAAAAGATAACCAGCTTCTTCACGATGGCTTTCTCCTTTGCACACTCTAGCTTTACAGTCTTGTTGTGTATAAAAGCAGGAAATGCTCGGATTACAGTGCATCCATGTTTGTCTGCATTCCATTCACACATCCATATGAAGCAAGAGAATATATTATGTGTCAAAATTGTCCTGGTTGTCCATTGCCACGAATGAATGCTAACACGCCAGGAGAAACTTTCAACATATGGGTGGTCTAACAAGAGGGCAATTTGTAACGTACATATATTTCTGGTTCCTAACTTTTGAAGTTTTTATCATTTTCTTTTGCTTTTTACAAAACTGAAAAGGCGAGGGGG
>LR738713.1:1564464-1580129 GCA_902687465.1 Secale cereale | reverse complement strand
ATTGCACCATTAATACCGGTTCGTGGCACGAACCGGTACTAAAGGTCTCAACCCCATTAATATTGGTTCGTGGCACGAACCGGTTATAAAGGTTAGACCTTTAGAACCGGTTCGTGCCACGAACCGGTACTAATGGGCATCGCACCCTTTAGTACCGGTTCGTGGCACCAAACGGGACTAAAGGTCCCATTTGAACCGGGAGTAATGCTCGAACCGGGACTAATGCTCACATTAGTTCCGGTTCGTAATGCAACCGGGATTAATGCTCTTTTCTGACCGAACCAAAGCCCTGTTTTCTACTAGTGCTAGTGAAAACTATGGCCCTACTTTAATCATATTATAAAAAAATTGGCTTGCTACAATTTTATACTTTTTATTTTACTTTTGTTTTTTTATCTATCTAACACTATCAAAATTAATCCTTGCAACTAACGAGTTCAAGGGGATTGACAAACCTATTGCCCGTGTTGGGTGCAAGTGTTTGCTTTTGTGTGTGTAGGTACGGACGACGAGCATTTACATGGTTCTTCTAATGGTTCGATAACCTTCGTTATCACTGAGGGAAATAATTATCCGCTACTATATTGCTTCACCCTTCCTCTTCGGGAAAAATCCCAACATCCATCCTTTTCGGGTAATATCCAAACGCAGCTCACAAGTAGCAATGATAACCATAAACTACTAGGAAAAACCATAGTAGTAGCGCGGCGTTTTTCCCTAGTAGTAGCGTGGGTACCCGCGGTACTACTAGGCACTACAACTAAACTTTAGCAGTAGCGCTGGTCTTCCCGCGCTACTACTAAGTATGATTGCAGTAGCATGCTTATGCACCAGCGCTACTGCTAAGTAGTAGCAGTGTTGTCTCTTACCAGCGCTACTACTATTCATCTCTATTTTATTTATTTTATTTTATGTTGTATTTACACATCGTTAAACAAATTTTGATATAGTAGTAATTAAGGGATTGTTACATCATCAGGATCATGTTGAGTCATTACATCATTAGGTGGAAAATACACAGATTAGATTCATGTGATCAAAAGTTGGATTAGTAGGAGGACTAACCACATGAATATGATCCGTGTTTCTTCTACCCGATAATATAATAACTCAACATGATCATAATAACTCATCATCGTATTCATATAAGAACTCATACATCAACGTCATTATAATAATAACTCATCATCATAGTCATATAGGAAGTAGCAACTAGCTCATCATTTTAGCTCAAGGTAGCACATAACTCATCATCATCATCATGATAATAACTCATCATCATAGTCATATAAGAACTAGCTCATCATTCTAGCACAATGTGTAGCACATAACTCATCACCATCATCATAATAACAACTCATCATCACAGTCATATAATAACAAGCTCATCATTAATTCTAGCATAATGTAGCACGTAACTACCTAAGATCTGCTACTCTCTCGAAGGTAAGATAGCACAAAACAGGTAAACACATGAATCTCCATTATGGATAATACAGGTAAACATGTCTCCCATTTGTGGGTTGCGCTTGATGTTGCCCCTGAGTAGTTCCATGCGATCATTCATAACTTTTTTCTAGTCTTTGATTATGAGGATGTCATCAAATCATGTATGCACTGACGTGACATGTAGGCCCCCTTGGTCGTCAGCTAATAATGTTCATTTCACCTTTCATTTCCATTAGACGAGGCACACAATCCGCCGGGAGGTTCTTTTGCAGAACTTCATAATAACATACTTAGCAAAATGTAGTTTAGCTTCACAAGAATGTATGCAAAAGATGCACTGGTAACATAATAGGAAAAATCTTACCATGATATCTCGATGAATATTAGCGTAGTTCAACACATGCACTAATGGCACGTATTGATCATAACTTGGAGAAATATTACGACTTGTCTTAAAATACTCAACATTTTTAATCCATGAAACAAAATTATTTATCTTGTCTACTACTTTAAGTACATTTATTGAAGATTGAAAATAAGTTGTCAATGAAATAAATTTTTAACTACTTTTAAATAAATAATATAAATTACTTAATAAATATGTTTGAGAAACTCACATAGAGGTAGAAGTGGAAGCGTATCAACCTCGACTCAAATGTTGATATTATCTTCGATGTCATCTTTGGGACCAAGATCGAAGGTCACATGCATACCCTCCTGAAAACCACACCTTGCATAGTGCGGCCCAATTCGAGAAACACAAATGGGAGTAGGTCATCACGTTGTATAGCTTTACAGTAAAGCGTAACCATGTTGGGTCCGAAGGTGAACTTTCTTTGTCTTCATATTCTCATGATCTCAGAAATCCAGCTTCTCCAAGACATAACGTCTCACATGGCAAGGGATGCACTAGTCGAATTGTTAAAAACGGAAATTACACATTGAAGAAGCAGAAGTCAGGCTTAATTACGAAAAAATACTTGTCGTCGTTGTGTACCGTACAAACATCGATGGCTCGTCGAGCTTAATACTGAAGCGCCGACCGTCTTCTAGATGACGCCTGTCACACAGACCCCGGTCGTCACTACAACAGTCGCACTTCGGAATCCAATCGTCGTCACACATTTCAAGGAAATTCAACACGCAGATCACTATTCAGCATGGGTTGACTTTGGTCCATCGAGTCTTCATTGATGCACTCTATCTCACATGGTGTATATGATGGGCACTCCCTCTCTGATATTGCGACCGTCGGTGATGGTCGCTCCTTCTTTGCCCCCGAGTGCATTTCACCAAAATGTCTAGCACGCGGGAAAGAAGGAGAAGCGACCCCCACGACAACAGTCAGGATTTTTCCTCTCTGTCATTTGCGACCGTCGACGATGGTAGCTCCCCCCTTCATTACAAAGTGCATTACACCAAAATGCCTGGCACCTTCGAATGAAGAAGTAGCTACCCCCGACGATAATAGTCGGGTTTCTTCTATCTCATATATGGACAAGGAGCCTCGACAGACAGAATGTCACCCCGTTACATATATGGAGCAGTGGCATGAAAAAGGGTCTGTTCTACTGGGATGTCGTTTAATTCCCGTTCGGCAAATCACAGGCACTCGATATTTCCCACTTTGTAGCACAAGTCATGTCAAAATTCTTGAAAAAAATCGGCATTACCTTTGCTAAATTAGGACATATCGAGCGCCAGAAATTTGCTGGAACGGAAATGAATCAACAGTCCGGGAAAACATAGGCCACTCTCAGAGGTGTTCTCTGCAAAATACATCCATGCATCTTTTTTTTCGGCATTTCTCAAAATCAATAATGAAACATAAGTGCATATAACAGAGAGGAGCCTCACGGATACTTTCTACAAAAAACTAGCTTCGTCACATTGTGACAACTACTCATCTACTACTATACTACATATATGAAACCATCTACATCATCATTGACATCAACGACATGTGGGGATTTGGCTGGTCTCACCTCGAAGTCAGAGGGGCTATAGGTAGATTTCCCTTTTTTTGTACAATAAATAGCCATTTGACCTGCGAAATGTGATTCCATTATTGCATGTTTTTCGCAATTGGCCGGCCCAAATAACTTTCGTTTTCTCCCTTAGTTTTTTTATGTGTCCATTTCATTTTCCCGAGATTACTATATTCCCTTATCTTTCTATTTATTCTATCAATTGTTTATTTTTTATTTTTAGGTAAAAGTTACATTAACATATATTTCCTCCCACAAAATAACTATTTGCAGCCACATGAATTTGTATACCCATGATTGTTTTGTAAGTAAAGATACATAGACATTTCTTTGGCGGCTGCTACGGATCAACCGACTGATTTCCTGGAGAAATCAGTCGGGTCCTGGACCGTTAGATCCGTCGCTCGCCATCCATTGGATTCAGTCAACGCCAACGTACAGGGTCGTCCTCCTCTCATCGCAGCCGCAACGGAGCGAACGAGGGTCGCCCTCCTCTCATCGCAGCCGCAACGGAGCGAACGAAGTTCCTCGCCGTGGGAAGCAGCGCCACCCGGCTCACCGCAGGAGTCGCGCAACCCCCTCCCCTCGCCGGCAGCGCGGTGATGCTCCATAGACGGCCGCCAACAACGTTTTCATTGCAGCGCCAACCCTGGCGCGGCAACGCTCCATCGGAGCACCCAACGCCGCCGGCAAGCGCGCTCCATTGCAGCGCCGAGCTCTGCATCGCAGCTCCGGGTTGTCGGCGAGCGCCGCATCGCAGCACCGATAGTCGCCGGTGAAGCTCCATTGCAACACCGACCGCTGGCATCGTAGCACCAACAGCCACCGATGAAGCTCCATTGCAGCACCGAGTGCTGCATGGCGGCACCGGCAGCCACCGTTGAAGCTCCACTACAGCACCACCGCACGACTCCCCGCCCATTGCAGCACCGCTGCGCGACACCCCATTGCAGCGCCGGTGATCCCCCATGCACCAGGGTCTACGGGCGGGCTTGCAGCGGGCATCGTCTCCTAGCTGGCCGCTACACCACACGGGTACTGCGCAGATCCACGACTGAAAAAGGAGATGGGTATGGGGGCAGCGGAGGAGCATCGGCCGGAGGAAGCACTGGATCTCACAGGTACGGGAAGAGCCGGGTCAACGATCCAGTTTGTGTGGCGCAGGCGCTCCTGCAGGGATAAGGACGAGGGTGAAGAAAGCGATGTGTGAGGCCCCACCGGGACGCGTGTCGCACATAAGGCCCCTCCCAATGCTCCACCTTGTACAGGTGCTAAGACTGCCATGTAGGCAAAAAGTCTGATGTGGCAAGGTAATTAAGAGGAGAGAGATGATTGTGGTGACCCCAGGAAGAAACAATGCTAAGCGCGAGAACCTAGGCAAAAGACTTAAATGGAAGAATCCCAGCAATGCATGAAGAACTTTAGTTGCAAAATCATTAAATGAAGCATGCTTAGCACCAACAAGTTAAGCACCTATGCATTGGGGGCTTTAGTTGCTAAAAAAATTAATGCGCTTAGCACCTCATGTTAGCACCAATGTATTGGAAGTAGACTAAGAGGAGGCTTACGCCGCGCTGTAATCAGCCGGCTGATTTTGAACGTTTTCCCATTTCTTTTCATAAACATGTACACGTTTTGAACATGAGATGCCCGTTTCATTTCTATGTTTCTAACATATGAACGTTTGACAACTCTTTTATTTTGGAAGACATGGACTTTTTCCATTTTTGAAATTATATTTGCAGCGTCTTAATTTATTTGAGACATGGCATATTTTCTGAAATTTAGATGAAAAATAAAAACACTTTGTGTTTTTGGGCCAAACCTGTGGCCGACCCCTGTGCTTCCTACGAGGGGCAATAGCCTATAGTCAATGCATTCACGTTTATCCGTAGAAAAAAGTTGAACAAATTTGCTTCAGTTTCATAAATTATTCGACAAGATTTTTTGGGGAACTACTTCATTCATTCATTCATTCATTCTAATTCTAGTTCCAGTACATATTTATTCATCAAACCAAATTCAGTTCCTAGCATGCATGAATATGCATGACGATGACGGATCTACGGGCAGAAGGTGACTTTGTAGTTTGTTCCGGCGGCGCAGGTGAATGTGCTGCTCTTGTCGTCGTAGGCGTAGCTGTAGGCGTCTGGGCAGAGCCCCTTGAAGAAACGCGAGTAGCTCGTCGGCCCGCAGGTCGCCGGTGTACTCGGCGCCGGGCAGCAGTACTGCGGGGTGCCGAACTTGCCGCAGGCACTCATGCAGCCCCCTTCCACCTTCAGATCCGACGGGCACTTTGCGTTGATGTCCGCGGCGCAGCTGACCGCGCGGCAGCTGCCGCCGACGGGGCCGAAGCTCATCGGCACGTTGAATCCGTCGACGAGGGAGATGTCGTAGAAGTCAGCATTGCTGCCTGTCCCGAGAGTGTACTCGGCGAGCGAGGCGGGTGGCTTCCCGCCGGCACGGCAGGCCAGCACGCCGCCGCAGTCTCCCGTGGTACAGGACCCCTTGCCGCTGGCGTCGAATTTGCAGCCCGTACGCGCCCAGATCCTGCCAGAATTTGTGCCGGCGGGCGGGTGGATTGTGGACAACTGGCCAGGTTCCAGCTTCGTCCCGCCTCCCACCGGGATGGCGGCTGGCCACACCGTGTAGGAGCACTTGTTCACCACCGTGATGGTGGCCGCGTCGGTTGCGGCGACGGCGAGGAGGAGGGCAAGGATGAATAGTGAAGATGCCATGGTTGGGTGTTTGATTGATGATGATGGTGGTGGTGGTGTGTGTAGGCAGTCACCGATGTGGACTGAAGGCCTATCTGACTGTATTTATATAGGCTAAAAATTGTAGCTCGATCCTCGATTGCTAAATATAGATAATTTGTAGGTATCTATATGTAAATGTGCAACGTCATGCACTTTGAATGCTCCCTCCAGTATAGCACTAATTAATTCATTCTATTAACGTTCACAAGTAGATAAGCACAGTTGTTCTATACATGGAAGAAGATGAGTTTGTAACGTCGAAGCATTAATTCCCGAAAAAGAAGGAACTTTGTAACTACGGCTGCTCTGTACTTGGAAGAAGTGAATAGCTCACCCCTCCCTGAAACCAGGGTAGCCTTTAATTAATGGTTACCAAGTCTGTTGTAACGTCCAACCAGATAAGCGTGCGTTGCATCTTAATATATACTAGTAAGCGTGCACGTGCAACGCACGTCTCAATCAATACATGTCAAATTTATGCGGGTACAACATTTTGAATACATACTCTAGTATGACCCATTCTATATAAACAAAAGGAGAAGTACAAACCCATAAATTCTCTTTTGACGATACTAAGCAGACCACAAAGAAATCATAAAAGTATAAAAAAATATCACAAATCAATGGCAACCGACTGGCTGGACAACTTCTCCATGGAGAATGTAAGGGCGTAGCCTATTTAGTCTATTGTATAGCAGGAAGAATCGGAATTTCTTTGCCCCATTCTTAGTTTATGTAAGCTTATCATGGAGTGGAACTATAGTTCAGACAGACGGTATCTATTGTGTATATAGTTGCAGAACATCTAGAAGCTAAAACCAGATCAATAAAGTGTTAGATTCATGGAAAGGAAATGGAGGGAGGGAATTTAACATTTTTATGACATGGATGGCATGCAAGCAACCCTTTCTCTACCATATGCTTAGTTCCGACAATATTAAACACTTGTTAAACATAGTCGAGATCTCCTTCCCTGGGATCATCTTTCTACACATAGTTGCGGTGACAAGTAGCGTTTAGTGTTTATTTTAGCACCTAAAATCAGTTTGTTGTTCTATTAAAAAAAGTAATGTGCATGTGCAATGCACGTCTTGTTAAAAATCAAAAACTAATAATATGCAAAGCATGTCTGAACTACAAACATACTCCCTCCGTCCGGAAATACTTGTCACCAAAATGGATAAAAGGGATTGTATCTAGATGTATTTTAGTTCTAGATACATCTCTTTTCATCCATTTTGATGATAAGTATTTTCGGACGGAGGGAGTACTTGTATGATTTTATATTCAAGTTACTATTTAGCAAACACATAATTCATCAAAGCACTGGAGTTAGTTTTTAGTTCTCTTGACAGAATGCACTGGAGATTTATTGGAAATGGCGCAGTACATTTCTATGCCATTCTTTGGTCGGCACTGGCATACAAGAGGAAAAAAATATCATTATTTTTGTGTTTACAAAGGACCAAAAATGGTTATATGATTTATTCTAATTGAAAATAACATAAATACTACCCCCCCCCCCTCCCTTAAATTTTTATAAGACATGTTTAGAGTCCATGATAGTGTCAAAAATGTCTTATACTATTAAGTTACAGAGGAAGTACTAAGTATGTCCAAACAATAACATTCCAGTGCATGAATATAGTAGTCACATTAACTTTTACAAATATTTGCATGTCAAATGTCAACAGTACATGCCTTACACAAATGTGAAATTCAGGGATCCACTCCTCGGCACCATAATATTATCTCCCTTATCGTGTTTCAAAAGTTAGAACAAAGTTCATTGGTTCTTTGGAAGTTCAAGAATGATGAATCTATAACAAAAATGAATGGACCATTGACATTTGCATCAGCTGCAATACATACTATTTAGGAGATAATTTACTGAATTAACATAGGTAAAACATGCTTGAAGAAAAGTTAGAATTTAAATCTGAAATATCTATTTCTCACCTCTTGAAGCCGTCCAGAAACATGATGCCACATAATTACAAGAGATAGAGCTCAAGCTTCTTCACCAGTAATGTGGAAAACACAACATAGTCTCACTGAAACAAGAGATCATATCAATACTTACAAGTCACTACATGGTCCTTGTGTACGTGGAGATGGTCAGCTGCACATATCAATGAATGAATTGCCAGAATATCAAATAAATTATACTTCAGTAAGCCTATAGGGATTGGAGAACGATGCACCTGAATAGATAGTTAAATTTACAACCATAATGACATATGTGAGCTATTCCATGAATTTTTGGCATACCTAGAGATATAGCTAAAATAAACATTACATGGATTCCTCCAATTTATAGAAACAGAGCTTCACTCTGCTCTTCAAACAATGTATCATGGGCTTAATTTGAAGTACCTTATACGCAGCAACAATGACAATGCTTATGGTAGATTAAATTTTTCTGGCAACCTGACTTGTCTTCCAGCAGAAAAGCGTTGCCCAATCTAGTATATAGGACAGACTACTTTTTTCTGAATTGGACTTCCACTTGTTGCTCCATTAGTGCTTTAATTTGTCAAGCTGCCTTTCCTCCAATCCTAGATAGCAGTAGAGACGGCGATGCCTAAACAAGTTGTGTGAAGAAAATAATCGTTATCAAATTCGAAGGAATATAATAATATGAATTTGTTCTAGTCAATCTGAGAAAATAGCACATGACCAAATAGTTCATGAAACCTAGCTGGAGTTGCAGGAACTAAAGTGACATGACTCTAAAAAAAGATCCGATGTATTGCCAAATGGGACATGTCAAGAACAGGACATGAAGCAAAAAAAGAGAGAGGCGGGAGAGCTCCAAGATGGCCTGAAACAAATCACGCACCTGGATTGGACAATGATGCATCATCCTACGCGCATGCAATTAGCACTTACCAGCAATCACATGATTCTAGTTCTTGGACTGGACGCTGCCAGATTCCGCAAACAGATTGCAAGTATCAGTTTCCATGCACCGCTTGCATACCTGCAACTCCAGTTTTCATGGTCAGATGCGTGGCATGAGTGAATGGTGCACCAGTTCTCAAGAATATAAGTAGATGAAATCAAGTGTCATTTATTTGATCAGTCCCTATCATGTTCATGCTACACAGACAGAAAATGCCATGACTGAATCTCAGTGCACAGTATCGTGCAACAGAATAATCTCAGAATAATCTTAGTCCATCATATAACTTCTATACATACAATATAAATTAATATAATCTCTATATACTTTCTGCTCTAGGTAACAGTAACCGTACGTGCATGCATGAACAGTAGAAAAGGGCAGGCGTGAAGTTAATTACGGCCTGACGGTAATAGCAGACATCCAATCGACTCTAGCTGGCTTCCCCTCATGCAAAATTAGATGGATCAGGAGAGAACAGAATGGCCTAGCCTACGGCCTGGCGAATCGAGCAAAACTTTCAGGGGACTTCGTCCAGATGCTCTCGGTGCCTGATGAACTAAAAGATACCTGGTCCAAAGAGTGGAGGCTAGATATGTAATCTTAGCCTATGTGTTTCTCAAAAAAAAATACGGCATGACGGCGGTCCTTCTCACCGGGAATCACACCCTCGTCATGGGGCGTGGGTGAGATACATCGGCGAAGAACATGTGGTGAAGAGGACCAGTCGGTTAGCCAAGTCTGTACCTATCATATGATGAAGAGGACATGTGGCACCACCGGTGGTCCGTGCTATGCCCAGGAATAGCGCCGGCGAATCAGTTGTGCATGGGCGGTTTCGAAAGAGGCGGCTGGGAGGGCGCGGCAGGGCTGCCTGGGAAGGTGGAATTAGACGGCGGCGGGGTAGATCCGGTCGTCACCGTCGTCGATCTGGTCGGGAGGAGGGCCGGCAGTCGCGAGGGAAGGTCCGAAGGACCTCTAGTCCATGGCCATGGCATCCTGCGGTGTGGGAGTAGAGAGAGGGAGAGAGATTAGTGAGGAGAGGAAGAGAGAAGGGAGGAGGAGGGCTCTGGGCGTGGCTGACCGGCAGAGAAGCTCGTCGGCGGTTCGGATGACCGCGGCGATTGGAGGCTAGGTCGGCTCGGGGCGGATTGCAGGGGGAGGGGGCGTCTTCTTGGGAGGGGGGGCACTTTTCGCGTGGATCGATCCGGAAATCTGGGTGCTGCCGCAGTGATCGGGGATCGGGGGCGTGGAGTGCTCGAACGATTGGCAGACCCGGCGTCTGCTTGGCAGAACATTTAATCTGAGACGTTGATCCGGATGGCAGACTATTGATGCAATATGAGCGGTAAGATATGGTTAAGTCGGTTTGATCAAAGGGTCCTGATTATCCTGTGTACAGTTTGTTGTGTGGCTTTAGATAAACTCATGTTTGCTCTTTTAATAGTAGTATAGATGGGAGTAGAAATTTGCTCACTAGCTCTCCGCCTCTTTGCAATTGTGGTACAAAGTAAGGGCTAGTTCTTTTGGGCGGCTTAAAAAATAAGCTGCCTCTCCCCAGCTTAAAAAATAAACCGCTCTCAAAATCTCGGTGAATGTGGGAGGCGGCTTATGAGAAAAACTAGGGAGGAGGTGGCTTATTTTTAAGCCGCCAAAAGAAATGGGCCTAAATGTGTGACGTAAATTTGTAATTGATGTAAAACATGTTGGAAGTAGAAAAGGTAATGTTCTTTAAAATGACGTATACCTATAACCAATGGGCCTTTGAGGTTTATCCAAAAGATAATATTAAATGCGTTTTAGGACTGATAATTTTATAATTACCGAATGTCTCCCGCTAAGAAATCACAGGACCACGTCAAATATGATATTAAAGAAACTTTGTGAAATATTATACTATGCACTTGCCAATTCTCATGGTCATTGTACCAAGTATAAAGAGTGTTGAAACCGGTTCAATATAAAATTTATTTTTTAGATAAAACACTCAATTAAATTGTTTTTAGTAGAACTTCTTACATGGTTGTGAAATTGTACCGAGGGAGCAGAGGGAACGTCTCCTCCAACTGAAGGAACTTCGCCGGAAGCCTGAAATAATCCAGGAATAATACGAGCACCAATGCCAACACTACCAGAAAAACGCCCGTTTATGACAAAAAATGGTGACAGTGGTCCAATTGGTCATAGATCTACGACCAAAGTTCACAAATAGGTCATCAAGAGTCAGCGAGGGTCCAAACTCCATAATATCATGACCATTGTGCCCATATGGTCATAATCTCATTGCATAAAATGGTCATTAAGCCCAGTAGCACTGCTTATGATCATATTCACTACTCATCATGACCATATTACAAGGTCGTAATCATGTGGGTGGAGGCGACTGGACGATACATCAACAATTTTGTCTATGTGGCATTCCTACTTGTCAATTGTGCCTATGTGTTCGGACTGCAAAGTCCAAGTGCGATAATGTATCCTAGTGGACTGATGGGACCAACATATCACATGCGTGCCAAATATAACGCAGTAAAGGGATTGTACTGGACAAATCTTGATGCAAATCAAATAGACAAAATAAGTTTATACATTATAACACAGTAAAGGGGTTATAAAGTAAATATTTTCTAGCTATTTCTTAAACTAATAAAATAGCTATTTCCCATGATTAATTTGATTTACTGGGTTGCCAAATATAAAAGATTAATTTATATTTATTTTCTTTTGGTCAGTCAATTTATTGTTATTTATTGGGTTACCAAAGATGTCATACACGTCCACGGTATTTTAGATTGATTTGGTTTATTGGGTTACTTTGGACGATGGGACGGTAGGGAGAAAAAGTGAGTAAAAGATGAAATCTTGGGTTCTTTTTAAATATTATGGAGAAGAGATAGGATAGATACACTCTTTTAATTTCTAAACCATTTAAATTTTCCGAGTATTCAAAATCTTTCATACTTTTCTAAAAAAAATGTGAGGTTTACCTAGCTAGATTATTCCATCCAAATAACGACACCCTTGAGCTCATCATCGGTGCGTGTGAGGGCGATGATGGGTTGAGGGACGCAATGAGACAGTGGTTCGCGGATTGGCCGACGCCTCCTCTTTTTGTTGTACATAAAGTTTGCGAGTGGTTAAAAATCAATTGGTAAATCATTTTTTGTCGTTTTCTCACTGTCCATCCGTCCATGGACCTCCCTTTCGAGTACCCAATTTATGATATTCGTCAAAACATTGTCAGGCATTTGACAAAAAAAAACATTCGACATGACTTTGCCAGTCCGACCTAGGCCGATGTATGTTTGCACTTTTTGTCCTTTGCCGTGTGTCACCGACAGTAGGCAAAATCATCAATTTTGGTAGTCTTGATACCCTGCTAATTCTGCATGCATATATTCAGTTTTAGGAAGATTTATATATCTTTTTATGGGTAGATCTACATTGTTTTTTTAGAAGAAGATTTATATTGTTTTTTTTAGACAACGTTGCGAATCTTTGTTAATTCGTCATAATGTTTACAGGGACCGATGATAGATTCGCGGGGTGTCCTAACCAAACATGGCGGCTACCATCGAGAGATGGAGCATGCTTCGCTAGGTTGTGAGCTTCATAATTAGAGCTCCTAAACTCATGAAAGTTGCAAAAATCAAAAACAGAAGAGCGTTCTATTATTTCATGTACAATTGCACCGTAACAAGCCAAGTTCTCCTTATGTATATCTTGTACCACCAGTTTGCAGTCCGAAGCAACTTGAATTCGTCTCAGATATAAATCCTCTGCCAAAGCAAGAGCTTCTCTAATGGCAAGTGTTTCGAGGCTCGGAGAGTCCACGATGTTCATGAAACAAAGAGCCGAAGCCCCCAAGAAAGTTCCATCTTGATCCCTGCAAATCACCGCAACTGACCCATACCCTTGCCTGGATATAACAGCATCAGCGTTCATCTTGGCGTTGTCTGGCAACGGAGCTACCCAACGAGATGATCTTTGCACCGTTGGAGCCGTCACCACTGGTGCTTCGGCATTAATAACCTGCAGCTCACCCAAAGAGCTGGATATGACATTATTAACCGAGTATGGAGATTGGAAGATATTCTCGTGAATAGCCTTCCGCCTAACTGCCCATAGCGCCCATAGGGTTACCACTAGGCGATCAAAGAGCTCTTCTTCAAAATTGCATGCAAAGCAAAAAGCCACTCCCTTGGGCTCTCCTTTCCACAATCAAGCATTTGTTCCACTAACTCATCAGGAGCCAGTGCCCAAACACTCGCCGCCATTGAGCATGAAATTAACGCATGCTTCCAAGTGTCAACTGCTCCACATAACAAGTAGGTATTTTCTGTCGCCATATGACAGTGCTTCAAAATTGTTCCCGTTGGTATCGACTGTCGCGCTAAACGCCACACAAACATCTTGAGCTTTGAGAGAACTTGTAGATGCCATATCATAGTCCATTTGCTGGTTTCGTTGTGATCATAAGAGGTTCCACCCTCCTCATGCAACCCTACTTATCGGCTATGCTTCGTTCGGAGTATCATGTGGTAAGCCGAACTCACACTAAATCTTCCTCGGGTCTCCTCATGCCAAGCCCAAAAGTCAGCCACTCGACGCGTGTATAATGGAATTCTGAGGATAGCCCCTGCATCAAAATGAGTAAATAATGTCCGGACCAAACCTTCATTCCAGCTCGCTGATGTAACATCAATTAATTCTGCCACTCTATCAGGAGGATTTGGAACAAGGGATGTGATTGTCCGCTTGAAACTATTCCTTGGGATCTAATTGTGATGCCATATATTCGTAGTTTCTTGGTCGCCTATTCTGCGTATGAACCCTTGAGCAAAAATATCGCGACCGTCCAAGATTGCCCGCCATATCTGGGACGGATGAGCTCCGTGTTCGGCATGTAGCAAAGAGCAATCCGGAAAATAAATTGCCTTGAGAATCCTTGCACTGAGAGATGCATTATCTGTTAAGGTACACCATGGCTGTCTTGCTAGAAGAGCAAGGTTGAAAATCTCCAAATCTCTGAAACCTAGTCCTCCGAAGTACTTTGGCATGGTTAAGATATCCCAAGCCAGCCAACTGGGTTTCCCCCATCCATGCTTAGAGCCCCAGAAAAACTATCACATGATAGAGGTAATACTTTCACACAGTCCTCGTGGTAATCTGAAGCAAGACATTGAATATATTGGAATTGATTGTGCTACAGATTTGTTCAAAACTTCCTTACCACCCGAAGAGAGTAGCTTCTCCATCCATCCTTTAATTGTTTTTCTAAAAATGTAAATTGGATCAGCCTCACCCGACGATGATGGGCAGCCCACCAAACCCACTAGGTTTCCCAGCTGGAAGTACACATGCATAAACTCCTCCCACATTCGTCTCCCTCTACTTCCTCTACCCCAGCCGCGACCTTCTTCCCTCCGGGCGCCTCGACTCCCTCTTCCAGTCCTTCCTCCGATAACCCTCCTCCTACGACTTCTCTTCCTGCCCCACCTCACGACTCCGGGCATGTCGACATATCCACCCCATCCCAGGACCCCAATCCCGCCGCCCCTCACCTCATATCTCGATTTCCTCACCCGAAGACTTCCTCCCCTTGCCCCATCGGCTCGGCTTGCAACTGCATACTGTCGCCATCGACTTCGATATGGCCTTCAAGATCCACGACAAGCTCCACATCGACCTCCCTCCCTCCCTTTTGCCTCTATTTTTTCTCGGTTGTTTCTAGCGTTTGTCTGTGTCAGCGCATAGGTAATAGCAGGAGGAGGTGCTGACCTAGAGCCGACGAAGTAGGAGATCATCACGAGGGAGTACATCATCATCCTCCACATGAGCCTCCCTCGACGACTCCTCTTACCCATGTCCCGCGCTTGTGGCTGCGCGCTGGGGCTGATTTCATGGTCTTTAGATCATCCTACGGTGGCAGTGTTGTTAATGGTTGCTGCTGTTGGTGGCTCTATTGGTATCCCGGGGCGCTGGCGGAAGCGTCTTGTTCAATTCAGGCGCAAGTAGGACATGTTGGGGAACGTTGCATGGGAAACAAAAATTTTTCCTACGCTCACCAAGATCAATCTAGGAGATGCATCTACGAGGGGAGAGTTGGATCCACATACCCTTGTAGATCGCTAAGCGGAAGCGTTCAAGAACGCGGTTGATGGAGTCGTACTCGCCGCGATTCAGATCGCCGAAGATCCTAGCACCGAAAGGACGGTGCCTCCGCGTTCTTCACACGTACAGCTCGGGGACGTCTCCTCCTTCTTGATCCAGCAAGGGGGAAGGAGAAGTTGACGGAGAATCCCAGCAGCACGACGGTGTGGTGGAGATGGTGGTGGAGGAATTCCAGCAGGGCTTCGCCAAGCACTGCGGGAAGGACGAAGATGTTTGTGGGAGAGGGAGGGCAGTGCCGAGGCACGAACGTGTGTGGCTGCCCTCCCTCTGCCTCTCTTTATATAGGGGGGAGAGAGGGGAGGGGGCGCCCTAGGGTTTACCCCTAGGGGCGGCGGCCAAGGGGAGATGGGAGGGGGCGGCGGCCCAGGGGTAGGGTTTCCCCCCCCCCCC
>LR738713.1:1491976-1564187 GCA_902687465.1 Secale cereale | reverse complement strand
CCCCAAGTGCCTTGCCCCCTACTCCAAAGGGTGCGGCTGCCCTAGGGGGGGCCACCCCCCCATGCGCAGGTGGAGAGGGCCCAAGGGGGGGGGCGCACAGCCCCATGAGGGCTGTTGCGTCTCCCACTTGTGGCCCATAGGGCCCATAACAATTACCGGGACCCCCGAAACCCCTTTCGGTCATCCGACGACTCCCCGATGCTCCCCGGAACACTTCCGGACTCCGATCACTCTCATCCTATATACCAATCTTCGTCTCCGGACCATTCCGGAGACCCTCGTCACGTCCGGGATCTCATCCGGGACTCCGAACAACCTTCGGTAACCATGCACTGTTCTCACTAACAACCCTAGCGTCACCGAACCTTAAGTGTGTAGACCCTGCGGGTTCGGAAACTATGCAGACATGACCGAGACACTCCCAGGTCAATAACCAATAGCGGGATCTGGATACCCATATTGGTTCCCACACGTTCCACGATGATCTCATCGGATGAACCACGATGTCAAGGATTCAGGCAATCCCGTATACAGTTCCCTTTGTCTCGTCGGTATGTTACTTGCCCGAGATTCGATCGTCGGTATCTCTATACCTAGTTCAATCTCGTTACCGGCAAGTCTCTTTACTCGTTCCGTAATACATAATCCCGTGACTAACTACTTAGTCACTTTGAGCTCATTGAGATGACGTATTACCGAGTGGGCCCGGAGATACCTCTCCGTCACACGGAGTGACAAATCCCAGTCTCGATCCATGTCAACTCAACAGACACCTTCGGAGATACCTGTAGAGTACCTTTATAGTCACCCAGTTACGTTGCGACGTTTGGCACACACAAGGCACTCCTACGGTGTCAGTGAGTTACATGATCTCATGGTCATAGGAACTTATACTTGACATGCAGAAAACTATAGCGATAACTGATACGATCAAAAGCTATGTTTAACGTTTGGGTCTCGTCCATCACATCATTCTCCTAATGATGTGATCCCGTTATCAAATGACAACTCATGTCTATGACCTGGAAACCGTGGTCATCATTGATCAACGAGCTAGTCCTGAAGAGGCTTACTAGGGACACAAAGTTTGTCTATTTATCCACACATGTATTTAAGTTTCCAATCAATACAATTATAGCATGGATAATAAACGATTATCATGAACAAGGAAATATAATAATAACTCTTTTATTATTGCCTCTAGGGCATATTTCCAACAGTCTCCCACTTGCACTAGAGTCAATAATCTAGCATTACAAGGTAATGAATCTAACACCCATAGAGTCTTGGTGTTGATCATGCTTAGCCCGTGGAAGAGGCTTAGTCAACGGATCTGCAACATTCAAATTCGTGTGTACTTTGCAAATGCTTATGTCCTCCTCCTTGACTGAATCGCGGATGGAATTGAAGCGTCGCTTTATGTGTTTGGTCCTCTTGTGAAACCTTGGTTCCTTGGCTAGAGCAATGGCACCAGTGTTGTCACAAAACAGAGTCATTGGGTTCAATGCACTAGGCACAACTCCAAGATCTGTCATGAACTCCTTCATCCAGACACCTTCCTTTGCCGCCTCCGAGGCAGCTATGTACTCCGCTTCGCATGTAGAATCGGCTACCACGCTTTGCTTGGAACTGCACCAGCTTACCGCTCCCCCGTTGAGAATATATACGTATCCGGTTTGAGACTTAGAGTCATCCGGATCAGTGTCAAAGCTTGCATCGACGTAACCCTTTACGACGAGCTCTTGATCACCTCCATAAACGAGAAACATCTCCTTAGTCCTTTTCAGGTACTTTAGGATATTCTTGACCGCTGTCCAGTGATCCATACCAGGATTACTTTGAAACCTTCCGGCCATACTTATGGCAAGGCTGACATCTGGCCTTGTGCACAGCATTGCATACATGATAGAGCCTATGGCTGAAGCATAGGGGACGACACTCATCTTTTCTCTATCTTCCGCAGTCACTGGGCATTGAGTCTTACTCAACTTTGTACCTTGCAATACCGGCAAGAACCCCTTCTTGGATTGATCCATTTTGAACTTCTTCAAAACTTTATCAAGGTATGTACTTTGTGAAAGTCCTATCAAGCGTCTCGATCTATCTCTATAGATCTTGATGCCCAATATGAAAGCAGCTTCACCGAGGTCCTTCATCGAAAAACTCTTGTTCAAATACCCCTTCACGCTATCCAAAAATTCTATATTGTTTCCAATTAACAATATGTCATCCACATATAATATTAGAAACGCTATAGAGCTCCCACTCACTTTCTTGTAAATACAAGCTTCTCCGTAAACTTGTACAAACCCAAACGCTTTGATCACCTCATCAAAGCGAAGATTCCAACTCCGAGACGCTTGCACCAGCCCATAAATGGAGTGGAACGCTGGAGTTTGCAAACTTTGTCAGCATTCTCTGGATCGACAAAACCTTCCGGTTGTATCATATACAACTCTTCCTTAAGAAAACCGTTAAGGAACGCCGTTTTGACATCCATCTGCCAAATTTCATAATCGAAATACGCAGCTATTGCTAACATGATTCGGACGGATTTAAGCATCGCTACGGGTGAGAAAGTCTCATCGTAGTCAACTCCTTGAACTTGTGAAAAACCCTTTGCCACAAGTCGAGCTTTATACACGGTGACATTGCCGTCAGCGTCCGTCTTCCTCTTAAAAATCCATTTATTCTGAATGGCCTTCCGCCCTTCAGGTAATACTTCCAAAGTCCATACTTTGTTTTCATACATGGATCCCATCTCGGATTTCATGGCCTCTAACCATTTGTCGGAATCTGGGCCCACCATCGCTTCTCCATAGCTCGTAGGTTCACTGTTGTCCAACAACATGACCTCCAAGACAGGGTTACCATACCACTCAGGTGCAGTGCGTACCCTTGTCGACCTACGAGGTTCGGTAGTAACTTGATCAGAAGCTTCTTGATCATCATCATTGGCTTCCTCTTCAACCGTTGTAGGCTCCACAAAAACATCTTTCTGTGCTGCGCTACTCTCTGGTTGAAGTAGAGGTTCAATAACCTCATCAAGTTCTACCTTCCTCCCACTCAATTCTTTCGAGAGAAACTCTTTCTCGAGAAAGGACCCGTTCTTAGCGACAAACACTTTGCCCTCGGATCTGAGATAGAAGGTGTACCCAACCGTCTCTTTTGGGTATCCTATGAAGACACATTTGTCCGCTTTGGGTTCGAGCTTTTCTGGCTGAAGCCTCTTGACATAAGCATCGCAACCCCAAACTTTGAGAAAAGACAACTTAGGTTTCTTACCAAACCATAGTTCATACGGTGTTGTCTCAACGGACTTAGATGGAGCCCTATTTAAAGTGAATGCAGCTGTCTCTAACGCATATCCCCAGAACGATAGTGGCAAATCGGCAAGAGACATCATAGAACGCACCATATCTAATAGGGTTCGATTACGACGTTCGGACACACCATTACGCTGTGGTGTTCCAGGTGGCGTCAACTGTGAAACAATTCCACATTTTCTTAAGTGATTGCCAAACTCATAACTCAGATACTCTCCCCCTCTACATCTTTTGGCATCAATGTTATGAACATGTGTATCATCACTATCGAGATTCAATAAGAATAAACCCCCTACTTCGGGTGCATGACCATAAAAGATATTACCCATATAAATAGAACAACCTTTATTCTCTGATTTAAATGAGTAACCGTCTCGCATTAAACAAGATCCAGATATAATGTTCATGCTCAACGCAGGCACTAAATAACAATTATTCAGGTTCATAATTAATCCCGATGGTAATCGAAGAGCGAGCGTGCCGACGGCGATCACATCAACCTTGGAACCATTTCCCACGCGCATCGTCACTTCGTCCTTCGCCAGCCTCCGTTTATTCCGTAGTTCCTGTTTAGAGTTGCAAATGTGAGCAACCGAACCGGTATCAAATACCCAGGCACTACAACGAGAGTTGGTAAGGTACACATCAATAACATGTATATCACATATACCTTGCTTGTTGTTGTTGTTGGCCCCCTTCTTGTCTGCCAGATACTTGGGGCAGTTCCGCTTCCAGTGGCCGTTCCCCTTGCAATAGAAACACTCAGTCTCTGGCTTGGGCCCAGCCTTGGGTTTCTTCACTGGATGAGCAACTGCCTTGCCACCCTTCTTAGAGTTACCCTTCTTGCCCTTGCCATTTTTCTTGAAACTGGTAGTTTTATTGACCATCAACACTTGATACTCCTTCTGGATGTCTGCCTCAGCGACTTTCAGCATTGAAAACAGCTCGGCGATGGATTTGTTCATCCCTTGCATGTTATACTGCTGCACGAAGCTCTTGTAGCTAGGTGGGAGTGACTGGAGAATTCTGTCAATGATAGCCTCCTACGGGAACACAAGTCCCAGATCAGCTATGCGGGTATAGTACCCAGACATCTTCAGTAAGTGCTCACTGACAGACGAATTCTCCTCCATCTTGCAAGCAAAGAATTTATCGGTGGTCTCATACCTCTCGATCTTGGCATTCTTTTCAAAGATGAACTTCAACTCCTGGAACATCTCATATGCTCCATGACGTTCAAAACGCCTTTGAAGTCCTCCTTCCAAGCTATACAACATGGCACACTGCACTACTGAGTAGTCATCCGAACGCGTCTGCCAGGCGTTCATAACGTCCACAGAGGCCGGAGCGGGGGGTTCACCTAGCGGTGCACTTAGGACATAAACCTTTTGGGCAGCTGTGAGGATGATCCTCAGATTGCGGAGCCAGTCCACAAAGTTGCTCCCATCATCTTTCAGCTTAGTTTTCTCTAGGAACGCATTAAAATTCAGGGGAGCTACTGCGCGAGCCATCTACAACAAAATATTTGCAAAGACATCTTAGACTATTGTTCATGATAAGTGAGTTTTAACTAATCAAATTACTTATAACTCCCACTCAAATTGACATCCCTCTGGTCATCCGAGCGTGACATGATCCAAATCCACCAACCCAAGTCCGATCATCACGTGAGATGAGGTGGTGTTAATGGTGAACATCTTCAAGTTGATCATATCTACTATATGACTCATGCTCGACCTTTCGGTCTTCCGTGTTCCGAGGCCATGTCTGTACATGCTAGGCTCGTCAAGTATAACCCGAGTGTTCTGCATGTGCAAAACTGGCTTGCACCCGTTGTATGCGAACGTAGAGTCTATCACACCCGATCATCACGTGGTGCTTCGAAACGACGAACCTTCGCAACGGCGCACACTCGGGGGGAACACAATTTTATCTTGAAATTTTAGTGAGGGATCATCTTATAATGCTACCGTCGTCCTAAGCAAAATAAGATGCATAAAAGGATTAACATCACATGCAAATCATAAGTGACATGATATGGCCATCAACTCGTGCTTTTGATCTCCATCTCCAAAGCACCGGCATGATCTCCATCGTCACCGGCGTAACACCATGATCCCCATCATCATGATCTCCATCATCGTGTCGCCATCGGGGTTGTCGCGCGCCCACCATGCTCTTACTACTATTGCTACCGTTTAGCGATAAAGTAAAGCATTACATAGCGCTTAATGATTGACACGCAGGTCATACAAAAATTAAAGACAACCCTATGGCTCCTGTCGGTTGCCGTATACATCGACATGCAAGTCGATATTAGATATTACAACATGATCATCTCATACATCAAATATATCTCATCATGTCATTGGCCATATCATATCACATACATACCCTGCAAAAACAAGTTAGACGTCCTCTAATTTGTTGTTGCATGTTTTACGTGGCTGCTATGGGTATCTAGCAAGAACGCTTCTTACCTACGCAAAGCCACAACGGTGATATTTAAGTTGCTATTTAACCTTCTACAAGGACCGCCTTTGTCTATTCCGATTCAACTAAGATAAGAGAGACAGACACCCGCCAGCCATCTTATGCAACAAAAGTCGCATGTCTGTCGATGGAACCGGTCTCATGTACGTGGACATGTAAAGTTGGTCCGGGCCGCTTCATCCCATAATACCGCTGAATCAAGAAAGACCAAGGAGGGAAGCAATCTAAACATCAACGCCCACAAACCCTTTTGTGTTCTACTCGTGAAAGCATCTACGCAAGAGCCTAGCTCTGATACCACTGTTGGGGAACGTTGCATGGGAAACAAAAAATTTTCCTACGCTCACCAAGATCAATCTAGGAGATGCATCTACGAGGGGAGAGTTGGATCCACATACCCTTGTAGATCGCTAAGCGGAAGCGTTCAAGAACGCGGTTGATGGAGTCGTACTCGCCGCGATTCAGATCGCCGAAGATCCTAGCACCGAAAGGACGGTGCCTCCGTGTTCTTCACACGTACAGCTCGGGGACGTCTCCTCCTTCTTGATCCAGCAAGGGGGAAGGAGAAGTTGACGGAGAATCCCAGCAGCACGACGGTGTGGTGGAGGAATTCCAGCAGGGCTTCGCCAAGCACTGCGGGAAGGACGAAGATGTTTGTGGGAGAGGGAGGGCAGTGCCGAGGCACGAACGTGTGTGGCTGCCCTCCCTCTGCCTCTCTTTATATAGGGGGGAGAGAGGGGAGGGGGCGCCCTAGGGTTTACCCCTAGGGGCGGCGGCCAAGGGGAGATGGGAGGGGGCGGCGGCCCAGGGGTAGGGTTTCCCCCCCCCCCCAAGTGCCTTGCCCCCTACTCCAAAGGGTGCGGCTGCCCTAGGGGGGCCACCCCCCCATGCGCAGGTGGAGAGAGCCCAAGGGGGGGCGCACAGCCCCATGAGGGCTGTTGCGTCTCCCACTTGTGGCCCATAGGGCCCATAACAATTACCGGGACCCCCCGAAACCCCTTTCGGTCATCCGACGACTCCCCGATGCTCCCCGGAACACTTCCGGACTCCGATCACTCTCATCCTATATACCAATCTTCGTCTCCGGACCATTCCGGAGACCCTCGTCACGTCCGGGATCTCATCCGGGACTCCGAACAACCTTCGGTAACCATGCACTGTTCTCACTAACAACCCTAGCGTCACCGAACCTTAAGTGTGTAGACCCTGCGGGTTCGGAAACTATGCAGACATGACCGAGACACTCCCAGGTCAATAACCAATAGCGGGATCTGGATACCCATATTGATTCCCACACGTTCCACGATGATCTCATCGGATGAACCACGATGTCAAGGATTCAGGCAATCCCGTATACAGTTCCCTTTGTCTCGTCGGTATGTTACTTGCCCGAGATTCGATCGTCGGTATCTCTATACCTAGTTCAATCTCGTTACCGGCAAGTCTCTTTACTCGTTCCGTAATACATAATCCCGTGACTAACTACTTAGTCACTTTGAGCTCATTGAGATGACGTATTACCGAGTGGGCCCGGAGATACCTCTCCGTCACACGGAGTGACAAATCCCAGTCTCGATCCATGTCAACTCAACAGACACCTTCGGAGATACCTGTAGAGTACCTTTATAGTCACCCAGTTACGTTGCGACGTTTGGCACACACAAGGCACTCCTACGGTGTCAGTGAGTTACATGATCTCATGGTCATAGGAACTTATACTTGACATGCAGAAAACTATAGCGATAACTGACACGATCAAAAGCTATGTTTAACGTTTGGGTCTCGTCCATCACATCATTCTCCTAATGATGTGATCCCGTTATCAAATGACAACTCATGTCTATGACCTGGAAACCGCGGTCATCTTTGATCAACGAGCTAGTCCTGAAGAGGCTTACTAGGGACACAAAGTTTGTCTATTTATCCACACATGTATTTAAGTTTCCAATCAATACAATTATAGCATGGATAATAAACGATTATCATGAACAAGGAAATATAATAATAACTCTTTTATTATTGCCTCTAGGGCATATTTCCAACAGGACACACGATTCCCATTTCAAAATGTGGTCCAAACGGGGGGCATGACTGTTCCTAGCTAGTGATTTAATCTTGGAAAACTTTTGGTGTTTCTCTGGTTAAATAGATACTTTTGTACATAAAAATGTTTTTTTGTAAAAAATCATGAGCAAACTATGAGGCAACTACAGTTCAAATTTGACCTACTTCCTGTTGAATCGCCGAAAATTTGTCTTTTTCACCAGAGGTCGCTCAAATTTTTTGACACCCAACCATTGGTTAACCTTACATTCAATATGGCCTAATATTTTAGAAAATTGATTTGGTCCAATTTTGCAACAAATATATGGTAGGTCCTTCACAAAAAACTCATTTTTGGCACTCGAAAAATGGAAAATGGTTTTTTCGTGAAAAGAAAATGAAAACTTCCTTAGGCAATATTGTTTTTTATGGATCGATAACATGACACACATGCATCCATCCATCCATCCACCCCATTTATCTACTATCCATATTGCACTTCTATCACCATCTCTTCGCTGAACTAGTGCATCTATACAATTTACCATTGTATTGGGTGTGTTGGGGACACAAGAGATTTCTTGTACTTGATTGCATGGTTGTTTGAGAGAGACCATCTTCATCCTACACCTCCCATGGATGGATAAATCTTAGGTCATCCACTTGAGGGAAAATTGCTACTGTCCTACAAAACTCTGCGCTTGCAGGCCCAACAGAGTCTACAACAATAAAGTTGTGTAGTATATATCAGGAGCCGTCGAGTTCGATTGGCGAGAGTCTCGGGATTAGGCTTGGGCGATAGCTTGGCGCGCCTCATTCGAACCTCGGCGGCGGTGGCTCCTCTCGGATCTAGGTGGCAACGAAGGGCTCCGCTATAACAGTTGGGGCGTCCTTGATGATCAAGGTAGGAAATAGATCGAGGGGAGACTCGTTGCCTGCTTTTTTGATTAGGTGCAGGCAGAGGGACAAAAAAACACAAACAATGAGACGAAAAAAACTAACAAAGGTGGGAGACACTACTAGGGAAAACCATATAGGTGGAGTATTATCAACAACGACCTCGGGTCAGAAGTAGGCGCTACTGCTACTTGACAGTAGCGCTGGCTGGTAAAACGCGCTACTGATAACCACTCATCAGTAGCGCTGGTGTGCTAAACATCGTTGCTGCTAAGTGGTGGCCACGATACGCACCAGGCTCGGTATAGTATTAGCGCGTTTTATGGCAGAATCGCTACTATTAAGGAGGTAGCAGTAGCACTGGATACAGACATGCACTACTACTACTGCTACGTTATCGTCTTTCCTCTCCTCCTGAATTCCCCCATCATCACTCACTCACTCACTCTCCCTCCCTCTGTCACCATCGCCGCATGTCGTCGTGCTCCTCCCGCCATCGCCGCATTGTCACCGTCCTTCGCGAGTTCCTCCTCCGTGCATCCACCAACGACCTAGGTGAACACGCCCATCCCTTCTCCCTTGTCCTTGAGCCGCCGCCAGCCCTCCTCCCTCCTCCTCCTCCTCCTCCCTCCTCCTCCTCCTCCCTCCTAGCCCCCTCATTTGACTAATTTAGTTTCTATTTTGTAGTTTAGTGAAGTAGTTTGTAGTTCCTATATTATAGTTTGTATTTTACTACATTTAGTTGGTAGCATTTTCAAAAATGTCATGTACTTGTCATATTATGAAATTAGGCCATTTTCTTGGTGTATTTTCAAATATATTTCAGCAATCAAACACTAAGTTATATTATGAAATCAAGGCATTTTTGTAGGGTTTAGGAAATAAATTGTAGACATTAGAAATTTTTGTTTGGAATCAAATTGGATATTTGCTTGATAGCTTATAGGGTTTCACTAAGTCCTAAAATGAGGATAATAATGTTTTTTATATTTTGTTTTTGTGGAAATCATGTAACCCCTGCATCATCCCCGCCGTCATCCTCGTCACCGATACCCTCCGACCTCGATGTGAGACCAGCCAAATCCCCATGTCCATGATGATGTAGATGTTTTGATAGATGTAGTAGAGTAGTAGATGAGTAGCTGTGACAATGTGATGTAGTAGAGTAGTAGATGTCGTTGATGTCGATGATGATGTAGATGTTTTCATAGATGTACTAGAGTAGTAGATGTCGTTGATGTCGATGATGATGTAGCGATGTTTTCAATACTTTTATTTCATTAATGCTTTTGAAAAATGTTGACAAGATGGATGCATAGATGCATTTTGCAGGGAACACCTTCGAGTGGCCAATGTTTTGCCAGAATGATGATTCATTTCCGTTTTGGCAAATTTCAGGTGTTTGATATGTCCTATTTAGCAAAGGTCATGCCGAATTTTTCCGCGAATTTTAGCATGACTTGTGCTAGATTATGTAGGAAATATTGACTACCCTGGATTTGCTACAAAGAGAATTAAACGACATTTCATGTTGACTTTAAGTCTGTCGGGGCTCCATGCCTCCATACATGACAGTCAAAAAACTGTGAGGGAGAGTCACCATATATGGGAGAAGAAGAATGCCGACTGAATAATAATGATCTAATTTAGTTTTTATAGTAGATATATTGAATTTCAGAACTTTAATCTTTGAATTATAAACATAGGAAATGTCTGACGACGATGATAGGATCCCTGAGTACGTGTACTGCGGCGACGATCGGGGTCTGTGCGACATGCCTCACCTAGTTGATGAGACCTTCGATGTTTATACGGTACGCAACGACGACAAGTCTTTTTTCGTAATTAAGCATGACTTTTGTTTCTTCAACGTGTAATTTCTGCTTTCTACAATTCGACTAGACCATCCACTGCCATGCAAGAAGTTATGTCTTGGAGAAGCTGGATTTCGAAGATCATGAGAATATGCAGATAACATAGTTCACCTCAGGACCCATCATGGTTATGCTGTTAACGTAAAGCTATACAATGTGGTGACCTACTCTCATTTTGGTTGCTCGAAATGGGTAGCACTATGCAAGGCGTATGGTTTTCAGAAGGGTATGCATGTCACCTTCGATCTTGGTGATCCTAAAGATGACATCGACGAAGATAATGTCGAGGAAGATAATAACGAGGAAGAGAATATCGACATTTGGGTCGATGTTGATATGCTTCCACTTCTACCTATATGTGAGTTTCTCAAACATATTTATTGTGTAATTTATAGTGCTTTTGTAAAAATAGTTGACAGCTTATATATTTCCATTTGACAGCTTATTTCCATTCTTAAAAAAAAATCGGAAAGTAGTAGACAAAACATACTACACTGATGGCTCTAAAGTAACTTGAGAGGAGAAAGATCATCTTATCTCCTTTATTATTGATATTGAGACTTTCAATAAGAATTATGAAACTCGTACGTCGACATTATGGTCAATACATGCCACTAGTCCACATGCTGAACTATTACAACATCCATGGAAATGCCATGGTAAGATTTTTTTATTATTATGACACTAGTGCATATTTTGCATACATTCTTTTAAAGCTAAACTACATTGCTAACTACGTTACTATTATGCTCTTCAACAGAAAATCCCAAAGAATATTGTGTGCATCATCTGATGTATACGAAGGGTCACATGGATGTTGCTAGATTACTGCCAAGTCTGCCTACGGGTCACCGCTGTTCATACACGATTTCTCGAACAGATTAAGACCTCACAATAAAAGAATGGAAAAAAGTTATGAATGATCGTAGGGAGCTAGTTGGAAGCAACATTGTGCAAAGCCCACGAATTGGAGATAGGATAATCTCCATTCTCCATAGTGGAGAGTCAGGGGCTATGTTGTTTTATGCTATTTTACCTTATAGAGGGTAGCAGGTCCTAACTAATACCCATGATCATGTGCTAAGAACAATTAACTAGGGATGGTTAGATGACAATGATGATGATGAGTATGACTTGTTATTGTGATAACGAGTAGATGATGATAACGATTAGAAATTGTTAGATGACTATGATGATGATGAGTATGACTTGTTATTATGATAACGATGATGAGTTATTATTATGATGATGATTCTGAGTTGTTATATTATTATGAGCATGATGAGTTATTATGATGATGATTATGAGTTGTTATATCAGTGGGTGAAATAAACGTTAATTAGATTCAAGTAGATGCAACATGGTGCAGATCGAAAGTACTACTAATCCAAACTAAAGTACAACTAATCCAAACTAAAGTTATGAAGTTTGGATTAATAGTACTTTGGATCTGCACCATGTTACCCCACGTGGATCTAATCCATGTCTCTTTCT
Organism: Secale cereale; assembly: GCA_902687465.1. NCBI lineage: Eukaryota > Viridiplantae > Streptophyta > Magnoliopsida > Poales > Poaceae > Secale > Secale cereale. The sequence continues at coordinate 1,552,060 of LR738713.1, read as the reverse complement.
TCATCTAATGATATATATATAATAACTCATCATGATCATAAAATCATATGACGAGACTACTGTATAATACATATACAAATACAACACCAATATGCTACAGAAAAAATACTAAAAAACGTAGCAGTAGCGCGGGTATGCACGTAGTAGCAGCGTCCTATTAGCAGTAGCGCGCATTCCAGCACGCTCGCCACTGTTCCGCATGTTAGCAGTTGCGCGGGTAAACCCACTCTACTGATACAATTTAGTTCTAGCATCTTATCAGAACCGTTGAGGCCCGCGCTACTGATAAGGCAAATCCCCGCGCTACTGCTATCATTTTCCCTTGTGTGAGATGAGACGAACAAAAGTCATGGAACGGATACTATCAAGTCCCCCTTTAGAATAGAAGATGAATTACACAGATAATGAATAATGAATGACGTACCAAATTCCTTGCATGCCTAATTAACCGCCAACCGAATCAATTAATTATCCACCTAACTAGGAAAATAATCACTTCTAATTATCTATAGGCATAATTAACTCTATCTAACTAATTAATTACATTGATGACTCCATTTCCAAATTGATTCGTTGCAAAAAAAATCTTATTTAAACGACAAGATTATCACGGATCATGCACGATGAGCCGCCCATCATCGCCGCATCTGGAAGGAGCAAGTGCAGCTGTCGTGATTGTGTTCTGTTCACCGTGACCCCACCTTGTGGTCGTCTGCATATGACGATGCTCAACGGCTTTGTCACGAGAACGGCTGCCCTAAGGACGGTGGCACATCCGAAGGAAGAATGGGAGGATGGAATGTGAATAGGGTGGGTGGTTGCCCCTCTCCTTGTCGCATTGGATCCTTTTGTGTGAACCAGGCTGGCTGGCAGGGAGGGACGAACGAACGAGATAGTAGAGTTCGGAGAGGGGACGGGAGGGATTGGGGAAGAAAAAGGAAGTTATGATTCTGCTCAAAGTGTTGATTGAATTATATTTGGAGAAGGAAGGTTCAAATACATATTTATTGATTAGTCAATATGATTTTTGATTAAACTATGTTATTTGTTTTCTAAAATAAATTGCATTGATGGGAGATCATTTGTATGTTAGGAAAGTGTTGGCTTACAAGGAAAGAGTGGAGAGGATTTTTTTCTTAAAATATGTTATTTGATTCCTAAAACAAATTGCATTGATGGAAGATGTTTTGTATGTTAGGTAAGTGTTGGTTTTAGGAAACGTACGTGAAATTGGATTTTTTTTATTTGGTAATGTGATATTGATGTCTGACCATTTTTACGTGTCTCATTGGAAAAGTTTGAAAATGTTAGAAAACCTTTAATGGGATGGTGAAAAAACAAATGTGAGAAGATGATCATGGGACATGAGGCAAAAATAAACCAGACAAATATAAACCGGACGAAAATAAGCCATGGATGCAATCCTACCAACTCAGCCTTTAGAAGTAGAGATCATCATCTCTTTGCCTAACTAGTGCACCTCTACAATTTGGCATTATATTGGGTGTGTTGGGTACACAAGAGATTTCGTGTATTAGACTGCAGGATTATTTGAGAGAGACCACCTTCATCCTACACCTCTGTCATATTGATAAAACATAGGTCATCCACTTGAGGGAAATTTTCTACTGTCCTACAAAATTTTGCGTTTTGAGGTCCAATAGAGTCTACATGGATAAAGTTGTGTAGTAGACATCAACGCCGTGCAGAGATAATGTGTCATTGCTTCTCCCCCATCTCGTTGGTGCTCTAATCGGCATCGTTGTAGAGCAGGTGGCTTGGTCCTCCCGCCCCTCTCCAGAACTTGCGAGATTAGTTTCTCAGTGTGTCACTCGAGTTTTGCCATTACTTGCTGGTTGCTGCAGCGCTGGCGGCCAGAGCAAGGCGAATGCTCTGGAGCGAGGATGGTGGTCCGTAGGTGGTGAATCGGACATCCTTCCTCGACTTATGTCGATGGGATATAGCTGGCCTGGGTCCAAGTTAGCAGGTTGACGTCCCCCTATCAACGTGTCACATTGACGTGTGCCTAGCTGCTTGTAGCGAGCCTGCTCATTGACTCACAATGTCTCATTGGCGATGGTGCTTCTTTGGATCTGGCAGTGGTGGAGGCTCACCATCTCTTCCGGCGTGCGCCTCAGTGGTGCTGGAGTTGGACGGCGACCGCTAGATTCGATGCGTGAAGAAAACCCTACGGACAATTGTTGTATTCCTGATCTGTCTTTTAGTTATCACGTGTGTTGCTTCATGTATCTTGATTTTTTATTAATAACAAAAACCTTATGCTCGACCCAACGGTGATGATGCAAGCAGTGTGTTAACATTGGGGTGCGTTGGCGCGAATGGGTTAGCACCGAAATTTCATAATGGATCTTAGGTTACGTGGCACAATCGATCGGCACTGAAATGCCGTGGGGTATAATTGCATGACTTGGGCGCCGACCGAGATTCTGAAATAGTTTTTCGGAGTGGCTACAAGAAGGATTAGTTTCCCAAATCGCACAAAGTATTAGCATCGCTCGCAAAATAAAAATTATTCATATATTTCGGTTAATCTCAAAAAAAAAATTTGCCTTTTAAATTTAATTTAACACCCATCCTAAATCTCCCGAGCCCATCGGCAGCGAAACCCTAGAATCGAATCGACGCGAGGCGAGGCAGAGGCGGCGACGGAGACAAGCGAAAAGGAAACCGCAGAGGAGGCGAAGGAAGAGGCAATCATGTTCCGGCGGGCTGTCGGTTCCCTCCTCGCACGGCGAGTTTCCCCCCTCCGCTTTTACTCAGATCTGCAATTCCGGGCTCCTCCCTCATGTTTCTCATCCGGATCGACACAGACGGATCTCGCCATCGGTGATGGCCTTCTCAACGCTTATATTCTTGCCGCGTGTGCGTTGGCTGGTGGTGGTGGGGGGTTGGTGATTCGGCATTTCATGCAAGGCACAGGTGTTGATGGATCAGCAGGTAGATTCCTCCCCTCGTCCGTCGTTTGCTCCGTTTCATGTCAGGAACCACCACCTCATACTTGTCCTCCCGTCTTCTTGTGCACGTAGCTGCTGCTGGCAAGCTGAACCACAATGTCAAGTTTAAGAAGCCGGACATGGAGGAGAGGTTTGAGCGTCGGATCGTCGTGCACGGAAAGACATACCGAGATGCGGAAGAGAAGGCTATGCGGTTCAAACTGTTCAAGGCCTCCCTCGAGCGTGTGGAATCGCAGCTCCCGCCGGTCGAGGAGAGTGGTGTGCTTCCAGGTGTAAGTTGTTTCGGAGACTTTACAGATGAGGAGAGACGGAACTTGGTGGACTTTCCCGATGGAATTGAGGAGTCCCAGTACGACGAGATGGTCAAGTCTGCCTGGGCCAAGCAACAGAAAGGTCTCTTCTTCTGCAATTTATTTATACCTGAATAATTACATGCTAGCTTTTGAATCGCAAATATATATGAGTTTACCTGTTTTGTTTTCGATGTCAAATTGGACCTGGTATAGGTTTTTATGGATTTACCCTATTTTGGATGTCAAATTGAACCATACACTCATCACTAGATATTTTTGTTCCCTCCCACCATCCATCAGCTTGAACATACTCTTCTTCCTGCGCCAACCTTTCCATCAGATTGTTATTATTTGGATGAAATAAGATCTTGTTATTTGGATGTCTGGTTCTGCCTTGGTACAATTAAGTGGGTGTATAAACAGTTGAATTTCCAGTAGACTTTATTCATCGTCGATTAATTGACGGAACAGATAGCAGCTAGGTTTGTAATTTCATTCCACTCAATAGACAGTAACAATTGCGCACAAGGAGTACCAAAATCTGTTTCGGTTGCTGTTCAGTTTGATCAAGGAAGTTTGTTTTGTGGACAGTTCAAATATAAGTGGGAGGGTCCATTGGGCGTTCCTGCCCGCTAACTGTGCACATGAATTATGTATCACTTTACCCTATCCGTTTTGGATGTCAAACTCGACCTGTGAGTTTTATGGTACCTCACCTCCCAAGGACCATACACTCATCACTAAATAAGTAATGTTTGTTTGTCCGATGAAATTAGATCTTGTTATTTCTATGGCTGGTTCTTCCTTATTAGAAGTAAGTGGATGTATGTATGTATTGTTGAGTTTCAAGTAAGACTTGATCTATTGGTGATTAATTGACAAAACTCAAAGCAACTAGCTTGATGAGCATCTACCTGTTAGAATATAATTGGGTTTAAGTTAGAGATAAGGAGATAGAGATAGGATTAGTTTAAACCACATGTAACTTGTCTTGTACTCCAAGTCTCTACCCCTCTTGTACTCCTATATATACCCCATATGAGGGTCAGATCAATACAACATACAACACAACACACAATATTCATCCATCCTATATTTTCTACATGGTATTAGAGCGGTTTGTCTCACGACGCCGATCCTAGGTTTTCCACCACTTCCGCAGCGCGCCGCCCTCGGGGAGATTCATCTCCTCTCCCCGGGGGCGCGGCACCCGGTCAATCAAATAGTAGATCAGTTCTCTAGTCTAGATTAGATCAATCTCAAAATTCCATCTAGTAGAATTTTTCTTTTTAGCCACCAAATAATTCCGACCTCAATCCGGTGACAAGCACGGGGACGCAGTCACCGATCTACTGCGGCCTCTCCCTCAAGTGAGGAGAAGGACCAAGACAACCCTGGCGAATAGCTGGGAAAGGAAACGCACGCCGAGGGCGTAGCTCCCGCGGCGACCTCCATCGCGTACGAGTGCGCGGATCTCCCAACGGCGGAAAGCAACTCCGACACTGCATCGACATCGAGATCTACCCGAGGCCGATGGTTCGAGCACGCCTAGAGCTACTTCGATCCAGCGACGCACAACAGGTAGCGCGGTCAGGCACTCTCCATCATCATCCGTCCGGCGCGTGCAGGCAGTCATGGACTTGGATCCAATCAAGCGTATGCGTACGCGGCTACGCGACACCAGGCGCTGCTCCATGCGGCCGGCTTCAAGAGCGGACGCCACACACGCAGGCCAGGACTTCAGGCAGGACGAGCTCATCAGCCGACATCTCCCGGACGATCGACACGCACTCTTTCCGCCGCAGCGCGCAGCAGGACCACGCTCCTCCCTCTGCAGCCCGCGCAGACGATGGACACTACCGACCTCCCGACTCCCCGCGGGCCAGTGCGCGTCTCCATCCCAACTGATGCATGCATGTGTGTTCAGGTCGTGGATGGCGAAAGCCAACCTCTACGAACATACACACGAGGCTGCACTTGGAGGCATGCATACGTAGATACACATCATCATCGACTAGGAGTCTACGGCGAGTCGGCAACCTGCGCGACATCGATCTGCATCGACAACCTCGTCACGGGCCACAGCCACGTCCAGATGCCACTGCACCGATTCAGCGATCAACATCTACACCACCGATCGACACCTCTGCATTGATTCTATGCTACTTCATCGACCTGTACGACTAGCCCGGCTACGAGCCAACATACTTCATCGACCACACCTACGAGAAGCGACCTCCACATGCATTGTTCACACGCCAGGCCGGTGTGAAACGAGATGCAATCTTCATCGACTTCTCCGGCACGACACGGCATCGACACCCCGTCGCCACGAGGGACGCCTCCAAGCGACACATCATCGCCGACACGCCGCTGCGATGCCATCGCCGACACTACATCGTCAAGGTCTTCATCAACGTGGTCTTCACCAACATCTTCTTCAACACACCGCCGCTACCTTGTCCACAAGATGGACACCTAGCGTCCTCTGACAGACTTTTCTGCAAGACGCGACCACGACGACGGCATCGACCGCGTCATCCATGACAGCATGACTGCATCGACACGGCGTCACTTCAGTGACGACCCTACACGGCCACACGGTTCTGGCAAAACCGATGTGTGCTCGATGGGCTTCCTCCGGTCTTGGCAAAACCGGCGGACTCGTCGCCGACAGCACCCTCTGACATCCACAAGGTGCATTGTCCACGTCTGCAGCTCCGTCATAGCGCATTTTTTTTTGCGCCTCCGGCTTTGTGCGGCTTCATCATCCACGATGACTACACCATCGACCACGACTACATCGACCATTGCTACATCACCATGATCGGCTACCTCTACATCGACATACAGGGCTACATCTACAACAACTCATCGGCAACAACTCCAGTCAACAGCGTCCGAGTCGTCACTAGCGTCCACGCCTCTCCCGCTGTGACTGCGGGAGGGAATAGAGGAGAGACAAGGAAGGCACCGGAAGGGGACGCAGTCACCGCCCCAGGTGTCGACCCATCAGAGATGCAGGCGACGACGGTGAAGCGGAGAAGACGACGCAAGCACTTCGAATCAAGTCGCAATCGTCCGTTTCACTCCCGCTACGACTGAGGGGGAATGTTAGAATATAATTGGGTTTAAGTTAGAGATAAGGAGATAGAGATAGGATTAGTTTAAACCACATGTAACTTGTCTTGTACTCCAAGTCTCTACCCCTCTTGTACTCCTATATATACCCCATATGAGGGTCAGATCAATACAACATACAACACAACACACAATATTCATCCATCATACAATTTCCACACTACCAACTGCATGTGCACTAGTAGGAGCACTCAACTCTGTCCTGACAATTAGAAGAACTAAAAAGTTTGTTGTGTGGACAGATCATCAAATATAAATGGAGTCAGTTTTATAGCCATCCATTGGGCCTTCCAATTTGCTAACTTGTAGCATTTACAGGTATGAAAACAGGAGAGCCATTGAAATGGAGGTCAGATATGACTCAGGGCGACATGCGGGCAACTCAAGGTTCTGCATAGAATGATGTCTATATGGTTAATAATATCATATCTAGTGAAAGTCAAGTGGCTGGTGTTCTCGGAAACTGCTCTAAGTTTAGTTTGCTGCTATGTTAACTCTGAACTGAGAAACATGCGAGGACCAACAATGTTGTTTGCTTGATCAGTCCTTGTTTCTCTTTGGCGTTGCTTCCTGGAGATTTCTCTTTTCCACCGGAAGAGAAACATGGAAACTAGGATATGACGATATCCAGTTTGTTTGTGCTGAAGTACCGACCAATCAGTTGACCAATTTCCATTGAGCATATATATATAAATTATCTAAATCTAGCTGGAGATCCTTTTTGTGGAATTTTTTGAGTTTTTTCGCAGCTAAAACTGGCCCAGCTGACACGTGCATTAGTTTAGGATATGGGTGTGTACGAGTTGTTGCGTGCAGTTTGCGGTGGCAATATGCGTGTGCATGAATTGTTGCGTGCACTTTACTGTTTCTATGGTGAAGCGAATCTTGAATTGGTTTTTCTTTCAGTTCAATTTCCTCCACCTGTCTAAGACTCCTATGGATAAGGTCAACCTCCACGGGAGCGGCGTTGCAGAGGCCGGGCTCCATGGAACCTGTTTTACAAAAGAAAATAAATCAGTATATACTTAAAAGTTTCAGAAAATATCATTTTTTATACAAATACATATTCATGTTTGTCAAGTATGTAAAAAGTTTCATTAGGTAATTCGATTACTTGCGTGCTAGACAAAAAAGATAAATATCTGGCTCAAGAACAACAAAGAGAAAGCCCATTTTTATCTGTGTATTTGTCTTTTTTGTATACATTACTCCCTTTGTTTTTAAATATAAATCTTTTTAGATATTTTATTAGGGGACAACATACGGAGCAAAATGAGTGAATCTAAAGTATGTCTACATAGTACATACCCTAGTGAAACCTTTGAAAAGACTTTTGTTTAGGAAGAGAGAGAGCTGAACACATGTATGTTCATGAAATTTTGTATGTGTATATTACAAATATACTTGTATGTATATACTTTTTTTCAGAATTTTTCAATATGTGAAAAATAGTATTTTCGCTGAAAATAAATAAAGAGCTCTATTGAGCTCGGTCTCTGCAAAGTTTTTTCGCAACCTCCACCGCCTAGGTGGTTGTGCAGGCTGCCGTCGCTCCATCGCCCTTATGCATGAATAGAAGGGCTACCTCACCTCCTCTCGAGCTCACCAAGGCGTCTCGCCAGATCTCCTGCCGCACGGCCCTTGTTGTGGCTGAGGTGGTGCCGCACATGGGAGATACTAGTGGATGGGGCGCGCCCATGGATGTTGAGGGAGAGCCGGTGCCCTTCTTTGTGCCTGAAATGGAAGGCACAGATGTCACCTTCCTGGATGTTGGCGTGATGGCGAAACCATGACCAGTTTGTCGTGATGATGGCCCTCTTGTCGGTTCCAAGCATGAAGCGTGTGTCCCAGCTAATGGTTTTGTCTCCAAGCCTGAGTGGCGGTGTGTCATCATCTTCGTGAATGTATTTCTGGAGCTTTTCCTCAATGTACTCCATCTGAAAGTACTGTGAGTACAAACAAAAGTAGTTAGTTCATGGCATGACTTGTGCTCAAAGATTACACTTGTAGTGACAGGAAGATATAAGAACTATATAAGGTCGATTTAGTTTTCCATGGAGGTAGATGTGAGATAGTTTAGAGGAAGTATATGAAAAGATATGGAACATAGCAGCAAGGCAGGAATATTTCATAGATAATTATAAATTGGAGACTGAGATTCATCAAGATAACACGATTAATGCAGTATCTAAATAGAATAATATGCCTCATAGAAGTACAAAGAGAGTAAACATACATGCTCGATGTAACTGAGATAACCCTTTTCACCTATATATCATCCCTATGAGAAATGGCACACATGACACAAAACATGTATTCTGCTCCTAAAAATAGCAACTAAAGAAAACCTCACCATCGTCCTGCAAGCACATAGAAATGGCTGTTGAAGCCCCACTAGTTATACTCTTCTGTAACTCAAGAGCAGTAGTTCATCGACACGAAACCAGACCTGTCAATCGGATAAAATTTAACATCAGAAAAATGAAAACCATGTTTATTCGGCTCCTAAGACTACATGCAGCACCCTATCATGTGTGCTTTCATCTGTCTACGATAATTTTCTCCTTGCAGAAAGACACAAGAATGCAAGCAACAAGGTACTGTAGCAAAAACCAGAGGGAAGAGAAATACATTCTGTTAGAGCATCTCCAGCCGCGCCCCCAACATCCCCTCCCCAGGCGATTTTTTCGCACCGGTGCACAAAAATCGTCCAACCCGTGCCCCCAGAAGCCCAATTTTCGCCGGCTCGGGCCGAATTTGGCGCCGGCGGACCCAAGTCGAACCCGGCACGCTGGGGGTCGGGCGCTCGGGGGCGCCGGGCGAAATGGTTTTGGCGCGAAAGAGCCGCGGGCCGGCCGAGTCAGTGACACTCGCCTCGTCGTCCTTAGAACGCCGATGACGAGTTCGAAGGTGGCGAGGACGGCGGCATGGAGGGCGGCGAGGTTATCGCGCTCTCCTCTGCTGACGAGGTCAAAGGCGGCGATGACGGCGGCGCGGTGGGCGTCAAGGTGGGCCCCAGGGGCGAGGAGATTGGCGTCGACGAGTGGAGGAGTGCCTTCCCCAACGACGCCGACGACCGTACTGGCCCGGACCCGGCTCGCGGCACACCGTACATGACGAGGAAGGAGCTAAGTTTAAATTTATGTTTTATGTTCGGTTATGCAAAACTATCTATATTTATGTTTGAGTGCATGGTAATTTTGGTTGAACCTACTTTGAACTTGATCAAATTGATGTTTCCAACCTTAAGTTTGGAGGATTGACTAGAAAAGACCAAAAATTGCTGGAGTATATATATATCCACTAAGGGTTTTAGTCCTTTAACTTTTTAAGGATCGCCTAGAGATATCCTTATGACTTGTTTATTTCAGTTATTCACAATGTGACGCTCTATATGTGCAACTATTTGTTGTGCAGTTCAATTTCATCAATAACAGTTTCAACAATACCACTATGAATTACGATATTTGGTGGCTGTTAAGGATATTGCAGTTAACATGCCTTTTCGTTTTTCAATTGTTGTTTAGGAACATGCATTGTACTGAATGACTAAATATGCAATCCCAGGCTACATAGCAACAAGGAAGAGTGTTACCTTAATGTGTTACCTTAATGTTCTGATGATGTCTAGATATACATGTAATAAAATCTTATATAATGGGATGGATGGAGTGTTGTACTACATCATTTTTCAATTGTTGTTTAACTTCTAATATTAACTTGGTGCTTTTAGGTACATATATCATTTCTAAAGATCCACACTTCGACCCTTTCTGCGTATGGGGCAATGAGATATTTATGAACCAGCATCAAGTGAGGAAACTGATAAAGATTGTTACTAAAATGGGTCAAAAGATGTCAATCGAACTATTTGTTTACACTTTATGCAAGACAACAGTGAACTGCAGGATGGTAAGTAAGAACCCTTGTAGCCTTCTTTTTACTGCCCGTAATAAGTTGTGTTAGATGACAATATCTGAATCTTTTTTTTCTTTTGGAGTGGATCCTGAAGCAGTTTACTCAAGATTACCTCTCAAACTACATAACTGTCGGCCGGCCATCACAAGGGGTTGGACTAGAGTCCTGCATGCCTTGTGCATCCAGGAGAGCACAATAGGGCCATTCCGCTTCACCTTGTTCAGCAACTGGAATGTTTGTCGCCTCTTTCTTTACCATCTGTAATAGTACAAGTATAGAACCCTGGTACATCATTCGTTACTTGGTGCTTCTATAATTCTTAAACATATGTACCTGTGAATCGAATAATACATTGGTTGTATGAACCTGATGGATATGAATAAAGCTATAGCCTACCTTCAAGTTTAAATTAGGTACAATTATAAATAGCAGCAATTAAATTAGGGCGAAATTACATTGTGCAGGTCATAAAGGCACACACGGTTGGTAAAACACAAACGTTTGCGATATACACCATAATCCGAGACGGTTCACAGAGAGGAAACGTCAGTTGCTATTTGCAAAGCGTGTGTGTTGTCAGACACTATCAGATACGGTGCGGGAAAACTAAATGTGTGTGATTGTCTACCTATCGTACACGGTTTATAATCATGAATTGTTTGTGATGTGCTAGGCATCGTAAATCTTCCGTGCCTGGAATCTGCCTGGAAAGCTCCCGTGCCTAGTATCTGCCTCGTTTTAGGCAGAACCACAAAATTCAGACTGCGATGGCAATGCGAGCACAAACGAGTAGTAAGGATGAAGCGTTTGGGATATTCGAGGTATTGGAAACGGTTATATAGGGACAAATGTATGCATCATGGCTCCCTATCCCCGACGGTTTCTGGGTCGTGTGGGAAGGACCCCCCCCCCCCTATCGCCCACACTCACTTGGCGACGGTTCCAAATACCGTCGCGGAAAGGGGTTTTAAACCGTTTGCTTAGGACCGACGCGCACCAGTGATGAGTTGCTAGTTCTGCTGCTCTATGTGCCACAACTTAGTGTTTTCTTTTGCAGGGCGGCACGAGTTAATCTGGCTAGACGATTCTAGTACTCGGAGAGTACATGGAGCGCTTATCTTTGTTGCCTACTCAGAACCTGTTGCATTCATTGTAAAAGAAACTTGTTTCTTTCTTCTTGGTCAAGAATTTTGTAGGGTCAGCCTTATTTTTATACGGGCCGTTGATTTTTGTGTGGGTATAATGTTAATATTCTGAAAGAAGTTATTAGGCCACCATCAATCAATGGCTTATGTTTAGTTATACTTGATCTTCTAGTCTAGCAATATCATCTTAAAAGAGCTTTTGTCGGACAAAAAAAAAACTGTCTTTGGAAAAGATATGGGTGATCTGGCCCACTGGATATGTACGCACCATCGATCAACCATGTCATTTCCCATCCTAATGGTAGATATCTTTCATTTAGTTGATCCATTCAGTTCCCTCATGTAATGTGCACCTTCCATTCATTTCGGATAGGATTTCCACCCAAAATGTTAAGTTCTACCTACATATATATGCTCAAAATATCATCCTCAACCCTCATGCGTACTCCTCAAACCCGCTTCTCTATTGCACAACTAGCTAGCTTGGAAAGAGATGATACATGTTCGGTCATAATCTCCTGACTTGACGCTCACTATCATTTAACCTATCTGGAAATGAGAGGCCTCGGGTTCATACCCTACCCACATGTGCCGAAATATCTAGAAGTGGCCACATGTAATGCTGTCGCCATGCGCCAGTTTATAAATCATTTGAAGAATGTGCTATGTGTTTAAGGTGACCGGGTTACTCTTCCACATTCCAATTAGCTTTGCTTCATGGTGGCTGCAAGTTTGTCATACTAAGAGGCATGGGCACAAAAATGGATGTATTTGTAGTGGTGGACTTCTTCAACCATGTATCGTACCTGGTCGCTGCCTTTATTATCCTTTTTGTTCTTTGCCTTTGATCCAGTTTGGTCCTCTGTTTTTTCTTTGCCTGATGAAACCCACTTGAGCTCCACTTTCATGTTCTTATCATCAGTTTGGTGGCCCTTGATATTTTGTTTCATATTAGAAATTATGGTCCAACATGCCTGTCTCCCAATCTCAAGGCAGTGTGTGAAAATCACCTAGTTTTGGGCCGTGTAGCATAGGATATAGTTAGGACTGTTTCAATTGTGTTTTATCAAAGCACATAATTATAACAAGTTAAATTCGATTATAGACTTGATAGCAACATTTAGTTTGAGATACTGAAGTAGAATGCATTGTGTACCATATTCATGAGATTTTCGCAACATGTCAGAGCTCAGCGTATCTACTTTAGCCCCAGTCGTTGATGAGCCAATCGTATTTACAGAGCCATTGGACCCTGAAACAGGCATTGAGGTCTAGGAAAAGTTGACGTCAATTGGTGGACCACCACTACGGCCTGCTCTCGCCTCCCGAAAATTGTTAGTGTGGAGCCATAACCAGACGCGGCTTCTGAAAAGCTCATTACCATCAGCAATCCCGTCATCGGAGGTGACACGAGACCTATGAGCAAGAAGTTGAGGATGAAGTTAAATAGACAACAATTGATTGCGGCCTTCAACAAGTCGCTGCAGCCTAATACTCCCTTTGTTAACATGTACTCCCTCCGTTCCTAAATATTTGTCTTTCTAGACATTTCAAATGATTACAACATACGGATGTATGTAGACATATTTTAGAGTGTAGATTCACTTATTTTGCTTCGTATGTAGTCATTTGTTGAAATCTCTAGAAAGACAAATATTTTGGAACGGAGGGAGTATAAGATATTCTAACGTTTTCTGAATCGGATGTATATAAACACATTTTAGTGCGTTTTGCACTAATTTCAGTTAGCATGTAGTCCAGATTGAATATCCAATTTGTGCACAAAGGAGCATGACTTTACGTAGGAGAAAAGAAATGGAGTGGAAGACATTTATGTAGAAGACAAGCGAAGTAAATGATCCATAACCAAATATACCTCTCATAAGAAAGATTCACATAAGGATCGTCGATCTAACAATAATTAAAAAAAAAAGGGAACAAAGTTACAGCGTGGTTGCCACAATTGCTTCAGTACTGTCCATGATGTAACCATGACACAAAAGATTGTTGCAGGGACGATCCAATGTTTGGAAGTTGTGCCGCTAGAAGATAATAATTTCCACTAAAGACAATATAGTTCTCCTATATAAGTGTCAAACACGCTTTTCGACAGGTGATGGGGTAAAAATGGTTGTGTGCACCGCTTGCACGCAGAGGCCGGGGTAATCCTCATTTTCGAAAAAAAAAATGTGCCTCCTGCTACAAGGAGCCGGCCGGCTTGGGCTTATGCCAGAAAACCATATTCGTGACGATGTTTGCACCACGGGAACATGGCATGAGAGTCCACATGCCATTTGCTTGAGCGCGTCGAACTTTTCATCGCCGCAGGCCATGCCGGATCACGTAGGGCTGCACGGGCACTAGAAGGAAGAGGCGTCGAGGTCATGGAGTGGACAAACGGAAACATGTCACGAGGGTCCACGTGCCATTTGCTTTAGAGCGTCGAACTTCTCATTGCTGCAGACCATGTCGGATCACGTAGGGCTGCACAGGCGCTAGAAGGAATAGGCGTCGAGGTCATGGAGTGGACAAACGTTCCAGAAGGATCAAGCAACGGACCATGCATCGGGCCCACTTAGTTAGTCGGCACGGGCGGCAGAGCTTGCAGCTCAGGAATCGCCGCCGGTAGTGGCGGAGGAGACCCATACGACTAGAGTTGATGACGGCATCAGATCCATGAGTGTCGGTGGTGTCAGGGGATGTGGCAATATCGGCACCTTTGGTGTCATACAGAGCCCCCCCCCCCCTACAAGATGGGCCACTGTCATATGGCGAGGCCCGGCTTGTTGGAAATAATCTAGAAATGTGCCTAGGACATGTACACCATTGCACAATAGAGGAATCCCTCCGAAAAAAAAAGATTGCACAATACAGGAATGACAATGCAGAGAAGATTTAAGTTTCAGTTTTTATTCACAACTCAGAAGCCAATGCTAAAAACACAAACCGTTCACACGGACAGGAATTTACTTGGGTTTGTACTTCAGGTCAGATTACTAAGGTACATAGAAAGTACAGTGTTGTGAATAAACAATACTCCTAGTTGGGTTTGAGTACACAATTTGACAAAAGCTTGGCCGCCAAACTCAAATTCTCTTGTCACGCACGTACTCTCATTTCTCAAACATTTCTGTGATTATTTCACAGTGACAACAAAACAGGTCTTGAGACTCTCAAGCATGTCAAGCTAGGAGTAAGAGCATAACAAAACAGGTCTTGAGACTCTCAAACAGGTCTTGACAACAAAGCTTGTACTTCTGTGATTATTCCACTGCAAGAGCACACTGCTTTACCAAACAAAATCACCAACAAAGGACAGGGTCACTTTGGTTTTGCCAGCTTATTATTCCTGCAAAACTTGGGTTCACCTACACCATAAACGAGGGTTCTGCACAGGACCTTGGCACCAGGTTATCTATCCTCCACCCAGACGAGGCTTCTACATCAGCAAGCCAAACAATCGACACATAGTACTGACTCAGCATCACAGGTACCAAAAACAAACGCACCACAAGCATACAAGAAAGCACTAGGCCCCATCGACTCTACATCTATGCTTGCGCGCGTCTTGCCGGTACGATGTATTTGCTCCTCGCTCCATGGCCATCTGCTACGTTGCGCATCCTGAATTGCCGCCTCACCGCAGCCTCCTCCGCCTCCAGCCAATCTTCATCTCGCACAACAATAAACTACAAAAAAAAAAGAGACATAAACAAGCATTGACTCATCTGCACATCCTAAAAATTGCCAACAAAATAATACCTCATTAAATTCTTCATGTGATATAGGATTCCTGCACCGAACACGGGGCTTGGCTTCACACATTTTGTACTCCGCACCAGTGGGATGCTTCACATCATCACCGCATTCACAGCACTCGCCTACAATTATGGTCTAGTTTTGTTAACCAATACGTAATGTACATCATCGCATTCACGGCACTCACCTACAATTAGCATTCTAATGTACAAAAGAAATAATAGAGCTTGATGACTATCATAGTACAATTCATTCAGAATCTCTCACAGCATGGTCTTGTGGAGTATCCGTATATTGGCTACCAGTAGAACCGAGCATGATTTTATGGGCAATATAAATCTGCACCATATGGTTATTACTAGGTCCAGCATAACATTTCGGGCAGAACTATTCTTTCAATCCAAGTCGGTGAAAACAAATATAGATGATCTATCCTAGAAACACTTATATGGCTTCATCGATTAACTATGCTACAACATAGTTAATATTCTGGTGGATATCTGAAATAGCTAGTGAACAGGCCTACTCTTATGTTTTTAGACATGCTCAAATGAGTCAAGAACATGTGTTGTGAGCCAATTCTGAATTTTTTTTATTGTTATCTGTACCAACGCAGCAAACACACCTACTCTTCTAGTGGATTAAAAAGGCGTGAAAACAGCTACCAGTACCACTTAGTTAAAAGGCACTATGTGATACAAAGTATGAATAGAATGCAAAATTTTACTAGCTTGCATATTGATATACTGAATGGAAGAATTGAATAGCTAAATAACGGAAATGCAAACATACCATCATCGTCGGATGACACCACACAAATGCAACTAAGCACGTATTCCTCAAATTCACCATCTGTTGTGCAAGTCATTTCAATGAAGAGAAGATCTTTGATTGCATTAGGTCCTCTTTCTACAAGCACATTTAAATGTGAGAAGGACCTGCATTTATGCTGAGAATCTTTTCTTGGGAAGTGAGCTTTGTAACTCATAACTTTCTTGATTTCATACGCAAGATCCTAAAACATAATAAAGACGGTGAGGGAGAGAGGCAATCAAGACAATGACAAGAGAGAGCAAGGGAGATAGCAAACCTCCAAAAGATGGTCCTCATTGTGCTTATCCAGTAAAGCTTTAACTACTTCCCGAGTGGGGTTATAGTTCATCATTGCATCCAAAGCTTCTTTCGAGTTCTTCCTTGTGCCATTACGCCAATATAGTGTATGCCAAACAAACCTGTCCTCTTTGGAAAGCCCACCCAAGTACCTAGTTCAGATAAACAATGCGATATGTGAGGGTCAAGGATTTTGAAGTGCAAGCACAAAGCTTGTGATTTTAAATAATTCTACTATGGAATTGTTACCCTGATTGGCAAGGGGTAGGGGGCTGACAATATCCAAATGTATAGAGATCTATTTGCATGATTACTGTGGCATTTTTTTTTACCAAGACCCTGATTGCCAAGTAGGGCTTATGCTGGTTACAGAGAATGTAACGTCCAAGATTCATAATGCTTTTGTTAAAGGACGTATATTTTAGATAGTGCAGTAATGCTACATTGAGACTTTACATTCTTTACAAAAGAGCAAAAAACCTGTTGTTTTTCTTGGAAGTGAATTTTGAGAACGCATACGGCAAAATCAATTTGGAATTTATGTTTACAGTCCCAGAAATGAAAAGTTTCCCTAGGAAGTTTGAGTGGTGGACTAAAGCTGTTGTCTGCAATGGCATGTTGCCAATACTCTGAATGACATGATATGTATTTACTTTGTTACTAGGAAGGGACTCAGGCAATGAGACACCTTCTCTCCTTTACTTTTTAACATTTCTGCAGATATTCTGGCTACTCTGATAAAAAAAAAAAACCAAAATAAGGCTTCATTAAAGGCTGCACATTTGATTCATAGGATAGGAAGTTTTCCATTGGGTCTAGCTTAATGTTTTTTCCCTTTGAAACGTGAAGGATTCGTTCCTAGCCTACATTGGAATAGGAATCCATTCCAACAAACCAAAGGGCTTCCAAGTAATTTTCCTACAAAATTCCTATCTTTTAGAATTTGTACAAAATTCCTGTAAACCAAAGGAGATCTCAACGGTTTGCTCTTATATCACAGTGGCAATGGTCCACAGTGATCACCAACAAGAGGCCATTAAGTCCCGACCCGCAAGACAACGGGCAGGAATCTGAAGACACAGTCACATAGCTGAGAAAAAGTACAAGCATTGGATCACTGACTTTAGATACACCGACTTTAAGAAATTGATTGATCTTTTGCACAACACTATTCTGTCCAATGTTCAAAAAAGCGGAAAGCGTAAGCGAAGAGGAAGGCCACAGCTTAGCGCAGCTTAATCGCTCTTAAGCGTTTTTTTAAATTGGATAAAATTTGACAGATTTTGAACAATATACACATGAAATTAGGAAGCATGGCACATGGGTAATTGAAATAGCATCTGAAATACAGTTCACACAATAGCAAATACATATCAGGTTCGCATAGCAAGCAAAATAACAACTAAAATGAAGTTCAGTTCAAATAGACATAACCTAACAGAGATCATGGACAGAATTTTGCCAAAATATGAAGGTAATATTTCTTGAACAGAGCTTAATAATAAGATAAATGGCATGTTGCCATTATTGCGCAAGCAGACCAGCAGAAGTAGTACAAAAATAGCCAAATTTTGGTCAAATTTAAATTAAAAACGCTTAATCTACCGCTTAGGGCAAAAGCGAAGCGCTTTGCCATCGCTCAGCACTTAATCGTGCTTAATCGTCGCTTAAAAATGCTTTCTTGAACACTGGTTCTGTCCTCTTCATTCAAACTTCCACCTATCACCCTCGGGTGTTCCAAGCTAATAGTGGCCTAACTATAAGTTAGGAGTGAGCTAAAGAGAAATATACTTGCATATAAGGTGCTAGCATAGGACATATCATATACATATGAGAATTTTCCAACACTTACAAATAGAAACAAAGTTGAGAGAAGATTTACTTGAATTTACACAGATTAATGTGATAGGAGTCTATAGCATCCTGAGCTTCTTGTAAGCTCTTAAACGGACCACCTCGATGAGGATATGTGTGGAAGAGTCCACCAGCATCAACCCTCAGAAAATACTTAATTAGTAATCCTTTTGGCATCAGTGCCGAAACAGGTGGAAAGAAATTTGGCGATGGAGGGGCCTCAATACGCACTGCCTGCTCAGTGTCCTCACAGCTGAAAAAACAAAAGATAATAAGTTTGTGGAATAACCAAGAGATCTCACTGTAATTCTTAGTTGTAGGAGTTACTTTGCAATTTCTTTGATAATGGATCAAAATCATTGTATCTGTAATGGTTGCGAGCGTGAATAAAACTATGGTGTAATGGTTGCGAGCATGAATAAAACTATAGGTGTTTCTAAAAAAAAACTAGTTAACCCGACCCCTTATCTCAAAAGAAAAACTAACCGTTCTTAAAACTAAGTAGTTATTAACTAAAAAAGAAGCACTCCAAAAACCAATGCAGATTTTGAGAATCAAAGATATTTTGCCATGATAGAGGTCAAAAGAGGACTTTTTACAAAACCTCATGCTCTCGAACATAATAATTCAATCTGACCAATAATAGCTTCGATAAATAGCTCTTTTTCTAATGATCTAGCGACTCTTGGACAAAAAGTTGGTGGAAACAAGAATAGGAGCTGGACAACCTTGCGAACGAGCGCAAGTATAATAACATGGTGTAAGCTTGAAAAAGTTTTCGTTAGAGGTGAGCCATGTATTAAAGTAGTAGTATATATTTTTTGCTAACTACTTACAACTGAGTGGGCTATTAGACCAACTCTAAGTGACAAGGCAATGAGATATAGCCAGTAGTTGGCTCTATTATTAAGCATGCTCTGAGAGAGAATATATCAAAGAATATATAGATAGTTGTCTCCTGGACAATGCAATGGACCAGCACTCATTGAATTGGTACATGTGTAATAGAGGTTACATTCTGCATTTATATATAAGAACGACCAATGAAAACATGCAGCTATCACTACTAGATGTTCCAAGCCATTAAAAATAGAGATGAGAGCGAGGGGGTGGCGACAAAGTCATACGGCGGAGGCTGTGGCCGACTGTAGGAGGAGCCTTCCACGATCACATCCACATCGACGAGGCGTCGAGATACCCCGTCTATGTCGGTGAAGAGTTCCCTATTCCGTCAAAGTAGGCAGGGAAGTGGGTCTATCATTAAGCATGCTCCCACAGAGAATAAATCAAACAATATCTAGATAATTGTCTCGTGGAAAATGCAAAGGGACTAGCTCTCGTTGAATTGGTACAGGTGCAACAGAGATTACATTATATATCCGTGTGTGTGTTTTCGGGTTCCATGATCCTGCTAATGGACTCGACGAGCAGTGTAAAACAAAACATGCAGCTATAGCTATGATTACTAGATGTTCCAAGCCATTAGAAGTAGAGAGCAGAGTGAGGGATTTCGATGAAGTCATACCGGGTAGGCTGCAGCTGATGGTGCAGAGACGGGGAGGGGGTTGGGTCGTGCAGGGGAGGGGATCGGCTTGTGGAGGCTGCAGCCGGAGGTGGAGTCCAGGTTCGGGGAGGGGATCGGCTTGTGGAGGCTGCGGCTGGTGGTGGAGGGGAGCGGCCTGTCGAGGCTGATGCAGCTGGTGGGGGAGGGGAGGGCACGGGATGGGGTGATGCATCTGATTCTGGTGGTGGAGGGGGAGGCCGTCGGCTACCTCCGCGCGGCATCGGCTAGGGTTTTGGAGATTTCCTCCCGGCGAGGCGATGGGAAACAGAGAGAAACGTTCTTTCTTCCTGCGTAGGCGAGGGGAAGGGGAAAGCTAACGGAGGGATCGCTCGCGTAAATGGGCCAGGCCCAGGTTTTTCACCTCTAGCTAGGGTTTCTTCATCTCGGGGCGATTGCGATCGCTGCCGTTGAGGCTTCACCTTCCCTGTCCCCGTCTCTTTCTCCAGTCCTCCGCCTGCGATCGAGTGCGCCTAGGCCCTGGTCGGTCCTGTGCGGGGCTGGGGTGAAGGGGTTTCTAGGGTTCCTGCAAGAGGCCCGGTCCGTTGTTTGATTGGGTTAGGGTTCGACAAGTCATGGCATCGGACGGAGTTGCGGGGTCGAGTTCGATGGGACCTACGGATCCGGATGATGTGGCGGCACTGATGAAGGAGCTAGGTCTTCGGGAGGAGGATCTCGACGATGTGGTGTTCGATGAAAAAGAGTTACCGGAGGAGGCGGCGCGTTGGATAGCGCTAGCTAGGGTTCACTCGCCAAAGACCTATAGCCAATATTGGTTTTTCAAAAACATGAGAGCCGCTTGGGATCTTACCCAGGAGGTGCAGTTCAAGCCTTTGGGAGATATAATCTATATGCGGTGCAGTTCTCCTGTTTGGGTGATTGGGAGAGAGTAACGCGTGATGGCCCGTGGAACTTCCGAGGGGACGCAGTTATCCTCAAACCGTATGATGGCTTGGCAAACCCATCTACAGTTGTGCTTGATATGATTGAAATTTGGGTGCAGATTCATGATGTGCCCCCTTATATGCTCATCTCGTGCCATCTTTAGCGGCAAAGGTCGGAGAAGTTTTATATGTTGAACCACAATCACAAGACTTCGCGGGAAACTTCCATCGTGTATGGATCCGGATCAACGTTAATAAGCCGCTGAGGAATGCAGTCTCGATGATAAGGCATGGGAGACGCCAGATATATAGGCTAAAGTATTAGAAACTCCCGGATTGGTGTGCGGTATATGGAATGCTAGGACATCAATTCAAAGAGCATGGCAATGGTATTCATCCCCGATCATCTTTGGTCTTGAAAGATCTGAGAGTTGCGTGGGTCATGCGCACCGGACAGGGACCGGGAGGAGGCCGAGGTTGTAGAGGTGGTCGGAGAGGTGGCCGAGGAGGACGTGCAACCGGACCTCGTTTTGATCACGATAAGGGCAACAATTGGAAGGAGGAAGATGGGACTAGAGTAGATGCTGTTATGGATGATGCTGACAACAACACAAAGAGGGCACCAGCCCACCCGCAACAAGTGATGCAACCAATGAACAACGAGAGAAGCAATGTAAGCCAGGGGGCGAAGCTTTTGCTACCCCCTCCCTCAATGGTTCCTCCTAGTCCGAGTAGTACACAGGATCCAAAAAGGGCCAAGATGAGTACAGATGCAGAGGAAGACTTGGAAAATAGGGTTGGTCTTGGCAAGATCGTCTCTTCATTGGCGGGCTCCTTCGAGGAGCGCTGCCGGGCCCAATGAGTGCTATATGTTCGAACTGCCGCGGCGCGGGCAAGGCCGCGACAGTTCGTGAGCTTCGTGATTTCGCGAGGCAATTTGCCACTACCCTTTTATGTATCCTAGAAACTCAAATTAAAGGAGATAGGGTAGAAGCTCTAGCTAGTACTCTTGGATATGATAATGCTTATGCCGTTGATAGTAATGGCAGGAGCGGTGCTATTGGCCTTTTTTGGAGCATTTTAATAAAAATTGAGATTCTTGGCTACTCTGTATATCATCTAGATGTCTCAGTAGAAGGTAATGACCAGGACAAGTGGAGGATGACTTGTGTTTATGGGGAAGCGCAAACACACTTGCGACACCAGACATGGGATGTGCTGAAAAATATCAGTACTTCAAACACACTTCCTTGGTTGTGCTAGGGGGATTTTAATGAAGTCTTGCGTCCAACTGAATATGAGGGAGTGGGACAACGCAGTAATGCCCAAATTCAGGTTGTTCGAGATGCTGCGGACATTTGCATGTTGCTATATTTGGGGTACAAAGGCAATTTTTGGACTTTCGAGAAGAAGGTTTCTGGAGGTAGCTACACATTGTGTAGACTGGACAGAGCAATGGCAAATGGAGATTGGATGGCAAGGTTCCCTTTAGCCTCGATCACACACCTTATAGGTAGCACTTCCGACCACTCACCAATTCTTTCGGAGTTTGGAGATTCTGCCCCAGCGCCTACAAAGATCTTTCAAATATGATCTTATCTGGGAACAACATGAAGGTCTCAAACAGTTTTTGACAGAGGGATGGATGGCCGGAACACCATGCACTTCGGTTGAGCAGATGAGACAGAAGCTAAGTAATCTAGTGAGGGGTCTGGATAGATGGAGCAGATACACTTTTGGTAGTGTAAGGAAGGAGATCAAGCAATTGAAGGGAGTTCTTAAGGAGTTGTGAGGAGACCCATTGAGGACGGGGGCGTCCCATGCCGAACTAAAAATAAATGAGCCTTTGATTGAGATGTATCATAGGGAAGAGATCATGTGGAGACAGTGCGCTAGAATTCAGTGGCTAACGGAGGGCGACAAAAACACTAAATTCTTCCATCTCAGAGCTAGTCTTCGTAGGAAGAAAAACATGGTCAAGGCGCTGCAAAACTCACTTGGTGCGATTGTTTCTGACCCAGCAGAACTAAGGGAGATGGTGAATTCCTTTTACCAGAATTTTTATTCTTCGGAAGGGGTTCAACAGGTGGAAGCGGTTCTGGAGCATGTCCCGCGGAAAGTCACGGAGGAGATGAATGCCTCCCTTTGTGCACCATACACTAATGATGAGGTAAAGACCGCTTTATTCCAAATGTTTCCAACGAAGGCCCCGGGACCAGATGTATATCCCGCTCCCTTTTACCAGCGGCACTGGGATGTGTGCGATGACGAGGTCACTAGGATAGTTCTGAGGATAGTCCGAGGAGAGGAGAGCCCGGAGTGCATTAATGATACTGTTTTGGTCTTTATTCCGAAGGTAACAAACCCAACTGTTTTTGCTCAATTTAGACCTATCAGCCTATGCAATGTTTTATACTCCCTCCGTTCCTAAATATTTGTCTTTCTACACATTTCAAATGGTAACAACATACGGATGTATGTAGACATATTTTTTAGTGTAGATTCACTCTTTTTGCTTGGTATGTAGTCACTTGTTGAAATCCCTAGATATGTTGATGATCATTTTAGTGTAGATTCACTCTTTTGAGCTATTGATGATCATTTTTTGTTAAATTTGTTTTACGGAGTTAAGTTTAGGGGATCGGCTAGAAACCAATTTTATTTGGCGGGCCAAAAATGAGTTAAAGTATAAGAAGCCGTAATCCACCTCAAAAATATTCTCCCCAAAATTAACAGTTCACACTGAGCTGTTTCTCCATGAGGTTGACATGCTCGGATTGTCCGGACATCAACCTGGATAGTCCAGCCACCGCCCGGACATCCGGCTTGCTTCCCAGATTATTTGGCTTCCGACTGACAAAACCGAACTTTTCTTGATCTTTTTTGCCCGTTTTTTCACCCTTCTTCTCCAATTTTTCCTTGGTTCTTTGAGGTTTCGAGCTGCGGTTTTCCCGTCTCTTGCTACTCAAAAATTATAAGGGATTGGTTAGAGATGCTCTCACAGAGGTAGCAGCTTAGGCACGGCGGAGCAACGAGGCGCATGCAGTAGTGTCTAGAAGGAGCAAGATATTCGACCGATGGCAAAAAGAAAATCGAAGGAAAGTTACAAATAATTGCTCCCAAATTATGGAAGAACTTATATTTAAAAAAAATAGTACATACACAAGCGCGCTTATATAAGCGCATATGCTCACCCCAATGAACACTAACACGCACACCCTACCCTATAAGCACATCCGAGAGACTGAGCCGGCATATCATTTTGAGAGTAGCGCTTCATCATCGACGGGAACGTCTCCTCCCACTGAAACCGTATCGCCGAAATTCCTTCAATAAATTCAGAAGAAAAAAATGGGAGCATCAGGACTAGAATCCCGGTGGGCTAGGGATACCACTGTCCTCCTAACCAACCAACCACAGATTGGTTCGCAATTATGGAAGAACTTGTCCGAAAACAAAGAACCCGTAAGTCAGAACAGTAGTTGGGTGTTCCAAAAGAACGGACACGTGCACGTACACAGCCGAGTGTGATGCGTGATGGACGCCGCATAAAACGGAGGTACCGATCATCTAGCATGCAATGGCACGAGCTAGCTAGCGTCTCCCACTTCGGTTTCTTTCGTCGCCTCCCACATTTTCTACAAGAATTTCTTGCCAGTTTCCTCACTAGAAATCAATGCAGCGCAAGGGGTCTGTCATTCGTCTCCATCCATCCACGCGCATGTAGTATAGTACCATAATCATCTTCCAAGAAACTTGCACATGAGACAATACTTTATTTCGTCTTCCTCTGCAATAGTGGATCCCACAATATGATGGCTAGCACATTACATCGACGCATAGTCAAGACTAATCAAGGAAAAGTTCGGCGTACATACACCGTACTTTGTGTGTGTGAGGATCGTGTAGCAAGCTGGCCAGTCTGTCACGTGAGGATCATGCATGCATGTGGAAGTCTTGTCTAGGAAAGAAAGAGCGCCGGTCTAAGGCTAGAAGAATACTTGCACAAGCAAGCGAACGTAGAATATGGCCCCTTTTTCCACAACTAGCCACAAGATATTTCAGATATGCACATTAACTGTCTTCATTGTTCTTATGATGAAAGTTTGGTTGTTCCCCACATATGCCATGTGGTGCACATTAATTGTGTCTAACCTAATTCCCATCATTTTATGTCAAATCCAATAATACAAAATCACAACCCGAAATTTTGCACGGGCATCACCCATTTTGTGCATCTTGAATGACAAAAAAAGAAAATCAGTTTTTTTATATAAAAAAATTTACTGTCTTTTTTTTTATTTTAGTGTTCTTCGGGTGCAGATGTGCCCATGCACCGAATTGAATTAGCGATGTTGTTGCTGTTGTTGGTACTACTACTATCATTTTTATTATTCCAAGTCAAACTATGAACTAGTATATCTAACAACCCATTGTTGTTGTCGTCGTCGTCGACGTTACTACTACTACTACTGTTAATACTACTACTACTACTGCTACTACTAGTACTACTAAAAGACGAACTATGAATTATGCTTCCTATTGTGTAAAATGCAGAACTTCAATTTCGCAGTATTGTTATATTCTTCAAGATGTTTTTTTATGCATTCCTTTTTAATAGAAAATGTTTGTTCACACAAAGATAACTATTCATTATAAAAATATTTCATGAAATCTAGTAATATCCGTTTGATCCTTTGGATGTTAATAAACCTCTCTTATACTTAATACTATTTGACAGGTTGGAAAATATGATTTTTTTTTTTTGCATGAGACTAGTCAAAATGTTTGACTGGTCGGCAATGGGATAGGAGAAATCCCAACTTGAAGCAACAATTAATTGTATGAATGTTGAATTTTCAGACACTTATTTTTTACAAACTTGTCAAATCCAACCAACTCAAAAGCCGAACAAGACGATCATATCCCTGATTTCTCACAAGACGATCATACCTCTATTAGGAGGTTTAAATCCTCTAACCCCTTGACTGCCACCATGAGACCATCATATCCATGGTTTCTCACAAGACGATCCTGGATCCCACCCTCCTAATCTCGTTACCAGTCTGCATGGTCACCATTGTTCGCCGCATCTCATAATGGAAAATTTAAAATCCGCTCAACAAAGGTTGAGAAGACCAGGATTGTTATCGTAGTAAGTTCATCGAAACCTAGCTGCCTCAATAGAACGTCACCGGTTAACTCACAGCTCGGAGATGAAGATGGAGGGTAGTGGTGCATTGAAAAAAAAACTATTTTTCAGAACCCACAAAAAACAGCACGTGGCATACTTATATTATTTAACCATTTATTTATTATTGGTCCACATACAGGCACTAGTCATGCATGCATATGTGACATGGCACATACAAACGATGTTCATAAGTAGACTAAGAGTAGTCTTTGTTCCTTATTGACCCAAGTAATTATAGGTTTGATCCTTGTTGATCTAAGGGCAGAGGACGATCTGGTAGTTGGTTCCAGGCGGGCAGGTGAAGGTGCTGGTCTGGTCGTCCTTGGCGTAGCTGTAGGCGTCGGGGCACTTGCCCTTGAAGAACTTGGAGTAGGTTGTCGGCGGGCACTGGTGCTCGAACTGGCCCCGGCAGCAGTAGGTGTCGCCGCCGAACTTGCCGCACGCGCTCGCGCACCCTCCCGGCACCTGCAGCTCCGGCAGGCACTGCTTGGTGATGTCGGTGCTGCAGCGCGCAGCGCGGCACGACCCGACGGGCTCGAAGTTCATGGGCACGTTGAACCCGTCGATGACGGACAGGTCGAAGAAGTCCTTGTTCCCGCCCTGGCCCAGGGTGTACTCGGCCAGCGTGGTGGGCTGCTCGCCGGACACCCGGCAGGCCAGCGCGCCGCCGCAGTCGCCCGTGATGCACCGGCCGCGGCCGCTGCCGTCGAAGGTGCACCCGGTGCGCGGCCACACCCTGGCGCCCGCGGTGCCGGCGGGCATGTTCAGCGCCCACGACTGGCCCGGGTCGAGACGAACGCCGCCGCCTGGGAGCGCGCCCGGCCACACCGTGTAGGAGCACCGGTTCACGACGGTGATGGTGGCCGCATCTACGGCGGTGGCAACGGCGAGGACGAGGGCGATGAGGTGGAGGGCGCGAGTGGACGCCATGGCTGATGCCGCTCTTGTTATTCTCGGACGAGTTGTGGCAGTCAGCAGTAGCTAGTGTGCGTGCAGCGTTGGTGAGTTGTGGCAAGATACTCTCGCGGTGGAGGTATTTATAGCCGCAATGGTGCCTGTTGTTATAAAGTTTGGTTGATGCCACTCCAAGCTAGCTGGCCCGGTCTCGACGTTTTCTTCGGCCGCGTTTGGCAGCATGCAATACGATGGTTCTAGAATCAAAATGTGATTGAGGTCTTGCAGCAGTGTACAATGCACCACATGTGAGTCAAATGTTTGAACAGATATATCACTTCTTACTAGTAGAGGTCTAAGAGCATCTCCCGTCGTTGGAGGCCCCCATGACAATCGTCGGGCCAAAAATAGAATGTCCTGAGGGGCAAAACACTTTCGCCGGATGAAAGGCAAGGACGTTTACCCAGCCGTTGATGCCCCCCAGGACAGTCACCAAGCAAAAAGTGATTGAGTGGGCTAGAAAAAAAGGATAGGTGGAGGAATAGGATTGGCTGTTGCTTCCATCGGCGCGCCCAACAGCCCCTCAGCGCGTCAGGTTTCGCCTGGGTTTACCAGCGCTTTTTTGAGGTCTTGGGGGCGCTTGGGGGGCATGACTGGACCGTTTTTTGTCATTTTTAGATTGCCGGCACACAAAAAGCGACCCTGGGGAGGCTCTTGGGGGCGCCGCTGGAGATGCTCTAATGAACGGACCATCAAAATCCATCCATCGCGCATTTTACAGAAACCCGCCACACTTTTCTAAAATCAACCCATTGTTCCATCTTAAATAAGGATATATAGAAACGGTTCGCGTTTTACAGACAACCTCCCGAGGGAGGTTACGGTAAGCAACCCGCGGTCCTATTTTAAGTGAGAATAAAAATATTTCGTTTTTTTCATAAAACCCCTTAAGGTTTCAGTTAATAAATCCGTCGTCCGTACAGAACATAATGTTTTCACATATTAAAATGTTTTTTTAATATTATTATACTATAAACCGTAACTTTAATATTCACATGTTATATATGAAAAATGATTAGAAGAATGTCTAGGATCGGAATATGATATTGTTTCACTTGTTAATATTTCTTTAATGTTGTTTAGGATAGAACCTTAATCAGTAGTGCATGACTCGCCTTTCTTTTGTACCGGTGTCGATCCACATTGGAAATGAACACCTCAGTAAAAACAAATTGACACTAGTAGAAAAAGGGCCATTTGTCCCGGTTCGTAAGGGCCATTTGTCCCGGTTGTGGAACCGGAACTAAATGGTCGATACAAATGCGCTTGACGATTAGAAAGATTAGAAAATATGCCATTGATAGTGAGGCTTGGTATCATTATGTTGTTGGATCAATTGTTACCTTAGTTGCGATCTTGATCGCATTTGTTGTTGCATTTAAATGCTTTAGTTAGAGAGTTATTTGTATGTTGCATTTAAGTGTTGAAAATGCTTAAAGCAATAAATTATTAGTTAGATAATAGGATAGATAAAATTATGAACGCAAAAGACTCCAATCAAATGGAAAATTGCAACAAAAATTATAAGGCTCAAAATTTTCGTGAAGGGACAATTGTACTCATCGTCATTACTCAACCATACCAAGTGCGGGTGATGTACATCATACATAAGCGCTTGTTCTTTATCCATTAAGGAGAAAAATAGTCAGTGCACAAAATATTATTGGTTATATTGCTATACCCTTGGATCAAGATCTATGTAAAATGAGTAAAAGCACGTGTCTTTCAAAAATATATACAAATTTGAAAAAGAATTGTGCTTCTAAAAACCGTTCATTTTTTCCCCAAAAATTGTTCATGTATTTTTGAAATGGTTCATGTATTTGCTAAAAATAATGTAGTTCACAATGTGTACATGTAACTAGATGATACCCCGCGCGTTGCTGCGGAACTGATTGCAATATATTCAGATTGTGTTTGGTTGTAAGGAATATGAACATTGGATAAATAAAATAAAAACTGAAAATAATATAATTTACTATATTTCATTTCGTTGCTGAATAGTTTTGGAATATCGATTACGTAAGTAGCATAACATAATGCATGGTGAGTGTTTATCCATGCATGGATCTGCCAAACTCATTTTAGAGAAACCAAAGCCAATAGTTTGCTACAATAGAAAGTAAGGGTAAATTTAGAGATCATCTCACATCTGCTAAGCTATATATTCTTATATTATTATTTTTAAACATATGGAACCTGCTGAGCTATATACGTACTCTTATGTTTTTTTTAAACATATCTCGAAATAGGCTTTCGCCCCGCTTCATAGATAAAGCAAAGATTCATACAACCAACATCCAGATAATCCATAAAGACGACGATTGGGGTAATAGCACAATAATGTCCAAAGAGAAACATAAGACAAAATAAAAACAAGGCCACCTAGTGGCGGTCGACGGGCGAAGCGAAGATGACGAAAGCCGACCTATCTTTTTTTTAAACACTAGCAGAAGGGCCCGTGCGTTGCAACGGGAAAAATAAACATCATAATCTTCAATGGCCATGATCACATTTTCTACATCACCGAGATATACTATCACTCTCAATTTCGTGAAATTGTGAATAATTTTTGAAATCATGAACATTTTTTTAAACTCATTCACATATTTGAAATCATGAACATTTTTCAAGTCCGTGAACACTTTTACAATTTTTTAACATTTTCTAAAATCAAGAACATTTTTTGAATACATGAAGATTTTATACTATTTGCAAACATTTTTACAAACTGTTAACATTTATTAAACAATTTACTTGAATGGGCAAACATTTCTAAATTTGATGAATATTTAATTGGAAATTGGTGGAACAATTTTTGAAATCCACTAACATTTTTTGATTTAACGAACATTTGTTGAAATGTAGGATTATTTTTTGAATAAGCAAATATTTTATGAACAAATAAACTTTTTTGTAACTCACGAATTGTTTTTGAATAGGCCCGCAGGGTGGTGCTCCAGGCAGCATTTTTCTCACTTTTATGTAGTCTTTCTAGTAAAATGTGATGACTGTGCCATATTTTTCTTTTTTAGGTACCTCCATCTAACTTGTATCACCATAATCTTATCAAATTTGGACTCAAAAAAAAAAAACCATAATCTTATCAAATGGAGCTTCCGGGGCGTTTGGGGCCCTTTCCCTGTAAAAAGAAAAATTTGTGCGACACCCGATGTGTACGGAGTGCTATGGTGGAGAGATAAGGTCATGTGTGGATAAGGATCGGCGGCAAGAAACGACTGGACCAGAAAAGAGGTGAGGTAGCGGTGCGTGGGGACCCTACAGTGGACGCGTGGCCCGGCTGTTTATAGTCAGCTGGATAGAACAAATTTCCCCATCTCAGGCGAAGCCCTCCTACACATCCCCCGCCGTGCTCGAGCGCGAGCGCCTCGCCGCCTCCTCGCCTCCTCGTCCAAGAAGCAGGCACGAGTAGGCGCCACTCTCCCGCAGCTCGAACCTGAGTGAGTTGAGCGAGCGCTTTCGTGAACGGACGCGAGCCACGGCTCGGCTTCCATGAGAACGGACGCGAGCACTTTCTCTAGCTTGATTTCTCAGCTCGAACCTCGTCCATGAACTCAAGGGCCCTTTTTCCCGCAGTGAACCCAGTGGGTCGAGCCCAGGGGCGGCGCTAGGGGTATTCTTGGGTCTTCATGTGAATACCCATGATTTTTACAAGACAGTGTTGATTTTGGCAAAACAATGACAATTTTCGAAAAACAGCAATGATTTTAGCAAAATAAATACACATGAATACCCGGAAGCAAATTTCTGGAGCCGCCACTGGTCGAGCCACCCCCCCCCCCTCCCGCGCCGCCGCTGATCTGCCGCAGGACCGCGCTGGTGAGCAAGCTCCTTCCTGCGCTTCTCCCCGGTCTCCTCTCTCTCTCTCTCTCTCTTCTCAACCTCTCTTCTCTCTCGAGCAGGAAGCAGCAACTCCAGCACAACAATGGTGCCGCACATGGATCTCAGAACTGCCGCCGTCACGCCCACGTCATTCGGAACCTTCACTGACGCCCGCCGTCGCGATCCTGCATGTGCATGTCAGCGCCACAACAATGGCGCCGCCCGGATCTAAGAACTCCCGTCGTCATGCCCGCGTCATTCGCCGGAATCTTCACTGACGCCCGTCATCGCGATTCTGCATGTGCGTGTCAGCAGGAGCATTTCCCGTATTGGCCTCGACCGCCTCTCGTCGTCTCCCTCTCTTCGAGTCATAGGGCGACGACGAGCTCGTGGAGGCAAGGAGGCCCGGCCGCCGTCGCTTCCTGCGACGGAGAGAGAGAGGGGGGAGGTGAGAGATAGAACTGGAGGGAGAGGAGGGCAGGGTGGCGCGTTAGTCCGACGGCGGTGCTCCGGTGGCTAGCCGGCGCAAGGCGGCGGGGAGGCTTGAGCGCGAGCCCGCACGTGGAGGCGCTGGGTGCGGTCAGCGGCGGCGGACGCAGAATCGCGGGTTCAATGCAAATAAACGAAGGGTGTTTTTCTTTTTTGAATGAAACGTTTCTAAGGTCCATTTAAAATAGAACTGCGGGTTGAATATCTAAAAACATAAGGGTTTTTCTGCAAAACTGTCGCGTTAAAATAACGGTTCGGGTGACTTAAGTCCAGAGTGCGGGTTGATTTTAGGAAACTACAGGGGCATTTTTGTAAAACGGTAAAATAACGGTTCGGCTGACTTATGTTTGGACTGCGGGTTGATTTCAAAAACGTATAGGGGCTTCTTTGCAAAATGATCTGACGGACGGACTGAAACCCTATTTTCTTTATTATTATTTTTTAAAGATATGGAGCTGTATATACCCACATATCTGCAGTGCAGTCGTGGTGTGATGTGTTTGCTCGGTTTGTCTTGTGTGCAGAAAAAAAGGATCACTCTGGAAGCTTGTGTAGAAAAAACAAGTCAATGGAGAGGAGCTAGTTGAGAAGGGAATGCCAATTTGTCCACTATACAAACTAATTCCATCGATCCGTGCACGTCCCTCTCTCTAGAAGAATTAGATTAGGTAGGAACTATAGTATATTTAGATTAGGTAGGAAAACAAGATCGGGCTGCAATTGCTGGCCTCGATCGTTTACATTGCATATTGTATATATACACAGGAAAGACATTAAAACATTGAGTACAATTTGATCTAACCTACGGATTGTGTTTGATACGGACTGCAATTTGTAGGATTATTTAACACTCTCAGATGCCCCGTATTTTCCAGCACAAGAACAGTACCCAGGAAACGTTGCAATTTTTTCCAAACTACTTGACACGGCGAGAAGGATCAAAGATACTCCCTCTGTAAACTAATATAAAAGCATTTTGATAACTAAAATAGTTATTTTAATGTTTTTATATTAGTTTACTACTCCCTCCGTAAACTAATACTCCATCTGTTCCATAATGTAGTGCCTATAGATTTTCTGATAAGTCAAACTTTATAAACTTTGACCAAGTTTGTAGAGAAAAATATTTATATCTACAATACCAAAAATATGTCATGTGAAAGTACATCTTACGGTGAATCTAGTGATATATATTTCGCACTGTAGATGTAAATATTATTCTCCACAAACTTGGTCAAAGTTTGTGAGGTTTGACTCTTCAAAAAATCTATAGGCACTATATTATGAAACGGAGGGAGTATAAGAGCGTTTAGATTACTATTTTAGTGATCTAAATGCTCTTATATTAATTTATAGAGGAAGTACCAAGTACCAAGCTAGATAAGCTACGCCCGACGTCACTCTCAGCGAGGATAACAAAGACCAACTGCGAGATGGCTTGTCGACGGAGTGAAGGTCGCAGATTTTTCTCAGCCAGCATTGGCCGGCGCCAATCTTGAATTTTCTTCTAGCTATCCTTCACCCTAGCCATCTACTATAAATAAGCACGTGCTAGCCCGTCCATTCAACCAGCAATACAACAGCAATCAAGCAACAAGCAAGGAAAAATGGCCGCCTCCTCGTCGGCGCTCATCCTCATCCTTGCCGCGGCCCTGACCGCGGGGGCAAGCGCCAGGAGCTTCTCCATCACCAACCGCTGCGCCTTCACCGTGTGGCCAGCGGCCACCCCAGTGGGCGGAGGACGGCAGCTCAACAGTGGCGACACGTGGAACCTCGACATCCCCGATGGCACCAGCTCTGCCATCATCTGGGGCCGCACGGGCTGCAACTTCAACGGCAACAGCGGGAGATGCAGCACCGGCGACTGCCGCGGCGCGCTCGCCTGCACCGTGACCGGCCAGCCCCCGTTGACGCTCGCCGAGTTCACCCTCGGCGGCAACACAGACTTCTACGACATCTCCGTGATCGACGGGTACAACCTCCCAATGGACTTCTCCTGCAGCACCGGCGTCAACATTCAGTGCCGCGACCCCAGCTGCCCCGACGCCTACCACCAGCCCAACGACGTCAGGACCAAAGCTTGCAGCGGCAACAGGAGGTTCAATATCGTCTTCTGCCCATGATAACCATACATATATATGCCATCCATGCAACGGACGATATATACGACCATAATATTATTTGAAGTGTAATACTATGTCGGCACGAACTATCTGTACTTCCATTTTCCATGTAATAATGGCCGTGCGAATATGCACGACTACCCGATAAAGTTGATAAATAAAGGTAAGGAATATCTCATTTCACATTTCTAGTCTCGCCCTGGTCCAGAATAAGTTTTGCAGTTTTAAACTAGGTTTAATTCAAAACTGCAACACTTATTATGTACTGGAGTTAGTAATATTTACGTTGCGCCATAATATGTGGCGTCAAAAATGCACCAAGAAATTGACATTTCTAATATGTTCTTTAAGTTGTTCCCGTTTTGCTCAACAGCACGGGTCCCCATATTTTTCCTGACCTTTCGTTAATGGTTTGCTGAGGTTTTGATTTATTTTGAAAAAAATTATGTGGATGTTTGACTTTTCTTTTTGCGGGTGGTGGAGGTTTGGCATATACAGAGGCAGCATTGAAACTCGTATGAAAATTAGTACAGTCAACGGCGTGGCATCCAGGCTCTCACGTGGGTAGACTTATTCATTGTCAGGCCTAAAATTAAGTTCCTTTCGCTTTCATCCTTCGTTATTTTTCTACTTTGGCAAGCAACTGTTTCACGTGGGGAGACTTGTTCGTTGACAGTGGCATGCAGCAGGATCAACTTTCAGTCTTGGAATTTCTTTGGCGGAAACTGGCGCGGATTGGGAAAGAGCGGTAGAACTATTCTTTCCGTCTTAAAATAAGTGTCTCAACTTTATACTAAATTTAGTATAAAGTTGTATTAATGTTGAGACACTTATTTTGGGACAGAGTCAGTACCGATTAAAATGCAGCAGCATCAACTAAAAAAAAAAAAATTCGGCAACATGTTAGCAAAAATAATTAAATATTGTTCACTAAAGACTGCGAAAGAGCGAAGATTTATTGCAGAAAAAGTTAACAGCTGACTAAGAACTAAAGTAGCAATTTTGAATAAATGGACAACTACTTCTTTTTGAGCAATAAATGGCAGAACTACTAAGGATACTTTTTTTGGAAGGCCATTGATATAACAAAGGTAGACTCTTTTTTCTTTTGGAAGGGCGTTGATTGTCGTAGTGCAATCGGATGTAAACCGCTTAGACAAATGAATAAACTGCCGTAGAGGGCTGTTTGAAAAAAAAAAGTCCTTTTGGAAGGGCTTTGATATGTACAAAAATCTTTCGTTGCGCCATCTCTATCCGATGCGTGCATGTGCACGGGTATGCAATCTGGGAGTCGTCGTGTGGCACCACTACACATCATAGGTATTATCTTCAAATCTTCAACGAAAGAAATGAAAAAGGCGGCAAATCTTGGCACGCGACATCGGCGTCAAAGTTGGCATCTTTGACTCAATATTATCACAAACCTACCCGTATGAGAAGTACTACCAGCACACGTGCAGCGCCAGTGGAAGCCGGCTCCAGCTCGTCTTCTGCCCATGAGCCGCACAACGTACATACGCCTGTAATCCTCACAACCACACGTACGTTGGTACGTGCACGTGTAGTATGGTATATGTACGTACGTGTCTCGCCGTCATGTGTATTCGCAGCTACACATACGTATATGTGCACGTGCGAGGTTCCAATAAAATTGCAGTTTTTGCTTTCTACAGTCCGCGGGATGATTTTTTGAAAAATAACTTCATTTTAAATTACAAATTTTAAGAGGATCCGAATCTGTTATATAAAGATTCACGGATGTATAAAACACTACAAATATAATAAAAACTACATCAAGCTCTCCGGGCCAACAAACGACCACTGTCATCACCAGAATGAGGCACTGATGTGCCACTATCACTGCTCTCGGAACGGAACCGACCTGACCTTTTCGATGTCAAAAATGATGGACCTGCAATATCAAATCATATACAAGAAAGGAACTATAAATTTAGCTAATGAGGCCTTGTCGTTAGGAAACCATATGACAGTGTTGAGCACATACCTCATAGGAACCGAAAGAAAACCCCTCACACCGTACCCCAAGGCGAGGGGTCCCATTTGTAGCGTCACGAGGCTCAGATCTCGGCATCTCACCTGCGGCCAGCATTGGCCATGGTGACGGCAGGACCATCGTCGAAGGTGCTTGTGTAGGTGGATTACAACAGTGCCCCCCCCCCCCCCAGGCGACCGGGGTGGTGCTTGTGGGAGATCGATCACGGTGGTCATGATGGCACCCCTTGGCTATGGGGCGGCGGCTGTTGCGTCGATGGCTTGACGGTGTGAGCCAGCTATGGTGTGCCGCTCTGCTTTGGTGATGATTGGTGGCGCTAGACCGCGAATCTGGCTCCTTCCCAGATCCGTCGTCGGCGTGGGAAGTGGTCCTACATCGACGCGGTTGGGGGCTAGCACGAAGCTTATATGCCCTAGAAGCAATAATAAAGTGGTTATTATTATATTTCCTTGTTCATGATAATCATTTATTATCCATGCTAGAATTGTATTGATCGGAAACTCAGATATATGTATGGATACATAGACAACAACGTGTCCCTAGTAAGCATGTATTAGACTAGCTCATTGATCAAAGATGACTATGGTTTCCTAACTATGGACATGAGTTGTTATTTGATAACGGGATCACATCATTAGGAGAATGATGTGATGGACAAGACCCAAACTATAAACATAGCATATGATCGTATCAAGTTTATTGCTATCCTTTTCTGCATGTCAAGTATACGGTCCAATGACTATGAGATCAAAGAACTCACTCACACCGGAGGAGTACCTTGTGTGTAACAAACGTCGCAACGTAACTGAGTGACTATAAATGTGCTCTACAAGTATCTCTAAGGGTGTCTGTTGAGTTGCCACGGATCAAGACTGGAATTTGTCACTCTGTAAGACGGAGAGGTATCTCTGGGCCATCACGGTAATACAACATCACAAGACGCTTGCAAGCAATGTGACTAAGGAGTTAGTCGCGGGTTCTTATATTATGGAATGAGTAAAGAGACTTGCCGGTAACGAGATTCAACTAGGTATGGAGATATCGATGATCGAATCTCAGGCAAGTAACATACCGATGGACAAATAGAACTACATACGGGATTAGCTGAATCCTTGACATCAAGGTTCGACCGATAAAGATCTTCGTAGAATATGTAGGAACCAATATAGGCATCCAGGTCCCACTACTGGGTATTGACCGTAGAGGTGTCTCTGTCATGTCTGCATAGTTCTCGAACCCGCAGGGTCTACACACTTAACGTTTGGTGACGATATAAGTGTAGTTGAGTCATTATGATGGTTATCGAAGGTTGTTCGGAGTCTCAGATGAGATCTTGGACGTCACGAGGAAATCCGAAACATAGGCCTTTTACCTTCACCGAGTGAGGGGCTAAACTCGTTAAACACCGTGTGTTACACCTACATAGTAGCTAGTCTCTTCCCCTTTATTCGTACTTTAGTATTCATTGTTAAGATCATAACCCCGACAGTTGGCGCTCACCGTGGGGCTAGGCGTCTAGGAAACATTCACGATGTAGGTGGATTTCTTCACCATCATCATGTAAATCGGCGGCGAAATCCGCTTTGGGACGATCTCCTTCATTGCCGACGGCTTAGCGTGGCCACGCGAGGCCCCGCTGGACGTGGATGCGTTGCCCATCCATGGCGCAACACACTTCCAAGCCTCTTCCTACTAAGTCCTTCTCTGACAGCCCTCGGCTCTATACCGAGTGGTTGCCCATCCCACAGACGTTCAACTCGTCTTCTGCCCATGAGCCGCAGAACGTACAGACGTGCAAGTGTAGTATGGTACTATGGTATATATGTACGTACGTGCCTCCCCGTCATGTGTATTCGCAGCTGCCGTACATGCTACACATATGTATATGTGCACGTGCGAGGTTCCAATAAAATTGCGAATCAACCTGTGGTTGAGATGGTTAGGTGGACAGTGGTATCCCCAACCCATCAGGGTTCAAATCCTGGTGCTCGCATTATTCCTGGATTTATTTCAGGAT
This sequence comes from Secale cereale, assembly GCA_902687465.1. Lineage (NCBI taxonomy): Eukaryota > Viridiplantae > Streptophyta > Magnoliopsida > Poales > Poaceae > Secale > Secale cereale. Next base: position 1,514,786 of record LR738713.1, on the reverse strand, counting down.
TTCCGGCGATGCGCTTTCAGTGGGAGAAGACGTTCCCGTCGACGACGAGGCGCTTACGATGACTTCGTAAATCTCAAGATGATATGCCGGCTCAGTCTTTCGGAGGTGCTCATAGGGGTAGGGTGTGCGTGTGTGCGTTCATAGGGATGAGTGTATGCGCGTGTATATGAGCGCTTGCGTCTGTACTGATTCTCAAAAAAAAAGAGGTTCCAATAAAATTGCACTTTTTGCTTTCTATAGTTCGCGGGATGATTTTTTGAAAAATAACTTCATTTTAAATTACAATTTTTAAGAGGATCCGGATCTGTTATATAAAGATTCACGGATGTATCAAACACTACAAATATAATAAAAACTCCATCAAGCTCTCCGGACCAATGAACGACCACTGCCATCACCAGAATGAGGCACTGATGTGCCGCTATCAGTACTCTCATAACGGAACGGACCTGACCTTTTCGATGTAAAAAATGATGGACCTGCAATATCAAATCATATACAAGAAAGGAACTACAAATTTAGCTAATGAGGCCTTGTCGTTACGAAACCATATGACAGTGTTGAGCACATACCTGATAGGAACCGAAAGAAAACCCCTCACATCGTTCCCCAAGGCGAGGGGTCCCATTTGTAGCGTCGCGAGGCCCTGATCTCGGCATCTCACCTGCCGCTGTTGCCGCCAGCTTTGGCCATGGTGGCGGCAGGACCAGCTTCGAAGGTGCTTGGGTAGGTGGATTACAACAGTGTCCCCCCTGAGGCGACTGGGGTAGTGCTTGTGGGAGATCGATCGCGGTGTTAGGACGGCACCCCTTGGCTATGCGGCGGCGGACATTGCCTCGATGTCTTGACGGTGTGAGCCAGCTATGGTGTGTCGCTCTGCTTTGGTGATGATCGGTGGCGCTAGGCCGCGGATCGGGCTCCTTCCCAGATGCGTCGTCGGCGTGGGAAGTGGTCCTACATCGACGCGGTTGGGGGCTAGCACAAAGCTTATATGTCCTAGAAGCAATAATAAAGTGGTTATTACTATATTTCCTTATTCATGATAATCGTTTATTATCCATGTTAGAATTGTATTGATCGGAAACTCAGGTGTGGATATATAGACAACAACGTGTCCCTAGTAAGCATTTATTAGACTAGCTCATTGATCAAAGACGGCTATGGTTTCCTAGCCATGGACATGAGTTGTTATTTGATAACAGGATCACATAATTAGGAGAATGATGTGATGGACAAGACCCAAACTATAAACATAGCATATGATCGTCTCAAGTTTATTGCTAAAGTTTTCTGCATGTCAAGTATACGGTCATATGACCATGAGATCATGCAACTGACTGACACTGGAGGAGTACCTTGTGTGTAACAAACGTTGCAACGTAACTGGATGACTATAAAGGTGCTCTACAGGTATCTCCAAGGGTGTAAGTTGAGTTGGCATGGACCAAGACTGGGATTTGTCACTCCGTAAGGCGGAGAGGTATCTCTGGGCCCTTTCGGTAATACAACATCACAAGAAGCTTGTAAGCAATGTGTGACTAAGGAGTTAGTCGCGGGTTCTTATATTATGGAACGAGTAAAGAGACTTGCCGGCAATGAGATTGAATTAGGTATGAAGATACCGATGATCGAATCTCATGCAAGTAACATACCGATGGACAAATGGAACTACATATGTGATTAGCTGAATCCTTGACATCAAGATTCGACCGATAAACATCTTAGTAGAATATATAGGAACCAATATAGGCATCCAGGTCCCCGCAATTGGGTATTGACTGTAGAGGTGTCTCTATCATGTATGCATTGTTCTCGAACCCGCAGGGTCTACACACTTAACGTTTGGTGATGATATAAGTATAGTTGAGTCATTATTGTGGTTGCCAAAGGTTGTTCGGAGTCTCATATGAGATCCCGGACGTCACGAGAAACTCCGATACGGTCCAAAGGTGAAGGGCGATATATAGGACGAAGGGAATCAGAGTTTGGAAGTGTTCCCGGAGCACCGGGTTTTGGCCAGGATGACCGAAGGGGTTTGGGGGGGGGGAGGGGGCAAGTGTTGGTGGGGCCTCATGAGCCAAAGGAGGGGGAACAGCAGCCCACAAGGGGCTGGGCGCCTCTCCTCACCCCAACCCACTCGGCTAGGGAGGGGGGGTGCCCCCGCTAGGGCAACCGGCCCCCTTTGCTTGGGTGTCAAGGTGCCTATGGGGGCCACCAAAGCCCTAGGGTGTGCCCCCTTGTGGCCGTTGATGTGGTCACCTATTACAGTTAGGATCAATGACCCATCATTGGGGACCGACATGGGGCTCATCACCATCATAGGTCCCCGGACCATGCCGGCATTCGGTTGTGTCCATCAGGAGGATCACTCGGACGGCTCTACAGCAATCGAACAACCATACGTTACTCGACGGACGATCAACCACTCGGACGTACGGGGCAAAAAGGCGACCTGGGAGCTGCAACGGTTGAGAGATCCTAAGTCGTCAACCAAATAGAGTTATAGCTATCGTTACCTGTAACTGATGCAGTATAGGCTCAATACACTAGTAACTGCCTCATTCAATGGCATTAATTGCTCCGGCTATGTGGGAGACATGGGGCTGCATCACACTCTATATAAGTCACACCCCTCTCCATAGCCGGGAAGGTCCAACCTTGTAATCATATCCATCAAATCAAAGCAAGCCTGCCTCAGGACACGAGACGTAGGGCTTTTACCTCCACCGAGTGAGGGGCTTAACTCGTTAAACACCGTGTGGAACACCTACGCTATAGCTAGTCTCTGCCCCTTTATTCGTACCTTAGTATTCATTGTTAGGATCATAACCCCGAGAGTTGGCGCCCATCATGGGGCTAGGCGTCTAGCAAAATTCCATCCGTGGTGCAACACACTTCCAAGCCTCTTCCTATGGAGTCCTTCTATGACAGCCCTCGGCTCCATACCGAGTGGTTACCCATCCCACCTTTGTATGCCGACGCAAGCGTTCCGGGAGTTCAGAGCTGCCGCGATGGATTAAGCACGATGCCACCACTCAGGCAGCAGTGGAACAAGTGGTGGCTATCGAGTTCGACGAGCCCGCCCTCGACCTCTCAAACGGATCACTCGATGATTCTTTAGAGGAGCCCGAATATCCAAGAGCATCGATTCAACCGCCGAGATTCTTATGGCGGATAACTCCGAGCACCGCGTGCCCTCGGGCTACCCGGAACCCAAAGACGATCGTGCAGGTGCATCCTACGTCAACACCAACGGCGGCTTCCCAGGACACGAGCCGTATCTACCTCATGCTCTCACTCGGGAGCAGCGAGATGAGCTCTGTCATCGGGACAACCAGCTCCTGAACACTCCCATCACCGAAACGACTCCCGAGGCGTTGGCCATGGAGTTGCTCGCCTGGCTACTTTGGTCGAGCACGATCGCCTCGAGCAGCTTCAGAGGGAGCTGGATGAATGAGAGCGCCGTCAACCCAGCTCCAGACGGCACAAGCGTCGGCTCTACTCAAGTGACTAGCCTCGTAAATATCAAGTTCTTAGTACTCCGTTGCAAGATCTAGCAGCCGCCACTCGGATCGTGGATTCCATCCAGCCCTCTTGCTCTTCGGCCGGAGAGGGGATTCGCCAGATCCATTCGCTCCACAAGACAAACTGTCATAAAACGCGGCGGTGTCCCAGTCCAGAGACTGGATGCATAGCGCGTCCGTGCGTGGAGAAACCGTCCAGTCGGCTCATAGCCCGCTCGGCTCGGGTAAGCGCCGAGCCACTTCTTCCTCCAGAGGTCACTATGAAGATCAAAGACGCAATCGTGTTGCGTCGCCCCGGCGTAACGGCAGCTACGATCGTGCGCTAATGCCTCCACCCAGGGATGTCGCGTAGGGACGCCAGCCCTACGATGACAGACGGACTCATGGCGGTGACCGCAGGCCAAGTCCTACTCGCCCATCAAGAGACACCCGAGACCCACTATTCAATGCAAGATCCGTTCTTGCTCAGAACTTGGTAGACAAAGGTCGGGCCTTGCGGGAGGGCCAGGACCACGATGTACGGAGTGGTTCCGTACCATCAGGTCCTGGGTGCTTCAGCCATTACATAAGAGCGGCTGAGATTCCTAACAACTTCAGGTTGGCCACGGGGATCAACGAGTTCACTGGAGAATCCAAGCCCAAAAATTGGTTGGAATATTATCGAGTGGCAGTCCAGATCGGCGGCCGCAACAACAATGTGGCCATGAAGCATTTTTCGCTAATGCTAGAAGGCTACTCATACGTCTCCAACGTATCTATAATTTTTGTTTGTTTCATGTTGTTATATTATCATTCTTGAATATTTTATAATCATTTTATATTATTTTTGGGGCTAACCTATTAACATAGTGCCTAGTGCCGGTTGCTGTTTTCTGCTTGTTTTTTTACATCGCAGAAAATCAATACCAAACGGAGCCCAAATGCAGCGAAACTTTTTACAGATTTTTTCTGGGTCAGAAGACACAAGATGTCCTGAAGAAGTAGCAGAGGGGGCTCCGAGGGGAGCACCACCCACCAGGGCGCGCCTGGACCCCCTGGCGCGCCCAGGTGGGTTGTGCCCACATCGGTGGCCTCCCGCATCGCCTCTTCGCTCTATAAATACCCCAACATTTCAGAAATACTAGGGGAGTCGACGAAATTTTATTCCAGCCGCCGCAAGTTCCAGAACCACGAGATTCAATCTAGAGCCCTTTTTCGGCACTCCGCGGAAGGGGAACCCGATCATGGAGGGGTTCATCATCCCCATTGGTGCCTTTGCGATGATGCTTGTGTAATTCACCTCCGACCTACGGGTCCGTAGGAAGTAGCTAGATAGCTTCTTCTCTGGTGGACGTGGTCGGGTCATGGACGACGGCAGGAACCTCGAGGAGGTAAACAGGCTGGCCCCACGGTCATTCGCCGGAGCAGGGGAAGACGGACGGGAACCCAAATTGAAGCGTATACGTAGTACGTGCAAATTGAGCAGAGCAGCGGAGCCGTGGGGGTTTTCAAAATTATTGCTGCAATGCCAATCGATCGACCGGGGCAAGCATCTGTTCGCAGACTGGAGAGACCAGTCCACGAACACGGACACAGGAGGACGCCATCCAACCGTAGCCGCATACATCTGGCCTCCCGGTCTTTTTCTTAGTCCTCACGATCAAGTAGCCGCATGTAAAGGGTACAGACTTGATGATCCATGCACATATCCCTCTCAGATGCCCCGTACTTTCTAGCACAAGACCAATATCCAGGAAACATTGCAAATTTTTACAACCTACTAGACACGGTAAGAACGTTCATTTGATACCAACTTACTAAGGGCATCCAACGGTAACCCACAAATTTCCTCCCGCATCTGTTCACGGACAGGGGAGGGGGCTGGAGGACCAGTCGGCAAACATGGATGTCGGAGGACGTCATCCAACAGTAGCCGCATACATCCAGCCTCCCGGTTTTTTTCCTAGTCCGCACAATCAAGTAGCCGCATGTAAAGGGTACAAACTCGACTGATTCTTGCACGTCCCTTTCAGATGCCCCGTATTTTCCAGCACAAGACCAATATGTAGGAAACGTTGCAATTTTTTCCAGCCTACTAGACACCAAGAGAAGGTTCAAGAGATAGCAGCTAGCTAAGGGCATCCAACAGCAACCCACAAATTTCTTCCTGCATCCGTTCACGGACAAGAGAGGGGGAACCAGTCCACGAACACATATGCGGGAGGACGACATCCAACCGTAGCCGCATACCTTCAGCCTTTCAGTTTTTTTTTCTAGTCCGTAAAATCAAGTATCCGCATGTAAAGGATACATACTCGATCAATTCGTACACGTCCCTCTCAGATGCCCCATTCCAGCACAAGACCAATATCCAGGAAACGTTGCAATTTTTTCCAACCTACTAGACACGCAAGAAGGTTCAAAACATACCAGCTTACTAAGGGCATCTCCAACGACAACCTACAAATTTTCTCCCGCACCGGTCCACGAACACAGATGCGGGAGGACACAATCCAATCATAGCCACATACATCTAACCCCATGTTTTTTTTCCTAGTCCACACAATCAAGTAGCCGCATGCAAAGGGTATAGACTCGATCGCTTCGTGCGCGTCCCTCTCGGATGCCCCGTATTTTCCAGCGCAAGACCAATACCAGGAAACGTTGCAAATTTTTCCAACCTATTTGACACGGCGAGAAAGTTCAAAAGATACCAGCTGCCTAAGCTAGCTACGCCGGACGTCACTCTCAGTGGGGGTAGCAAAGACTAACTTCGAAGTGGCTCGTCGACGGAGTGAAGCTTGGAGATTTTTCTCAGCCAGCATTGGCTGGCGCATTCGCATCCATGTAGAGGAAGCTGCAGTTCCCACCAATCTTGAATTTTCTTCTAGCTATCACCTATAAATAAGCACGTGCTAGCCCATCCATTCAACCAACAATACCACAGCAATCAAGCAAGCAAGAAACAATGGCCGCCTTCTCGTCGGCGCTCATCCTCCTCCTTCCCGCGGCCCTGACCGCGGGGGCTAGCGCCAGGAGCTTCTCCATCACCAACCGCTGCTCCTTCACTGTGTGGCCGGCGGCTACCCCGTGTTGATTATATTAGCAATTCATCATATGGTTTAATTCGAAATATCATAAAATTAATCATGACAGAAGCAACTAAAGCGAGCATGCAAATATCTAGTACAATGGGGAAACAGATCCAATCTACGGCAAGTACTAGACATAGAAATTGTAGCGAGATCTGATATAGATGAGAGGGAGATGCATACGTTGCAGCAGCTGTAGTAGCGGCTGTGTTGTCCCCGGTCTGGGCCATGTCGTCGTCGAGGAAGAGGTTGCCGATGTCGGGGAAGAAGTCGTCGTTGGGGAAGTGATCGCTGTCAGCAGTCGAGCGAGAGCTCTCCCCAAAAACCTGATCGCCCCTCTCCCGTACAGGATCGCAAGAGGCGGGGTTTCGGAGGCCTGATGTCCCTTCTTCTGATGCACGCCGGAAGGAGGGATGGAGAAGGCTTGAGTGGCGGCGCAATATTTTGGAACGGTGAGAAACCATACGAAAACAACCTACTCCCAAGGCTGGCTTGGTACGGGTTTATATAGTGTATGTTGGGAGTCAAAGCAGCCGCCATAAACGCGTCCGTTTATGATTTAGAAACTGCCGTATTTAACACGTCCGTTTATGAAATAGAAACAGTAACAATAAACACGTTTGTTAATGAGTCAGAAACGGTCGTAATAACCGCGTCTGTTAATGAGATAGAAACAGCCCCAATAAACGTGACCGTTACTAATTAATCAATGACTCATTAATTTTCCCAATTAACAAAATAATAATGTGTCAATGAGAATTTCTGAATTTATTTGGACTAGTAAATACTAATAAATTCCAACAATCCCCCACAAAATCTCATAGACACATCTCCTCATTTTTAAGTTCCAAAGCATTGTTTATATACCGGTACTTAGTGGAGACTGTTAAGTTGAACTTCCACCTAGAATGTTATGTTACACTAATTCACAACTTGAATAGTGGACTATGCCTTGAACTACAAGTTTGCTGTGATTCCAGTTTTACACAACGTCTAGACCGATACTAGGCTGCCGCAAGGCTTCCCCGCGGTTGGAGCTTATGCGTCATACTCCGAAGGCCTTTCATGAGTTTATTAGAGAACACCCAATTCTCACAGATTGCGACGTTCAACAATCAAGCTCATATAGGTGAGTTCCTCAAGAGATGCTCTGTAGGACACATCTCCGCTTATATAAGTAAACCACTTGGAACACATTAAGACAAATGTCAACCTACCATACAGATTAGGAGAATATTGCATCTTCACGGAGTGGGATAAAATATAAGAATACTCTTCTCTCAGCTGACCAACAGCTTGTCTCTTACTTCTAATTCACGGGATCTCCGATCACATAGAGTAGGTTACCACTGTGGACAACTCATACCGTGGGTCTCAAACCCATCTTCCTCGATGCATTATCTATCACATTACGTGATAAACCCTTTGTGAAGGGATCTGCCAAGTTCATAGTCGTTTGGATATAATCCACTGTAATAACTCCGGAGTTTTTCAGTTTCCTGACAGATTTCAATCTCCTCTTCACATGCCTTGATGACTTCATATTAACCTTAGAACTGTTCACTTTGATGATCACGGTTTGATTATCACAGTTCATTAGGATCGCGGGTATTGGTTTTTCAACCACAGGCAAGTCCATCAAAAGCTCACGAAGCCACTCTGCTTCAACAGTGGCAGTATCTAATGCTGCGAGTTCTGCTTCCATAGTTGACCTCGTTAAGATGGTCTGCTTGCAAGACTTCCAAGAAACAGCGCCACCACCAAGTGTAAATAAATAACCACTAGTGGCCTTAATCTCATCAGCATCAGATATCCAATTAGAATCACTATAGCCTTCCAGAACCCTCGGGTTTCCGGTATAGTGAATTCCATAGCTCGCTGTGCCTTTTAAATAGCGCATAACTCTCTCAAGCGCACGCCAATGATCATCTCCCGGATTGAAAACAAACCGGCTCAATTTGCTCACAGCAAAAGAGATGTCAGGCCTCGTGGCACTCGCCAAATACATAAGCGAGCCCATAATCTGAGAATATCTCAGTTGATCTCTAGCAATCCGTCGATTCTTTCGAAGCAACACACTAGGATCATATGGAGTTGGAGAAGGCTTACAGTCGCTATACCCGAAGCGACTCAAGACCTTTTCCACATAGTGAGATTGAAGCAGTGTAATCTCACCATTATCATCTCTCAGCAGCTTGATGTTCAAGATAACATCAGCCACTCCTAGATCCTTCATCTCAAAACAACGAGATAAGAAATCATTAACTTCCTTAATTAAATCAAGATTGGTTCCAAATATCAGTATGTCGTCGACATATAGACAAAGAATAACTCCCTCGCCCCCACCATGGCGATAGTACACACATTTGTCAGCTTCGTTTACAACAAAGCCTTCAGAAGTCAAAGTCCTTTCAAACTTCTCGTGACGTTGCTTAGGAGCTTGCTTGAGGCCATATAATGACTTCAATAACTTACACACTTTTCCTTCCTGATCGGACACTACGAAACCGTCTGGCTGCACCATATAAATTTCCTCATCCAACTCTCCATTAAGGAAAGTTGTCTTAACGTCCATTTGATGAAGAGAAGACCATGCGAGGCAGCCAAAGACAGTAGCACTCGGATAGTGGTCAATCTAGCCACAGGTGAGTAAGTATCAAAGAAGTCTTCACCTTCTTTCTGAGTATAACCCTTGGCCACAAGCCTTGCCTTGTACTTTTCAATTGTACCATCAGGCCTAAGCTTTTTCTTGAACACCCACTTACACCCTACAGGTTTACACCCATAGGGACGATCGGTGATCTCCCAGGTTCCGTTAGCCAGGATGGAATCCATCTCGCAACGGACAACCTCTTTCCAGTAGTCAGCATCAAGAGATGCATAGGCTTCTGAAATAGTCCTAGGTGTGTCATCCACGAGGTACACAATGAAATCATTACCAAAGGACTTTGCTATCCTCTGCCTCTTGCTCCTAACAGGAACTTTATTGTCATCCTCCAAGGGATTCTCAACGTGTTCTATTGGAATGGTGAGTTCAGGAATCTCAGTTATTTCCTGACTCGATAAAATAGGTATTTCCTGATTTGATGAGCTAGCCATATCCTTCATAGGAAATATGTTCTCAAAGAAAGTCGCATCATTCGACTCCATAATCGTACCGACATGCATGTCGGATACCTCAGATTTTACTACCAAAAATCTATAACCAATGCTATTAAAAGCATAGCCCAGAAGAACACAATCTACGGTTTTAGGTCCAAGCTTGCGTTTCTTGGGAATTGGTATATTGACTTTCGCCAAACAACCCCAAGTACGTAAGTAAGAGAGTTTCAATCTTTTCCTTTCCCATTCCTCAAATGGAGTAATGGTTTTATTCTTTGTGGGAACTCGGTTTAGGACATGACATGCAGTCATTAGCGCCTCCCCCCACCATGCCTTGGAGAGACCCGAAGTGTCTAACATGGCGTTAACCAAATCAGACAGAGTTCGGTTCTTTCTTTCAGCCACCCCATTTGACTGAGGTGAATAGGGAGGCGTCCTCTCATGGATAATAACATGTTCCGCACAAAACGAATTGAATTCATTTGAAAAATACTCTCCACCACGATCAGACCTAAGCCGTTTAATTTTACGATCAAGTTGGTTCTCTGCTTCGGCCTTATAGTTTTTGAAGTAAGTTAAAGCCTCATCTTTTGTTTTCAGAAGATACACATAACAATATCTAGTGGAGTCATCAATGAGTGTCATAAAGTATTTCTTTCCACCCTTTGTCAACACGCCATTCATCTCACAAAGATCAGAATGTATAAGCTCCAGTGGTGCTAAATTTCTTACCTCCACAGTCTTATGGGACTTGCGAGGTTGCTTAGCTTGAACACACACTTGACATTTGGAACCTTTCACAGTAGTAAATTTCGGAATTAAACTCATATTTGCTAACCGCGTCATGCAACCAAAGTTAATATGACAAAGTCGTGAATGCCAAGTATCAGATTCATTATCGTGGCAAACATGATTAATAACTTTAGTGCATAAGTCTGACAAAGATAGGCGGAACAAGCCTCCGCACTCATAGCCTTTACCAACAAATTGTCCATACTTGGAAATTACAACTTTATTGGACTCGAAAACCAACTTATAACCATCTCGACATAAACGCGAACCGCTGACGAGATTCTTATTGATGGAGGGCACATGATGCACGTTCTTCAGTCGCACGATCTTCCCCGAAGTAAACTTCAGATCGACCGTACCAACACCACGAACAGTGGCATGTGACCCGTTCCCCATTAGCACGGGGGAAGTCCCTGTGACCTGATAAGAAGAGAACATGGAGGCATCAGCACAAACATGTACATTGGCACCTGTGTGAATCAACCAATCAGGAGAATGACAAATTGAAAGAATGGTAGGAATTATACCGTACCCAATATCCTTCATCTCGGTGTCAGCCATGACAACATTAGCGGTCTTGCCGCTATTCTCCAGCTGCTGCAGCTCATGCCGTTTGGGGCATCTCGGAGCCCAATGGCTCAGGTCGCCACAAACGTGGCATGATCCCTTCTTCTTCTTAAAGTTGGTAGAGGACGATGGCTTAAACTTGTTGTCAGGCTTGCCTTTACCCTCGTATTTCTTCTTGTTATATTTAGGCTTGTTGGGCTGGTAGTTTTTGTTCTGCACCATGTGCGCAGCAGAACCTACCTCAGCAACCCGAGCACGTGTATCCTTTGCTCTCGCCTTCTCTTCCACATCAAGAGATTCGATGAGGTCCAAAACAGAAAACTCCTGTCTCTTGTGTTTCAGAGAAGTAGCAAAGGTGCCCCACGAAGGTGGAAGCTTGGCAATGATGCCACCGGCCACAAATTTGTCCGGTAAATTACACTTAAAGTGCTCAAGTTCCTTAGCGAGTGACTGTATCTCATGAGCCTGTTGAACAACAGAACGCTCATCAGTCATCTTGTAGTCATAGAATTGCTCCATGACGTACAACTCGCAACCAGCGTCCGAGACCCCAAACTTGGCCTCGAGCGCGGCCCACATGTCCTTGCCATTATCAAACGACATATAAGGATCCACAATGGAATCATCAATAATACCAAGGAGGGCTGTCTTAAACATAATATCAACCCTTTCAAAGGCTTCCCACTGTTCAGGTTCAAGATCGCCCTCAGGCATGCCCTTGGTGGCCGCATAGCAGTTCATGGATTGAAACCACAACACTGCTCTCGTGCGCCACATCTTATAGTTCACACCCTTGAACCGATCGAGCTTTGTCGACGTAAGAAAAGCAGGTGTAGCAAATTGCCTACGATCAGGTTTTTGGATTGTTGATTATATTAGCAATTCATCATATGGTTTAATCCGAAATATCATAAAATTAATCATGACAGAAGCAACTAAAGCGAGCATGCAAATATCTAGTACAATGGGGAAACAGATCCAATCTACGGCAAGTACTAGACATAGAAATTGTAGCGAGATCTGATACAGATGAGAGAGAGATGCATACGTTGCAGCAGCTGTAGTAGCGGCTGTGTTGTCCCCGGTCTGGGCCATGTCGTAGTCGAGGAAGAGGTTGCCGATGTCGGGGAAGAAGTCGTCGTTGGGGAAGTGATCGCTGTCAGCAGTCGAGCGAGAGCTCTCCCCAAAAACCTGATCGCCCCTCTCCCGTACAGGATCGCAAGAGGCGGGGTTCCGGAGGCCTGCTGTCCCTTCTTCTGGTGCACGCCGGAAGGAGGGATGGAGAAGGCTTGAGTGGCGGCGCAATATTTTGGAACGGTGAGAAACCATACGAAAACAACCTACTCCCAAGGCTGGCTTGGTACGGGTTTATATAGTGTATGTTGGGAGTCAAAGCAGCCGCCATAAACGCGTCCGTTTATGATTTAGAAACTGCCGTACTTAACACGTCCGTTATGAAATAGAAACAGTAACAATAAACGCGTTTGTTAATGAGTCAGAAACGGTCGTAATAACCGCGTCTGTTAATGAGATAGAAACAGCCCCAATAAACGCGACCGTTACTAATTAATCAATGACTCATTAATTTTCTCAATTAACAAAATAATAATGTGTCAATGAGAATTTCTGAATTTATTTGGACTAGTAAATACTAGTAAATTCCAACACCCCGGTGGGCGGCGGACGGCAGCTCAACAACGGCGAAACATGGAACCTCGACATCCCCGACGGCACCAGCTCCGGCAGGATCTGGGGCCGCACGGGCTGCAACTTCAACGGCAACAGCGGGAGATGCAGCACCGGGGACTGCGGCGGCGCGCTCGCCTGCACCCTGTCCGGCCAGCCCCCGTTGACGCTGGCGGAGTTCACCCTCGGCGGTGACACAGACTTCTACGACATCTCCGTGATCGACGGGTACAACCTCGCCATGGACTTCTCCTGCAGCACCGGCGTCAACGTTCAGTGCCGCGACCCCAGCTGCCCTGACGCGTACCACCAGCCCAACGACGTCAGGACCAAAGGTTGCAGGGGCAACAGGAGCTTCAATGTCGTCTTCTGTCCATGATGAGATAGTAGCTCTACCATACGCATGTGTGCCATGGCACGACCATAATACTATTTGAACTGTAATGTACTATGTTGGCACGAAAGCTAAACAATTCGTACTTCCATTTTCCATGTAATAATGGCCGTGAAGTGCCTGATAAAGTCGATAAATAAAGGTAAAGAATATCTCATTTCCAATTTCTAATATTTAAGTTGCATCGTAAATAAAAGGCCTACTGATGTATTACCTTGTAAGGGCTTTATGAATAATTAATAAAATGATTGTATGCATCGGCTAGATGTAGAGGCCGGGGGTACATCCTCCTTTAAAAAAACACACCTAGAAATTCAAATTTCTCATATTTTTCAGTTCTTTAAGTTCTTCCCTTTTTGCTCAACAGCACCCCCTCCCCGTGTTTTCCTGACCTTTCATTAATGGTTTGTTGAAGTTTTGACTTATTTGAAATGGTTTAAGTGGAGGTTTGACATGCATAAGCCCAAGTGGAAGAACTCGGTCGAACTAGTATGAACCAAACTAGATGAACCCATGAAACCACATTAAAATTAAGTCATATATAATAGTATAATATTTCCTCTATCTCAAAATAAGTAACTCAACTTTATGCTAACTTTGTACTTTATGCTATAGGAATAAAGCTTTAAGTGGAGGTTTGACATCGTAAAGTACAGAGGAGGTGCGCGATAGCAATGGAGTATAAAGTTGAGTCATTTATTTTGAGATGAATTGAGTACTTGCATCGTAAAAATAGTTGTTTTCGGAAAGCTTTATTAATGTTTCATTCCGGCTACAAAAGTTATTGGAGTGTGAAAGACTGATCAATTTTTACCTAACAGAGCAAATTTGTTCTCTTATTTTCCTATAGGCTGGACTACCTTTAGTAGCTCTCACTCTGGACTATAGGAATTTAATTGAAAATATAAGAGCTGATTTTCAGTTTCATACAGTCAACAGCGTGGCATCCAGGCTCTCATGTGGGTAGACTTCTTCATTGTCAGGCCTAAAATTAACTTCCTTTTGCTTTCACCCCTTCATAGTTTTTCTCTTTTGGCAAGAAACTGTTTCACGTGGGTAGACTTATTCGTTGACAGTGGCATGCAGCAGGAACAACTTTCGTTGACAGTAGTAAGCTTGATGTGGGGCGGTGGACTGACAGCCTGGTGTGTGCGGCCTGCGGACGGCACCCACTAAACGATGCATCTTCTCTTGTCGTCCCCATGCTCTCTCCCCTTAATTTGTTATCCTATCTCTCTGATTGTTGGCTACATGCGCAGGTGTTTGAGGCAGGACCGCACGAGCGGTGACTTGCATCCAGTAGGAGGCAGCAAGAAGCAGCAACGACTCTGAGCTAGCTGCTAGCAATGCACCCCCTCTCCTTTCATCTACATACATGGATTTTCAACGGCCAAACTACTCTCTTGATTCTGTCTTTAGCGTTTTCAGTTTTCACTAACAATCCATATTTGGTAAACCATGAACTCTGTTCAGAAGCATCTGCCAACAACCTGTTTGATGTTATGCATACGACGGATTGAGATACAGTCTAATTTTCAGGTCAAACTCTTACCTCCGTTTAGAAAACCAACATGAAGAAATAGGTGTATTCGATGTACGGTCTGCACTTAAGAACAATTGTACCTGTTGTTCCAAGCTGCTGGCGTTAACGGCCAAAGAGTCGGTGAGGGTCCACAATCCATTTGATTTCGTGGGGATTTTCAGTAAAATGCGATCTACACTGAAGCCAATCCGATCCAGGTAAAACAGAAGTTGGTAGATTATTCCGGCAACCGGGCTTCTGCTTGCGAGGCTCTGCATGTATGTTTTCAACTTGCAAATGGCCTGATTTTAATTATCAATTATTGCCTGATGAAAGACCAACCAGTTTATGCCTGGCATTGTGTCTACATTATGCGCTACGCCCACACCGAGCGTTCAAAGTAGGAAAACAGCATCAGCGTGGTGGCCGCTCCCCATGTCCCTGCATCATCCAGACTTGTTCCAGCTGGGTGCTACCCCAGCGGCCAAGCGTGTGCTGTCCCACGGAAGCAGGCCCCTCCTCTGTACTTTTACAACATATCCAGTTATGGTTCCATTGCTATCGCGCACCAAACGTTCGATGAATTTCTTGAAGAAAATGAATGGATTCTTTTGTTGTGTGCTTCAACCAGGTAAAATCGTATTGATTGTTCTAATTATACAATCTTGTGAGCCAGTTTTGTGAGCTTAGTACAGTATGATTATTATTTTTGTATGGCTTCCCAATATTGGAGCTACCTCTTCCTCTTCTACCATGCTATCTCCACTTATTTCCCTTCTACTCCATAGTCGAAAATTTAGTACATCTCCATGCTCATGGTTCTTCGGCATATATAGTCTCTACTATGTAATTCTCTGTACAACCCAGTTAACTCTGCAAGAGCCACTAAAATATATCTGTAGGCTTGCATAGGAATAATTCAGATTTCATTGTTGTTTGGTTATTGTTGCTAGTAACCAATTTCTATAAGCTTTAAACATAAGGCAGGATTACACAAACAATATGTGTAAATAGTATTTTGTCCTATTTTTTTTTATGTTTTATGCCAATAAGTATGTTTCCTTGCAGTGCAATTTGTTTTCCTGCAATTGGTAACTAAACTTTTTTGCAGGGAGATAACTAAATTTCTTCCGTTGCTAAAAAAGGTGAGATGGATTCTATGACAGTGAGCAGAAGTAATTGTTGATGTAAGTGCGACAACCTTGGGTACTATTTTATCCTGGTCTTGCTTTTATTCTTGAACAACTTCTCTGATCTCGCAATAGATTTGTTGGGTTGGTGTGGTCATTAGGCTTAGTTTAGACATCTTTCTATTCTGAATCTGTGTTTATATTGTTTGTCATCTAAAAATTACACTCGGTATACATTATGGGACATAATGTCTGGGAAATAATCATCAGGTGCTGACATCACTCTGTACTCCTTCCGTTGCATAATTCTTGGCGTGGTTTCAGTTCAAGGTTTTCCTGAGGTACTGCTCAGTATTTTTTTTTACCTCATACATAGGTAGAACAAGAGTCACAAGAGCTGATTTTGTGCACCTAGCTTCATGCGCACCCACTGGATAAAGATATTCGAAATGTGGAGCTTTTAGAAGTTCAAAAACAATTCTGCATATATATTATTGGATTGATGAATGTAAATATTATGAAATATAACACAAATGTATTGTTGCATGGTTCTGTGTTTGAAATTCAAAGTCTGTATGAGGGTGGAAGGAAGGGATTGCGAGTCATGCTGCTATCTCTGCCTCCTCAATTGAAGCTCGCCACTTCTGTCAAGGATTTACATTTATTTTAGTCCACCAAGAAAAAATAAATTAGTGTCCAATTGTGCTTATCTACTACTGCTTCAAGTTTTGTTTCTTTAAAGGTCTGATAGTACATTTGTAGATCTTTTTGACTATTTTTGTTACTACTACAAACTTAGTTACATTTCTCAAAGTAAAAGTACATACTACTATAATTTTCTATGAACATACAGATCTTATAAATTTGAATTCACGGTAATTTAGTTAAATGAATTATTAAACTCTCGAAGAGCATGTAACAATCACAATGTATGTTTCTCATGCTGAAAGGCTATTACATGTGCCACTACTCTTCCACCCGTTGGCAGTGCTTTCTCATGCTCAGAGCAACTCCAACGGGGCGACCCAAACGGACGCCAATTTTGTCCGCTTTTTGTCCATTTGGGTCGCCCGTCCGCCTGTCTGCGTCCGCTTTTTCATTTGGGTCGGCAGGTGCGCCCAATGGAAGACAGATGCATTTTACATGTTTTCGCGTCGGCATTCAATCGAACACCTGATGGGCGAGCTCGCCTCCGCCGCCGCGCCCCGCGAGCTCGGCTGCCCCGCCCCCACGTCCCGCGAGCTCGCCTCCGCCGCCTCGCCCGCAGCTCGCCGCGCCCGCCCCGTGCGCTCGGCTGCCCCGCCCCTGCCCCCGCGCCCCGCCTCCGCGCTCGCTCGCACGCCATGCCCACTAGGGCTGTACGGAGCGAGCGGGCTTTTGGGCCCGCTCGTGGCCCGTTCAGGACCGGACCGGTAGGAAAGCTGGTCGGTCGGGGCTGCAATATTCGGCCCGAAAAAATGTCGGTCCGGTCCGGTCTTTCACCGAGCCGCTCGGTAGGACCGAGAAAGCGCAGTCACCGCCGCCGTCGTTCCTCGTCGTCGCGGCCACCGGCAGCCTCCGGGCGAACCACCATGTCTCCGAGCTTACCCTCTCCTTCCTTCCTCTCCTCCCCATGAGGCGTATCTTCTTGCAGCCAGTTGCCATCGCTGTCATGCTTGCACTGCCGCCGATCTGGAGTTCTCGAACATGGCATCGACCCCAACCGTGGCACCAATTCCTGCGGGTATTGCGGCTGCATGAGCTGAAATCGTGCCATGACATGAGCTGCGGGTCAAGACGTTTTTCTTGCAACTGAATAGAACGAAATAACAGCCATCGAACGAGTATTGCGGCCATGCCATCTAACCTCCACCCGTACACAGCTATGTTGCCGCTGCATGAGCTAAAATCGTGCCATGCCACGAGCTCCCACAACGGCGGGATCTAACTAACCTGAAACTAATTGGAGAGGTGGACATGCACACGTTGCATGGCAAGTGATTTCCGCACTAAAGGAAAATTAAGCAGTAAACATGCACACCGTGCACCAGCTTTGAAGGACACAATTCGAACGCTCTGCGCCTCGCCGGCGCCACCAGCAAGTACTGGGGCACGATCCCGAACACTCTGAAGGTGAAGCCGCAGCTGTTCGTTTCAGCACTTTTTCTGGATGAGCGCGACGACTGTCAGTTAAATACGTGCTGTTAAACTTTCAGAAAATTCAGTTTCGTCAGTTTCCAAAAATTCAGTTTCGCCAGTTTCACTCACGCACGTCGCCCAACTAGCGCACGTCGTCCAGTTCGTCAGTTTCAGTCGCGCACATCGTCCAGTTCGTCACATCACTCGCGCACGTCGCCCAACTCCCCGCTGCACCTGCACACATCGACCTGCCCATTCGGTCCCTTCGGTCCATTCGGTCTGGCCCGAGCTTCGTCACCTCCGGTCCGGTCCCTGAGATCAGGACCGTCATGCTGCTCGGTCCGGTCCGGACCGGACCGCCGGCGGCCGGACGACGGCTCGGACCGGGACCGGACCGTGTCCACCCCTTGCCCACCCTGTCTTCCGCGCTCGTTCGCGCACGCCGCGTGCGCCCTGCCGCTGAGTCGCAGCCCCGCGAGCTCTCCTCTGCCCGTACTCCAGGTCGCGTGCTCGCGCCGGTGCGCCGTGCGAGAGCTCCGGGTGTCGCACACGGTCAGCCGCGGCTAGCTAGCTAGCCAGCATGCGCACGCGGCAGCAGCACTAGCATGCATGCACGGCCAGCAGTGGCTAGCTAGCTAGCTAGCATGCCCGCGACGGGCTGCAACGCATGCATGTATAGCTAGCTAGCGCACTCGCGGTAGGAGCACCCGCAGTACGTACGTGCGCGGCCAGCGGTGCTGGCCAGGGCGAGGCGAGCCGAGCCGACGGGCGCGGCCGGACACAATCAGGCACGGGCGCCGGAGGAGCACGAGCCCACCACGGCGGAGCACCGGTGTCGGACGAGGAAGAGCGGGGTGGGTGGGTGGGTGGGAGAACAAAAAGGAGGAGAGAGACGGGATAGGACAAATGGGTGGATGGCAAGTCGGCCAGGCGGCACATGCAGCCGCACAAAGGCGGGCGGAGAGGGTCCGCTTTGTGTCCGTTTTTGACCCAAATTTTTTCAAATTTGAGACGGGAATGATTCCGAACGGACGCAAAGCGGACGGCGGGCGGACTCTGTGTCCGTTTGGGTCACCCCGTTGGGCCATGTTTTGTGTCCGGATGACCCAAACGGACAAAATGGGTCATCCGATTGGAGTTGCTCTCAAAGGCTATTCCATGTGCCACTACTCTCTCATCTGACGGCAGTGCAGAGCTTGATAGGGCCGACGAAGGACGTTAGGGTGACTTCTTCACATCCACACTTCATGGTCCGAAAAGCGATAATTCAACCAGTGGCAACACAAAGGCATATTCACCTTATAAAGAATGAGGGTAACGTTATTTCTGACGTTTGTCGGAATTGAATATAAAAATTTGGCCTGTAGTGGCACGCAGAGCAGGTTTTTTGAAAAAAAAATCGCCCGATGCCACGCACGGGCATTTGTACTAGTACTACTGATTAAAATTCAGCAACGTCAACTAAAAACATCAGCAACGTGTTAGCAAAAATAATTCCATCGATAAATAAAAGGTAAAGAATATCTCATTTTCAATTTCTAATATTTAAGTTACATATTCATCGGGTACGAGAGGAGTTCCGGCACCAAGGCATACCGCTTCTACGATCCACGAACCAAGCGATTAAAGATTTCACGCGACGTCGTGTTTGAAAAAAACAAAGCGTGGAATTGGAGCGCAGCAGCCGACGATGCTCCAAACGGTAACATATTCACAGTTGAATTTTCAACTGGTGATGATGCAGGGGAGGACGTCCAGGTGGTTGGCAAGACGCCCAACCAAGGTAACCACAATGGCAGTGATCACCATGGTGCCGACACCGACGATGACGCGCATGGGTCGCAAGGTGATAGCGACAACAATGCGCAAGACACGGCTGAAGATCTCGGCAACGACATCGACAATGAGGCGCATAGTGATGATGACAATCAAGATGATGGTCACGTTCACGGAGACTACGCCGACGACGCGGATGCCAACGACCCGGCATCTACCACGCCCGAGACTCAACCATCTTCCTCAAGTGCATCGACGCCGACATAATTTGTGCCGCCTCCTTCGCAAGCCACAACGGATTCTTCCGGGCCTCATCGCTACAAGACCCTCAAGAAAGTCTACAAATACGCACAGCCAGTTACGCTCGAGAATTCCGATTTGTATTTACTCGGAGTCGAGGAGCCGGCGAATTTCGTAGAGGTGAGCAAAAGTTCAAGCTGGATGCACGCCATTAATGAGGAGATGAAGGCGATCGAGAGCAGTGGCACGTGGACTTTGATAACCCGACATCCGAACCAAAAGGCCATAGGTTTGAAGTGGGTTTACAAGTTGAAGAAGGACACGAAGGGTGTCATTGTGAAGTACAAGGCAAGACTCATTTCAAAAGGGCTACGCACAACGTCAAAGAGTTGACTACGAGGAGGTGTTTGCATCGGTTGATCGATTCAAGACGGTGAGAGTCCTCCTAGCTTTGGCGGTACAAGAGGATTGGAAGGTTCATCATATGGATGTGAAATCCGCTTTCCTCAACGGTGACCTCCAAGAAGAAGTGTACGTGAAACAACCGCTCGGCTACGAGAAGAAAGGCGAAGTAGAGAAAATTTACAAGCTCAGGAAGGCACTTTACGGGCTAAAGAAAGTGCCACGAGCTTGGAATTCAAAGTTTGACCAAAGATTGGTCTCGCACGGGTTCGAAAGATGTCCGGTCGACGATCTGAAAGACAATCCAGTAAGCACCGAAGAACAGGTGAAGACTGAAG
Organism: Secale cereale; assembly: GCA_902687465.1. Lineage (NCBI taxonomy): Eukaryota > Viridiplantae > Streptophyta > Magnoliopsida > Poales > Poaceae > Secale > Secale cereale. The sequence continues at coordinate 1,494,124 of LR738713.1, read as the reverse complement.
ACGCGATCAAGAAGGAGTGTTGGCGTCAAGCTATGGATAAGTTGACAACGGTAAAGACGGTCCAAAAAATGCTGCGAAGAACGGCAAATGCAATGCCAAAGATAAAGTCTACGAGTAGCAGTAGTCGCATTTGGGACCCAGATCGGTAGTGATGACCACGTCATGCTTAGGGAGTGAATGTTAGGTAAGCACGACATGGTCTGCGTCTCGGACGTTTGTACCATGTCCGTGTAGTACTAGAGTTCCTAGCTGACTATATATATATATATATATATATATATATATATATATATATATATATATATATATATATATATATATATATATATATATATATATATATGGGACACCTAGGTGCCCAGGAACCTTGTCTAGATACCGTTGGATTGTATCCTGATATGTTGTTGTGATGGCTGCATGCATACCTCTAAAGGCAATAAAAAACTTTCCATACTTTGTACACCCACGTACATGCATTGATGGCATTCCAAAAAATTAATGCATGCTAATTGTTGACCTCTCAAAGGTTGTTGTATAGCTGGTGCATGCCATTAATTGGCTCTTGCGTGAGAGAGTCACAATTAATTAGTTTTTCATACCCATTGCCATGTATTGTCGCCGGTGATTAAAAAATTAATGCAAAAAGTGAGGATGATTTTAGGTATATCAGGATCAATATTGCTGAATAATATTCATCTTGCGGGGCGAGGTATACACATCACAAAGTAAAAAATAACTAAGATCAAATTTTGCACTATTCGGTCACCTTCATTTTAATACGAAAATTAGTCGCTAAAAGTGTGACCGGCCTTAATTTATTTAAAATAGTAGATACCTTGAAAAATAAAACATTACAAAAATACATAAGAATGTACTAGTTATACATACAAACTTTTGGGATGATGTTTTGTATTTTTCAGACGTATCAAATACCGTAAATGAATCAGAGAGTATATACATACCCTTTCTGTTTCATTAGGTATATACATACGCTTGGGTATCTTGATACACATCTATGGTCAAAATGTCAAAAAAATCGTTTGTGGATATCAAGATGCATACGTACATCCGTAAGAGAAAAAAAATCTAATTAGAATCATATTTATATTATTTGGTTACCTTATTTTGTATAAAAAATTAGTCATCAAAAGTGTGACTCGGCCTTATTTAAAAAAATAGATACCTTCAAAAGTAAAACATTAGAAAAATACATAAGAACATCATAATTATACGTACACACATTTGGGACAACTTTTCATATTATTTGGTCGTATCTTTTTTTGCGGTATCATTTGATTGTATCTTATAGGTTGAGAAAATTATAGGGTATATATACATACCATTTTGTTTCATTAGGAAATACATACCATTTTGTTTCATTAGGTATATACATACCCTTGGGTACCTTGGAATGCATCTATGGTCAAAATGTGAGAAACTTAAAAGATGTATGAATAACCAAAAATATCCTGGGTATATATGTACGCACACCATTTTTTTCTAGAAGTCAACCGGAGGTATGAGAGTTCAAAATATTTTGAATGAACATATAATACAGTTCATTTTATAGAAAAATACTATGCGGTTTTAGTTTGGAAAGGCAACTTTCAGCAGAATCAATAGTATAGTATTTTTTGGAAAGGAATCGCTGGTCGTTAATGGTTAAAGTACATGCAAACAAACATGGAAAGTCACAACGATTCAGGCCAAGTTAGGAAGAGTTCCGTCGCAACGGCGCCAATGTAAATCGATCCGATTCGAAGAGCCGGCGTCCAGGTCGCTACGTGCGTGTACTGTTGCATGCAAAATCGATCAAGCTGCTAGCTTGTTTGCTTGCTAGCTTTGCACTACGTGTGTGAGATCCTGGGTGATTTGATCCAACACTAACTGCAGGCTATGTAGTTGTGCAAGAGGGAGCTGGAGACGGTTACACACCTTATGTTCTAATGTAAATACACCAAGCGCTCTTATGTTCTAATGTTTATTACACCAAGCGCATCTTGGACAGCATCAGGACTTGACTGGGGCTGACCCATGTGAGTATTGAGTCATGGAGCAACTACACCTCCGTCAAAGAGTGGTGGTTCGCCTTGATCAACGCCAATGACAATATTAGAAAGGGTCTGTCTATATCACATCTAGATGTGA